>JAWNNJ010000172.1:600000-986194 GCA_035045125.1 Hypselothyrea guttata
TTAGTAGTATCAGGCACTTCCACTGTGCTATCTTTGTCTTCGTTTATCCTCTTCACTCCTCCAAATGTCTACAATAATACTGAAGCGGATTGGTATTATTATTTAGCTTATCTTCTCTGTTCATTTTCTTCCTATTATTCATCGCTTCCCTTAACTTCGATCTGGCAATGGCTGTGAGTTGCCTGTTGCGAAGTCTAAGCTGCATTTCCAGTTCGTCTTTCAACTCTATTGCTCGCATCATTGAGTCAAATTCTTCCTCAAAGAATTCCGTCCGCTTGATCAGCTCTTTAGTCAACATTATTTTGGTCTGTGAAGCCTTGCTATAGTTTACACGTCGACGTTGCAGCTCGTTACGATGCAGGAACAGATTGTAGGCGATCTTGGTATTTGATGTTGCTTCCATATTGATAGATGTAGCTTCTATGATGATCTTTCGCAAACTAAAGGATTCGCTGAGAATGATCCTTTTTATATGCTCTGCTTGATATGCGTACCAGGTAATTAAGCGGAGTTAAAAAGGGTTAACTTCGTGTGATACTCTTTTTTGGGAAAGTTTTAGGTATACGACAGGTAGATTTGTTGTTGGTGACCTTTTTCACGAAGTCATCTAATATTCGGTAAGATTGTCGTTCGGCTAATGGAAAAAAGCCGAATGTCACTTACTTTAGGGTTACACCAAATATCAATAAGATCTATTAATATCCAAAATAAAAATAATAATAATCCAATGTCTGAACTATTGACGAACTACTGAAACACTCATAACGATAATCTATTGAAACTTAAACATACAATTCAATCAATAGACGTTCAACAAACATTGAAATAAGTTTTGTTTTACTAAATTAAACTCAACAAATCGCCAATAATTCTAAGCTAACAAAACTTCATGATATGTGAATCATGCCCTTAAACTCGGTTAATTTGGGTTGAAAACAAATTAGGTAATATTGGGTTGTTCTGTACAGCTATTGATCTTTTTGTGACCTAGCCTTAAGCCAAGTAGGTAGCAGGTAGCCAAAGGGGTAAGGAATACTATCCACTTGGCCTGATCAACTGGTATAAAAGTAGAACGAAAGCCGTCAGGATCTTTAGTTCGCCAGCTAGTGTCAAAGTTATCACAACACTTTCATTCTCAACAACAAATCTCTGTCGAAATGGAGCAAAAAGTAACGTTGACAAAGCCCACAGTATCGTATCATTTGTTCCTGTATCGTAAGGAGCTCGGACAACGCAATGCTCGCCAGCTGCGTCTCTCTAAAAGAAAGATCGAAATAACGGACGAGCTCATTAACAAAGCCACAAATAAAAAATTCCAAGACTTCAGCTATGACGATTTAAAGACCATCAGTCTGGAAATGGAGTTCAAGCGTAAATTGGAAAAATCTGTCGCCAGACTGCAAACTGCGGCCAGATTGAGAAGTCAGAAGTTGAAGGCGAAGAAAGAAAAAGCCAAGCAGAAGAATCTGAAGATGAACGAAAAAACCGAGCAGGAGAAGCCGAAGAAGGAAGAACAACCCAAGCCGAAGAATCCGAAGAAGAATGAAAAGCCTGAGCCCGAGAAGTCGAAGGAGGAAGAACAACCCAAGCCGAAGAAGCTGAAAATGGAAAAATAAACCTAGCAGACTAAGCGGAGATCCAGAAAGAGAATATATATCTCTGTTGATAAAATTACATTACTTATTTAAGAAAACCTATTTTTATGATCCTATAAGTCATCTTAAATAAAATAAAACTTTATTACGATTTTTCCCCTAATTCAATTGCATATTACTTATTATTTATTTGGAAAAACATGCATTTTAGGATAATAGAAAAATTGGAATGGCTTAAGTCAAACGCAACCCTTTGCCTTACTTTTCAATTTCTTAGGAAGTTCTGCAGAAATGCTTTTTATTATTATTACCTAATAGGGTTGCCAAATCCAAGATTCAAGAAATCCTTAAGATGGAGGTTAGTTGGGTTGGTAGGTAGGGTCGTTAGGTAGCGGCGGCAGGTATAGGCGGCAAGTAGGGGCGGTAGGTAGGGTAGCAGGTAGGGTGGCGCAAAAGGGACAAAAAGGGCTATCATATAATTATATTGCACTTTATTTTTCTGCGACAACATGTGTTGTTTATGACTTTTTAGGGCAAACATCTTTATGATATTGTTTTTTAACTTTTGGGTTTATTACTTCCACATCTGTTTTAATTTATTTATTATTGGAAATTTGCATATTCAATACAAGCATTTATTATTTACAGCATTAGTCATATTAGATAACGTAAATGCTAAATTAAATAAATTTTAAACAGCTCTTCTTTATTAACTTCATCTTTATGCGTTTAGGCATTTAGTCAATTCTTGATCTCATTCTTCTCTAGCTCTATTAGGTGTTTATCTTTCGGTTCAAAATGCTGTACAGTGTCATTAACTGATGCCCATCAGTTATGCCTTAATCCAAAGGCCCTGCAGCTTACCTTTTCCCAAGCAATTCACACTTTGCTTGTCTGCCTATTTGTAGTTTATGAGCAATCAGCCTGCAGCGCTTTATATGCTAACATTCTACGCGTAATATCATAATATCTTTGGCCGCCCACGCAGTTAGCAGCGTGCTTTATGCGCTCGTTTACACAGTCTGACTTTTATTATGCCACAGCAACACACACATACAAGCATACTTACACATACATACACACACACATATGGCATATATATTCAAGTGTGTGTGTGCGTATATTTGCTTGACTTAACGTATGCAGTATGAAGCCATTGCTAACAACTAAGGCAACAATAATAAATGCAACAACTGGCGCCGTTCTCGACGTCACTTAATATACAAATTTCAGTAAATATTTATTCAGACACATACGCCACACACACACACATCACGCACACACACATCACACACACACACATCACACACACAGAGAGAGTCTTATGAGGCAAGTCGGTGCTGCAATTTCCGCTTTTGCCTCGTAGCTTTTCCCAGTAGCTGTCATCCTAGTGCCAAGGCATACACTTTCACTTCCCCGCCCTGCCTTCCTCTATTCCTTCCTTGGCTATTTTGTATGCATCCCACAACAACAATTCGTTCAATTTTAAGCAATCAAGTTATTTTAATTCATTACGCTTACGCGGGCAACACTTTGGAGACATGCAACTGCAGCTACAACACAATGCCGGGGCCACGCCCCCTGCGCCTCCAGTCAAGGCTTTTGCTTTTGCCGGCAAGTGCAGAGCGGCAGACAGAGAGAGCGGCAGTGAAATATAGAGAAACACACATACACATAGAGAAATTTTCAAGCATATTCGAATATAATATACTTGCACAGGGGAAATTTTAAATTTGATATAATGCAAACTAGAAAAAAATTATATTTAATATATAATTATATAAAATAGTATATATGTTTTTTTTTTTAATATATTTTAATTAATGAAAATTTGTTTATTTATTATAAATTTGTTTTACTTTTGCCTCAGTGTGCTGTGTGTATTATTTGCTTGTGCTTATACTATACACACCCACGCATACAAACAAAGCAGCACACACACACACACACACATGACTATCAAAATGTCAGACATCTGTCATTTAATTTAATTTGACTTCACTTGCTTTCATTTGTTCGCCTTCTGCCATTTTCTTTGCTTTTCGCTTTTCGCATTTTGCTTTTCCATTTGCCTTTCCTCACTTTCCCCACTTTCACCCACTTAACTTCCTTCGTTCGCCTTGACTCGGCTGCGACTTTTGTGCGCTCTTTATTTTTTTCCACGCGAAGGCGTCAACGCCTGCCTCAAAACGTGCAATTTAGTGGGGGCGGGGTCTGGTGTTGTTTCTGTTGTTATAGCTGTTATTACTGCGTGTTGTTGTTGTGAGTTCTTTCTCTCTCTGAGACACACACGCGCATAATTTAAAACGTTTTTCCATGTCAGTAAAAGCCAAGAAATGAATAACAAATTCGCTATGCAACGAAGTTTGCATACGCTTATCAGTTGGATGTTTTCCTTTTATCATCTAACTTATCTCTGAGCTGCGCTTTAACAGGCATTTACTTACAAGCATGCCAACTCGCTTTTGAAAAACTGCCAACTTCATGTTCAAAGTGCTGCCCAACATGTGGGCCAAGTGCTGCCAATTTAGCTGAAAGGTTTTTTGTGTTTTCAGAATAAGAAAAACAGTACATATTTTTATATTTTTATTTATTTATTTAAATTTGTTTTTATATTTTTCAGAATATTAAATTTAGTTACTAAGCCGAGCTATGAATAAATTAATTTTGACTTTACAAAAAATATAAACTTGGAACATTTTTATAATTTCATGATAATTTATTGACAATAAAAAATATTATTATTGGTATACAAGGAACAAGTAGGTTTGTTTTACATTTTCTTTTCTGATTATATAGATATACATTTGTTTTAAAAAAAATCTTTCAAATTTTAGCAAGGAACAAGAATTAAAAAATCTTATCTACTATCTATTATCTAGTCTTATATTTGAGAATTCATGTACCTCCAACGAGCTACCCTCGTTTTAGTAGTAATCGTCCGAATTGGTCCAAATTTAACCTTGTTACAGCATTGGCATTGAAGGCATTGAAGGCTGTTCAACAATCAACGGTTTTCCAGGAACAAAGGATATCAAAGGTTGATCAGGAATCGCAGGCTTTGAACGCTTTGGCGGCATTCCCGTCATTGAAGGCATTGAACGCTTTGCAGCCATCGATGGCTTTTCGGGCATTGCAGGCAGTATAGGTTTGGCAGGCACTGCAGGCATCGAAGGCTTCACCGGCATGGAAGGCTTTGCAGGCATCGAAGGGGTTCCAGTCCACGGAGCTATCGAAAGCTTTGCACGCATTGAAGGTTTTCCAGATGATCGAGCTATCGTAGGCTTTGCAATTGGACGGTTTGCAGGCATTGCAGGCATCGAAGACTTTGGCGGCATTGAAGGTTCCACAGGCTTTTCAGACATCGAAGGCTTAGCGGGCATGGCAGACATCGTAGGCTTTGAAGGTATTTCAGTTGTAGAAATCAATGAAGGCATCGAAGGCTTGGACGGCATTTCCGGTAGCAAAGGCATTGAAGGCTTGGACTGTGTTTCCGGCACTGAAGGCTTTCCAGACTTGGCAGGCTTTCCAGACTTGGCAGGCTTTCCAGACTTGGCAGGCTTTCCAGACTTGGCAGGCTTTCCAGACCATGCGGCTATCTTGGGTTTTGCAGACATCGGTTTTGCAGGAATTACAGATATTGAAGGCTTCACCGGCATTGAAGGCTTGGCAGGAATTGCAGACATCGAAGGCTTTGACGGTATATCAAATATAGAAGGCATGGATGGCATCTTCGGTTTTGCTGGAATTGTAGACATCGAAGGCTTTGGCGGCATTGAAGGCTTTGTAGACATTGCAGGATTTCCAGCCCATGCAGCTATCTTGGGCTTTCCAGTCATCGCGGGTTTTGCAGGAATTCCAGAAGGCTTTGGCGGCATTCCCGATAGGCAAGGCATCATCGGTTTCGCAGACATCGAAGGCTTTGCAGGAATTGAAGTTTTTCGAACCCATGGACCTTCCAAAGGCATCGTTGGATTTTCAGGCATTGCAGGCATCGAAGGTTTTGCAGGAATTGCGACCATTGAGGGCTTCGATGGCATTTCCGATATTGAAGGCTTTTTCTGCATTTCTGCAGGATTTCCACACCATGGAGCTATCTTCGGCTTTGCAGACATCGCAGGCATCGAAGGGTTTTGCGGCATTGTAGGCTGTGCAGGTATTGAAGGCTTTTCCGGTACTGCAGACGTTGAACGCTTGTTTGCGGCTTGCATTGAAGACTTTTCTGGCATTGGCGGCTTTGCAGATGTTGAAGGCTTTTCCGGAACTGCAGGCTTCATTGGCATTGCATCCTGACAGATGTCGTGGTTGATTTTGTTGGCATGTTCCTTCAGAAGTTTCTGAGCATTCTGTAGAAGGTTCTCAAACTGATTTTTGAACTGGAAAAGTTCTTCCGTGTCCTTGGCGTTTAGCTGCTGCATATGCTCTGATTGTTGTTCGATTCCATCCTGTTCTACTTTTACTGTCTTCTGGCGAGTCTCGTTTGTCAATTTCAGCTTCCTTGGTTTTGCCTCCTTTGTCTTCGTCTTGGCTTTTTTAATGGGATTGGCACCATTGAACTTCTGCTTCAGGTCCTCCTTGCGCTTGTCACATTCCAATAATTGTGGATCGTTCTTAGAAACGTGAGCACGTCTCTGCTTAAGTTTAGAAATTAGCTCCGTAGTTAACCACATCTTGAACTTTGAAGTGTCAATAAGTTTGATAGTATGACGTTTAAGTAAAGGGCGATTAAAAAGTAGAGCGTTAGCGGTTTAGGTAGGCTTTGCTAGTTTGATGTTGATCGGTTGAGGATCTTTCACAGACTGAGGATTCTCTGGAGATGCGGCGTATTTATATGCTTGCGGTCAGGACCTGCAGGTAGGGTGGCACGCTTTAGGGTAAAAAAGGGATAACGCCCGCCCTAAGGCCCCAGGTAGGCGCTGGCCATGTGTTTATCTACCCGCGTTCCCGACGGTGCCGTTACCTGAGCTTTGCGAGCAGGTAGAAAAGGTTTTATCTATGTCCCAGTTGCGGGTTGTTTTCGTTGTTGCATTACTGCAGTTTAGGTAAATGTCGCGGAATGCAAAGCCAAAAGTTAAGTTGATCTGCTAAATACATGAAAACCAGCAGATGGCACTGGTTTATTTGAAGTGGCAACCGCAACTCGAGCGTAAACATGCATCAATAACTAGCAGAATAAACATGTTTAACATGCCCAGATAATCTCTTTCTCTCCCTCTCTTTCAATCTGTCTGTCTCTTTCTATTGCCACTCTGAGGTTTATTAATTTGCATGAACCATTGCCAATATTCATTTTTCATCATGCAGGACTTTGCTCTGGCAGCTAAAGCCGCAATTAAAAATAGCTTATCAAACGGAAATTGCTAAAAAAAAATTGAGAAAAAGGAAAAGCGTACGGAAAACTACAAAAAATACACCGGAAGAAAATAAATTAGGAATTCAGTAAAAAAATTCAGAAAAATCGTAAAAGTTATATATATATACTAGTTTTTAGAATTTACATTCTTATATTAAAAATATATATTCCTATTTCAGGAATTTTGAATAAAGACTGCCGATTATAAAATTAGCTAAATGAACTTAATTTGAAATGGAATTTTTTCCCTTTGTGTAAAAAGCAGCAAAGACACGCCCACTTTTTTTTTAGTTTATGCAAAACTTGACAAAGTTTTCGGGTTGAAAAACTTAATTTCCACTTTTTGCCATTTCCCTTTGACGTTTTCGGCATCTACACATACAAACGCTGCTTTTTGTTGGAAGGCATTTAGTGTAAACTGTGCGCATCATTATTTTTGAATTTTTGACAGTTTTTTGCTGGATGATAAAGCTACTTGTAAATCAAGTCAAGCTCAAGCTAAAGCGCACGCATCTTTAGAGCAACTTTGGCTCAGTCTTTATATGACTGAAACTATTCTATGGGCATGTGTCTATGTGTGTGTGTCATCACATTTCCGGCGGAAGTGTAAGCACAAAAGTTCGTTTTCGTTAAATGCCAGCAAGAAATGCAGCGTCGCTTCATTTTCAGCCAGACATTGACTGATGATGATGAGCATGATGATGTAAATGGGATTTATACTACAGCGCCATGACAATAGTAAACTGTTCCCAGCACATCTACCCACACACACACACACAGACACACACATACATACTATATACACAGACAGACATAACAAGTTGCTGAAATCATAAGCTGTGATAGCTTCTTTGTGCGCTGCTTCTGCTGAGACGAGCAAGTAAATTGCCTCACTGAATTTATAGTGCAATTACCACAAATCTAATGAACTCCAAGCCATACGCAACGACAGCAGCAGCAGCAATACTCGCTTACTCCAAGTGCTAATTTTTTTAGCATACTTTTGTGGGCAAAAGTCTTAGCGTTCGCTAAAGTGAAGTAATTACGACCTCAAATATGCAGTTTATTTCTTTAGGTGACGTATATTAAATTATTGAATTTTAAATAGGATTTATAGATATTTTTAGATATAATTAATTGCTTAATGTACTTAAAGCTAAAAGTGATATTTATTTATTTATTTATGTCTAAATTTTATTTTTCCATTTACATATTATCGATTATTCACTTTACGTGATTAAAAGGCTTCTACTTATACTAATAGCATCTTTTTCGTCTTCTGTTTTCTTTGCAGTCACAACTAGCACTCATAATCTGAGGATTGCAGCTGCAACTTGCCGCACGCAGAATGTTGAAAGTGCCGGCGCTGCAGCGGCAGTTGCTGCCACTGTTGTTGCTGCCCCTGCTGTGTCTCTGCCAGATAGCTGGTCTGAGCCTGGCCAATGGCACGCTGGTGTCAAGTCTGGGCGATGGCAGTGCGGCTGGCAGTGTTAATCTGCCTACACTTGCTGCGGCGCTTGGCGCAGGTGGCAACAACAACGGCAGCATTGGCAGCGGCGTTGGGGGCGTAGGTGGTGTCGGTGGTGGCGGCGTTGCCAGCATTGGTGTCAGCCTGCCAATCGCTGGTGGCACGCAGGCGAATAGTGAGCCCATAGGCAGTATTGGCGGCAACACGTTGAGTGGCATGGCCGGCGGCAGTGGGGGCGGCGGGGGCATGGGCAACAGTGGCAACAACTCCGCTTTGTTGCAGCCGCAAAAGGAGAAGATGTACGACCGCTGCACGGGGCCCGGGGATCCTGGACCGTGTAAGCAATACATATACAAGTGGCGCTACGAGCCCACCACCGCCGAGTGCACCACATTCATTTGGGGCGGCTGCGATGGCAATCCGCACAATCGCTTCAGCACCGAGGCCGAGTGCCTCTTTCACTGCATTGGCGGTCCACGTAAGTTTTTGATGTTTTCGTACCCTGCACCCATTGAAAATGAGTACAGAAGGGTGTAATAACTTTGTACATATGTGCGTAACAGAAAGAACCAGTAAGGACGCAGCTACGGTCGGACGTAACCAACTGTTGAAGACTCTATACTTTGTATTTTCTTCTGTGTTTCTTATCCGATCGTAATGTAATTCACATTATGAGTTTAAAATCGTTTAGAATCAAAATCTGGCAAATACAAGAGATCAATTTTTTTGACCTTCTACTAAGGTCCAACAATGTGGTATTAAGCCTAAAAAGTACCTAAAAACATGATTTTTGCTCATAAAATCCACATTTCTCGTCCAAATATGCCCATATTTGTTTTTTCCAAGTTATTTTCCAATGCAAATCGTTTAAAATCAAAACCTGGCAAATACAAGAGATCGATTTTTTTGACCTCCTGTTAAGGTCCAAGAAAAATACCACATTCTTGGCCTGAAAAGCACCTAAAAACATGATTTTTGCTCATACAATTTACATTTTTTATTGCTGCAGCAGCTCGTATTATGTTGGAAATAAGGATGCCAGGTACCCTGCTGTCGGTTGCGTCCTACTATAGGATTACCGAATTTTTGTCACTAACTATTGCTTTTTTTTATCAACAGACACATTGCCACCATTTCTGCAGTCCACCACACGTGAGCCCAGCACCACCGAATCCTCGCTGGCCATCTATACGCAGAGTCCGGCACAATCGCCGGTGGGGCACAGTGGGGCCATGGATGGCACCACTCCAGTTCCCATCGAGCAGCGTGGACCCGAGCTGACGTTCGCCGAAACGGGTCAGGGCAAGACCTTCATGTTCGCCAAAAACAACACGTTCATCCAAATGGACGGCGACATCATACAGACATTTCAATTAAGGTGAGTGGGTGGGTCCACAGCAGCATCGGAGCAGAGCATCGGTGCAGAGCATCGGACCCTAAAGTCCAGTCCAGTGTAGCGGTACCTGTGCCTGGCACACTTACCTCAATTTCATTGTGCGGCATTTTTGAAGTCTTTTGCATTTTGCATGCCGCACGAACACCACGAATCGCGCGTCATTTACCAGATTGTTGGCCTTTCAGCTCAACTGCTGTTTGATGTTGCTTAACCCCAGCAAGGCAATGCTTTTCAGCAAGTAGAGCAGCCAAAATTATGTGGGTTCAACTTAAATGAATTCTGTCGTATATATTTTGATGATTTCCTTTATGAATTGTTTTGATATATCTAGACTCTCCGCATTTGTTGAGCAAATATTTCAAAATTTGTTTGAATTTGATTAGATAAATAAATAAATATATATTCCCAAAATTTAATATAATCTTTCATAAACTTTATTATTGGTTTAAGATATTAAAACATTAAACTAAAATCAAAATTAAGTATATATAAAATAATATTCCTTCTTTAAAGGGTTAATTTTCAGTTACTTTTTGAAGGTGTTGTATTGGTAATTAGAGTAACTGTCATGACTTTAAAGCGTTTTTCGTCTCTTAAAGCAATTAGTTTAGTTGTTTACAGTCTGTCAGAGAAAATGTTGTCACAGATGCTGTGGATGCTGCTGTTTGAAAGTTGATTTTCTGCTCAATTTGAATGAAGCTTTGGGCAGAAAGTTGACATTATTCAGTTGCTGGGCATAAAAATTGTAAATTCAATTTCAACAAGCATTTGCCATTTGCATATTAAATTAAGATAAAAATTATTATTTACACACACACAGAAACTAAGAAAAGTGAGACTAAAGACTGTGGCAGTTGTGGAGAGTCAAATAAAATTAAACATAACTTTGTTGCACACATCCAGAGGCAATTGTTGTTGGTTTCTGGCAATTTTGGGCTGTAGTTTTAATTGTAACTCATGTCAGAAGCAGAGCAGAAATAAATTCAATCCTTTCTCTCTCTCACTCTGAAAACTCTATCTGTTGTATGTGCTTTGCAGACTTTGCCGTGAGATTTCATTTCAATTTCGCACACGACTACCGCACGGCCTGCTCGTCTATCATAACGTTAAGAATCCGGATCGCATTAATTTGGACCCCTATGCACTCTATGTGATTGTCGAGAAGGGCCAGCTAAAGGTTGTACATGTCTTTGGCAAACATTCAACGAGTGTCACCGTTGGCGAGAGTTTGAATCGAGATGAATGGCACAGTGTTATGGTAAGTACGACAAATCCACCCACAAACAAGTCCGATATGCCAACTACTTTCGCCATACTACTATAAGTTGCCAGCTCCATGTTGTTGCCGGCTGTGTTGCCTTTGACTTTTGGCTTTGCTATGCCCTGTATTTAATGAAATTGAGTTGTGAAGGGTGTAGAGAGTAAATCGAAGCAGAACCACTCCAAAGTCAAATTCCATTATACTATTTACAGAATAGAGAACAAACTTTACATCTAATCAAGTTTTATAACCAAAATCTATGATTTTAAAAGTCGATAAACTTTAAATATTCCAGTTTCCATAGAAATTATTAAAAAAGTTGCTTCATTACTAAGCAGACATATTTTCATTATTAGATTTGCTATATTTATACAAAAATATTATATTTAATAATGCTTAAATTTTAATGGAAGTCGTACAAGTACAGAAAATATAATAAAAAAAAATAAATAAAAATATTAATTTGTAAAAAAAGGAAAGGAAATTCGCAGCTAACCTTTCTGTGTGTCTTTGATATTTTGTGTTGAACTTCGCAGCTACAATCTACAGGGTATTTCACTGTCGAGTACCTTAAATTGCAGTTTTGGTTTCACCTAAAAATTATTTTCATTTTGCTCTTCGTCTGCAGTTGAAGGAAGTTTCAGGTGCTCAATGCTGGTTGCTGTTGCCACTGTTGTTGTTGCTGTAAGTAGTTACAGTGGGCATTTTAGCCTTATCATGCTGTTTGTTTACCTTGTTACTGGGCCATATTATTATCAGCTTATTTGTGAATATACAGTTGGCTTTAGCCAAGCCAAACGCAATTACATGAGGTTAAGAATTTTGCGCACTTTTGATAAGACTTAGCAAGTTGTAAATCTTGTGTAGACCTTGGCAATATAATCAAGAGTAAGCAGTTAATTAACAGCAGCAAACATGTACATTTGGCCATTATTTGAATATAATTTTACAGGGTATTACGCGCTGCGTTGCAGTAATGTTTGATCGCATTTTGTTGCTGTTATTGGCAACATTAGCATGCACATGTGTTCTCTTAGCAATTAGCAAGATTGCAATATGTGTGTGTGTGCGTGTCTGTGCGTGTCTATGCGTGTGTGTGCATGTCTGTGCATGTCCATGCATGTTTTGTGTAAAACGCTTTATCAGAGTTTTATAACAAAACGTACAGGTTGATTTATGAACGCTCAACTTTTGTTAACTCACCTCCGCCGGAAGCATAGACAAGTGTTGCAAGTGTGGCAGGGGGGTTAGAAGAGAGGGGATAGAGAGGAGAGAAAGGTGCATCATCAATAACAGGCAGGCAAAGCCATGCAGATCGTCGTTGCGTGTTTTCATATTTAAAACAAACATATCCCACTACTAATCACACCCGAGCAGACGCCGGGCAATACTCACATACGAGTGCACCTAGATTCACACACTCATTCATAGACTCATAAATAACACGCAAATTCCTAATGAATTTCAGCTGATCCCTGGCAATGTGCGCGCAGCAGTTGCAATTCATTTTCGTAGATTTTTCATCCAGCAACAATAACAACAACAAGTACAACAGATACAACAAAAACAATAGCAGTTGCAGCAAAAGCAACAGCAACAATAACAACAATTTATCGCCCAGCGCTGGCAACTTCAACTCTGGGCCAGAACGCATAAATTCATAAATTTTTATCATTTGTCTGTGTGTGTGTATGTACACTGAGAGAAAATCAAGAGTTGTCGAGAATAAACCAAAAGGAATTCGCGTTGTCAAAAGTAAAAAAGACAAGAATTTTTCATTAACAATGAAATTCTTCAATTTCAAAATATTAATATTAAAATAACTTACAATTCGTACTTATTTTAAAATTTTATCTGTATATTAGATCTCATATCTAAAATTATACAAATAAAAAAGAAGGCTCTTAAATAAAGAGTTTTATTTTTCGTTCAAGAATTTTGCGGGCTGATTGCACTTTGGACACCGAAAATTTTAGATTCAAGCACTATATCTAATGATATTTCTTTCAGTGTATATATGCATGTATGTGTATGTGTGTGGGTGTGTGTCTGTGCATGCCACGCCCACTTGCAACGGCGTGCAACGTTTGAGCAGCTAGCATCTAGCTGGTTTATTGGTTTTATGCTCCATATCTTGCACATCCTGCACCTACTTTTCTTCGTCTACCCCTCGCTTTATCTCTCACTCACTCCCCCTCTCTCTCAATCTATCTCTCTCTTTCTCGTTCTCTTTCTCTCCTGGTTTGTCGCGACTGCTGCACAGGTGCGCATCGATGTCCATGGTGCAAGATTAATTGCACGCGTCGACAATAGTCAGGAGGAGGTCTATCTGAAAGGTCTGAATCACGAGTACAACTACGGAGTCTCCACGAATCTGCCATCCGTTGTGCTGGTCGGAGGTGAGTACACGAAAATCAATTGTATTTTTGCCTTCTGTGTCTTTTCACTATTTTCCCCAAATCCAGCTATCGATAAGACTAAACCAATAGCCAAGCCACCCAAACACCTTCTACTAACACAAGCCATTGCCAAGCTGCAGCTTTATGCACGGATTTCTGTGACAAGTTCAATGGGTTTCACAAAACTCAAGCTGCTCTCGAGCGAGTAAATATGACGAGAATAAAAATATAGCCATAAATTGGTATAAAAAGAAAGTGACTATCGATTGAATGCAGCAGAAAAGAAATTTATTTATTTATCTAATGTAGTAGTAATGTGTAATGTGTAGTTAAAGGAAAATATTAAAATACAATTTAATATTAGGCATAACATTTAATTAAATAACAAGTAAAAGATCATGCTTTTGGCTGTTAGACATACTTAAAATTATAGTTATGTTTTTAACAACATCTTCAAAAATTTTGAATCAATTGTGTTTAATTAAATTTTTAAAAGAAATTTTTATATAAAAAATTATTATAAATTTTAATTGGAAACTCGCATCGATACCAAGCGATAACAGCGATTGCCACAACCGAAAACAGGATATGCTTGGCTTGTTGCGCTTTTACCGCAGATTATATTAATAATACGAATATGAATAATAATAGAACTATCGATAGCTCCCGCACAATCTGTATAGTATGCCATGTTAACCCCATTTTAAAGCTGATTCGATGAGTTTGTGGCAAGCGCTACAACAAATGCTCGCATGCAATTTGCATCAGCACAGGAAAAAAAGTGAAAACTTGCATACGGTAAAATCTAAAAATGAAAACTGAAAATCGAATTTGGCACTCGATGAGCGAGGCACACACACATACAATTGCACGAGCTCATTTGCCATTGAATTTAGCTCTATGCAGTGTGCATTTGTATAGGGGCGTTATGTGTGCGTGTGTGTGTGTGTTTGTTGTGTATGACTTTGAAAGCTGCTTTTGTATACTATTTGAAAATTTAATTATTTGGCGCACTGAAAAGCCACAGAGCGCCTGAGAGTGTGAGAAACGAGCTCTGACGAACCAGAGCCAGAGCCTCACATTGTGCTTTTAGTAGAATGAGGCCATTGATTGCAGGCACAAGTTGAGAGGTGCAGAGGTAGAGAAAGAGTTAAATAGAACACACACTCACACACACACACACACACACACGTTTAAATTCTCGGTTAGAATTATTTTTAAAATTCTTTTTAAGCCCGCAAATCGAATTGCAATGTAAGCAGCTAAAAGTGTTTAAAGTTGAACATCTATTGAGATGAATTTGTTGAATTTGTTGCTGATTTAATGTGTGCATTTTACAACACAGAACTTTTGGGCATAAAAAATGTGCTTATTTACATATTTTGCAGAGCTTTTGCATGGCAACTTTTTTAATTAAACAATATTTAAAGCGGCAACCATCAAAACTTTCAAACTGTAAACAAAATAATGTTATAAACTCGCACACATACGCAGAGTACAATATATCTGCTGGGTTTCGGGCCCAACTTAAATCCGCTTTCAAATATTTCACTCGTGTTAATTAATCTTGTTTGTATGTGTGCTACCGAATGTTGACCAACTATTAAGGCTAAATCCCAAACCCAATCCCTAAATGCCGTACACAGAAACAAAAAATCAAGAGCTTTCTTATTAAATCTATTTCGATATTACTTAATAACTTGCAGAAAATTGAAGTGGTAAGATGAGAAGCCAGTGGCAGAAGAGCTCTAAAATTAAAGTTTAAATCAAAAATAATGTGAAAGATATATTTTTTTTACAGTGTATTTTTGTTTTTTCACTATTTAAAAATATTCAAAAATATATTCCAACAGAACTTTACAATTTTTATTGCTTCTAGAATTTTTCGCAAATATTTTCATTTCTGAAATGTATTTTAAGAAGATAATTTTTTCTTTGTGTATTACAAAGTACTAATACTAATACGTTTCTCTTGCACACTTCTCAATAGGCCTCTCGTCCGAGGAGAAGCTGCATGGTGTTAAATATATCACGGAATCGTTTGTCGGCTGCATACGCAATGTGGTGCTGAGCTCCGGCAAGGCTGCCTCGGATCTGTTGCCAATTGCACCACTGGTGGCCACCAAGCACGAGAATGTCAACGAGGGCTGCTCCGACATGTGCGATTCCCGACACAATCTCTGCTTTGTTGGCTCCCGCTGCATCAACCATTACTCGGGCATCTCCTGCGACTGCTTTGGCACACACTACGAGGGCGAGCATTGCGATATCTACAGTGAGTATGAGTCGAAAAAGGGGTGTCAAAGGGGGAGCACAAATCCGAGCAGACAACTCTCCCTCTCTCTCTCTCTCTTCGTTTCTGTCTCTTGACCGGCAGCGCCATTTTGTTTTAATTATAAACTATGTTTGTTTGCTTGCGGTTAGCCATTGCTCCAACCCGTACTGACCGACTCAGCCCTCTGGGCCATATCCTGCAGTTTTAAACACGCTAATGACCTGACCATAAATTATGCAAAATAGTGTTTGACTTTTTGACTGCCGGGCAAAATGTGCGCAAAATTAGTTTGTTGAGCTCAACACAGTATACTAGTATAATAGTTTGTATATAATATATACCAACTGCCCTTTTAGATTTCAACTGTTGACCTCAGCATCCTCTTCCCCAACCGCCCCTAGCAACATATCATTCGCCTCTTTTGGCAGGCATTTAGTTAATGACATAAAGCCAATTCCGTGCCGCCATAATTCCAATTAAGTCACGCGACACCATTAAAAATGGCGAAAACCATTAAAAATTGAGCATCTCGTTTAGGATGAATTTTATTTTTACATTTTGACAGTGTTCAATTACGGGGGCCAGACGATACAAAAGGCTGGCAAGGTCTCATGACGCTTAGATACCCTCAGTAGAGTAATAAAATGACTTGAAAATGTAAAAAATAAGAGATTTATATTGAAACTAATTATTATACTTTAAGTTTTTATTCCAACAAAAATTACTCAACTCATTTTAAACATTTTGTATCTATATTTCAAAAGAAAGAATAATGCAACCTTAATTATTGTAATAAATCTCGAAAAACTAAATTATTATTTTAAGCTTGATGTTTTCAATATTGTCTTCTAAATTTATTAATTGAATCTCTTTAAACCGAATCTAAAAAAAGCGAGACCAGAGTTTTGTACAAACTTTATACACTAAAAAACTTTAGAGTATATCCACAGCTAAAATAGCCAAATACAGCTAAATGACGGAGTTTTGCAGCTGCAGCAGCTGGAAAATAGTTGCCGGCAAATCTTTTTAGCAAAAAAGCGAGAAAGAAAAATAAGTGCACAACTAATGAAAGCGCGAAACGTGAATTGAGGCAATGGACAGCTGCAAATTGCACAATTGCTAGCGCTAACGGTATGTGGCGGCCATTTTGGGCAAAATGCGCTCTCTAAATGGCGTCTGTCAAGGACAAATGGCGCCGTCTGACGTGCAATGTTCGAGTGCAAGTTTGTAGAGCATTTACACTAGCTGCCACTGATCACAATTACACACCAAGAGAGAGAGAGAGAGAGAGAAAGGAGGATAAGTGAGAGAGAGGGGTAGATAGAGTGGGATAGGGGGTTGTATGAGTGATACAGAGTGCAAGCAAATTGCACAGTTGTAGTCGACGAACCTACTCGCTTCCGCTTACCTTCTGGCCTTAGCCCTGAGGACCGGTTGTCGTTAGTTGCATGTTGCAGTTGTCGACAATTCGGTTGTTGTTGCAACGGAAACAGTGTCAGGCCATTAAAAGCGTAGCGTGACAAAGCGATGAGCACGGGAGGGGCAGAGCGAGGAGCAGAGACAGCATTACACTCATATAGGTAGAACACGGAATGTGCGACATAATCAAACGCAGACGCTGCTCTCTGTAATGCAATAACTAAAATGACAACCGACTGTCTCTCTCTCTCTCTCTCTCTCTCTGTTGCTTTGTTTCTCTCTCTGTCTGACTGTACAACAGACAACTTGCATGTCCTGTGCTCATGCCTGTCTGTCTGTCCGCCTGTCTCTTCTCAAGTGTCAACGGTATGCGGCATGGCGTGAAAATCATTAGCCCAGCCATGAAAATGCTCTGAAAGAGATTGCCAGATTTTTTCTGTGTTCGGCTGTTGGTCTGTAACTGCACTGAAAAAAAATTTTGTTACTAGAATTCAAAATTCCCGCCAGTAATTTATGCTGTTTTTTATTAAATTTGAATTTAAAAATTTATTTTAAATAAAATTTTAAATACAATTTTCCTTACTTGAATCAAAGATTTTTCGAGCTTTCTCAATTGTTGCTTTAATTTAAATCTATTGTAGTTAAGTTTTAAAATAAAACAAGATTCATTTAAGCGCTTCATTGTTTTTTTTCTGAGTGTTAAATCACATTCCCACTGCTGACGCTGTCAAACGTGGTCGTGGCCCCATGAGCTCGGCGCAGCTCAACTTTGCTTCAACTGTCAGTCAGAGTCACAGCTGACAGTGCAGAGCTGACAGAGTTGCAAATTTGGCGGCCAGTGCAATTTGCAGTGAGTTTTTAGCAGCCGTAAACAAACGAAAGTCATTAGCAGCAAAGCGCACAAGTTTCTGCTGAGAGAATGTTTAGTTTGAACTCTTTTATTAGATCAAATATTAACTCTGGTTTGACTCTCATGACTGGAAGCTGTATTAAGCTCAAAGTTAGCCAGTTGTTAAGTGTCTTTCTTACAAATAATTTCACTCGTTTAGCTGCAAATTCTTAGCATGAATCCACAAATGGATCTACGTCCGACAACCTATTCCAAGTTCGCCATTCAAGCCCTGAAGGCCAGAAGAACTGCTTTGCAGTCAAATCAATTGGCCAGCCAGCTGTTACGCAATCGAGAGCTGGTCGGAAAGTTATTGCCAGCCCGTCGTTTGCCCACCTATGAGGAGTTCTGTTGTCTGGTGTATGCGGTGCATGATCGAAATGGCAAGAAGGCGAATGCTGCTCGCAATTATGCGGTTTTCAATAGTTTCAAGAAAATGTACAAAGCGCGCATGAATCTAAATTTATTAAACAGCATTAAGTCCCAGCTACAGACACATTTGTCGCCTCTGGTGGAACAGTCCTCGATGCGCGTGAGAAGCACAAATGCCGCCATTCATCGCACCCGAGGAATATTTTATGACAATCTACGCATTTTGGGTCAGATAAACGAAATTCAGCGTGTGCATGGCGATGTCGACTGTTTTAATCGCACCATCAAATTATGTAAACCCAATAGACACAAGATGCACCATGATGCCAATAAACTGTGGCAGGAGAACATGAGTTTCGGCTGTCGTCTGGTGCGTGTCAAATCCAAGGTGCGATCCCACAATGAGAACTATACCGTAATGGGAGAGGATCCCAATCCCGTGCCCAAGGAGCTCATCAATACCTACAGCTCCTACATAGCGCTGGGCGATCCTGCCCATGAATGCACTCCCAAGGAACTGCTTCGTCCGGTTATTTACTTTGATCTGATTGTGGACAAGGCACAATTGGGTCGCATCTACATACAGCTCTACACGGAGGTTGTACCGGAAGTTGTGCTCGAATTTGTGCGCCTGGCCACCGACAACGATATCAAGGCGCACAAATTCACGCACATTTTCTCCGGTCTCTGGATCAAAGGAGAACTCGAACGTCAGCAGGGCCGGCAGTTGCAACATCGTTACATCAGCCCATCGCCAATTGATTTCAGCAGGCATAGGGGCGTGCTCTCCTACTCCTGCAATTTTTTCAAAGACTTTCCACAGGACAAGCTGCACTATACGATTACCTTTAAGGCGCTGGCGGTGGCGCCGCCGAATAGAATTATCTTCGGTCGTGTCTTGAGCGGATTTAACTGGGTGGACGCCTGTCAGGAATGGGCCACCAAATGTGGAGCTCCCAAAAAGATTGTAAAAGTCATAGCATGCGGACTGCTCTAGTATCGATAAGTTCGACAATCGTTTGTGAAAGCTATCGATACGTTTGATAATCGGCAGTGATCACTGTCTATAGTAATCGATTTTTCGGGTAACATTAAACCAACATTTGAAGTATTGTACAAAAACATACAATTTTAAGCATAGTTTTAATCGGTAATAAATCGGATGTTTAAGAAGTGATTTTAGAATTAACACATAATTAACTTTTCTAATTTAAGCCCAAAGTTAGATAATTGAAAATTATAATATATATTCCTCTTATACTTCCTTAACAAGTTTTAAACATTCTAAATTGTTTGCATATTTCATAACTATTGATAATATCCATAGAGCTATCGACTATTTTGCCAACCCAAGCTCTAGCATATGTGCAGAAAACAGAAATTTGTAGCATGATTTCACACAGATAAAAAAAATTATTATGAGGCATGCCTGCATTGTGTTATCGAGTGGGCGTGGTCACACCTATGCCACTGCGAATATGTGTCAGATAAGCGGGCAGCATTTTGCTGTCACTGCGGACCATGCCACAAAAAAACCGTTATGCGATTTGCACTTTCACATACACTCGAGAGAGAGAGAGAGAAAGAGAGAGAGAGGAGAGGGAGGGTGGGCGTTCGCAGGAGCATAAACGCCTGGCGGCTACAGTCCACAGTCATAGTCCAAACAATATAATCTATTTTTGTGCCGCCTCTCAACGTTTTTTGTGCGCCACAGCAGATAATGCAGCGTTGCCACGTTGTGCCACACACAAAATACAACAACTACAAAGAACACAAAAAAATATGAAAAAGGGAAAGCACAAAAAATGCAGAAAGAGAGAGATAGAGAGAGAGTACGCTGCAAAGTTGTTTAAATTTGCTCGGGGTTTTTGTGGTAAGCTGCGAACGCGCGGCAAATGGAAGCCAAGTGCAAATATGCCAACAGTTGAATTAAGTGAGAAGAGAGCGCAAAGTTTAAAGGCTGCCCTCCGCAGAATATGCGGCATTTATATGAGTTGTGGCCAACAGATACAGGAGGTAAATGTTATGGGCATAATTAATCTATTAATTAGTATTATATTTATTTAATATTTAAAAGAACTTTAAAAGAACTTGACTGCTGAAAAAACGAATCCCTCAACTCTATAATAACAGATCTTCCGTTCAACTTTTATTTATGGACATCCATAAAATTGTTCTAAAAAATTAAAATAATTAAATAAAATCGTTTTTATTATTATTACTTATTAATTCCTTTATACTTTCTTTAATTTTCCTTTAGCCGCCACAATAATCACCTTACGTGGCGCCAGTTACGTTTCCTATCGCATCTACGACTGGAAGGATCGGGTGCACTCCTCCACCATACGCATCAGTCTGATGTTTCGCACTAATTTCGATGATTCTGCGCTCTTTTATGCCAGTGGAGAGTCGCTGAAGCATCAGTATATAGCGGCAGCCATTAGGAACTCCTCCGTTTATGTGGAAATGGACTTTGGGGATAATGTAATGTCGGCGATACTCACGGACGATCTGACACGCGGCTACTGGCATAATCTGACGATATTGCATGAACAGCGCACGGTGCGTATTATTTTGGATCAGCAACAGAAGATATTGGAGCTGCCAGCGACGGCAAGTGGGAATCTATTGTTCGATCCGGAAATCTATTTTGGTGGGGGTCCGGAGCTGCACAAGAAGAAGGGTCTGATTTCGCATAATAATTTTGTGGGTAGCCTGAAGTATGTGTACTACAATGACATCTCCATATTGTATGAACTGCAACGCGGAAATCCCAAGGTGCACTATCATGGTGAGTTGGCAGATTTTGGCTAAAAAGGAATTTAATATACGAATATGCATATTTTTGTTGTGTTTTTTATTTACTATTTTTGTGTTATGTGTATATAAAAAGTATTTCTGTTAACATTTCCATTTGCAACTGGCATTCTTTTGTGTGTGTTCTGTGCAGGTGTGCTGGAAGCGGAATTCTTTGAGAACGAAGTGAATGTTATACCCATCACCTATCCCTTTGCGACATCACACATTTGGTGGCCCATAAATCATGCTCAAGAATTTAATATTAAATTCGATTTCCGTAGCAGTCGGCCAGGCGCAGTTTTGGCCTACAGTGACGTCACGACCAACGCCGGAAATGGCTTCTGGGAGGTAAGTGAATGGCGTTCGTTCAAGCATGCAGGCACACATATACTACAGCTTATGAATTGCACACACACACACACATGCGACTATGTGTGTGTGTGTGTACATTGTGCTGGACTAGCATCAGGCATGGGAGCAGGCAAAGACGTCGACGTCAACGTATGCTTAAGGCGACTGAGCAAACGATGTTTTGGGGTCAGGCGAAATGCAAATCATATGTACACATGTGTGAGTGCATGTGAGTGCGAGTGCGAGTGCGAGTGTGAGCGTGTGAATACATGTGGGCGTGTGAATAAGTGTATAAATGCCGAGTAGCGTGCGCTGCGAAACGTTTTCCCCAGAGCCTGCAGACTCGAAATGATTTATCAAAGCATTGCTAAATGACTTTATTTGGTATCTCTCAGCTAGAGCTGCATATATTCTTAGTGCATACACATTTAAATATTTTTTAAAATATTTTTTAAACAATTTGCAAACGAAGTTAAACAAACCAACAAACCACAAAGTATATATATTCTTGATCAGGGAGATGAGCTGAGTCGATTTAGCGATGTCCGTCTGTCTGTCTGTTCATCTGTCTGTCTTGATCAGCTCCCGCCAAAAAAAAATACCACCACCCACCACTCCGCTTCTGTGATGAGCGCTCTGAATGCTCCATCCTACACTGTGCAGTATGTCGGTTGCTTTGTAGGCTAGGCGGCTACGCGCTGCATTACTTGTATTGCAGGAGGTATGCTTGGAGAGCCAGCACGAGCGAGCGAGCAGAGAGAAGAGTGGCTAAGCGCTGCATAGGAGGCGAGCTGGCTACCCGCTGCATTACTTGTAATGCAGGAGGTATGCTTGGAGAGCCGGCACGAGCGAGCGAGCAGAGAGGAGAGTGGCTAAGCGCTGTCTAGAAGGCGAGCCGGCTACCCGCTGCATTACTTGTAATGCAGGAGGTATGCTTGGAGAGCCAGCACGAGCGAGCGAGCAGAGAGAAGAGTGGCTAAGCGCTGCCTAGGAGGCGAGCCGGCTACCCGCTGCATTACTTGTAATGCAGGAGGTATGCTTGGAGAGCCAGCACGAGCGAGCGAGCAGAGAGGAGAGTGACTAAGCGCTGCCTTGGAGGCGAGCTGGCTACCCGCTGCATTACTTGTAATGCAGGAGGTATGATTGGAGAGCCAGCGAGGTGAGCGGCTAAGCGCTGCCTAGGAGGCATTACTTGTAATGCAGGAGGTATGCTTGGAGAGCCAGCACGAGCGAGCGAACAGAGAGGAGAAAGGCTAAGCGCTGCCTAGGAGGAGACCCGGCTACCCGCTGCATTACTTGTAAGGCAGGAGGTATGCTTGGAGAGCCAGCAAGAGTAAGCGATCAAAGAGGAGAGTGCCTAGGAGGCGAGCTGGCTACCGGCTGCATTACTTGTAATGCATGAGAGAGTCAGTAGGAGGAGCTTATGCATAGAGAGCGGTCTATGTGTTCCCTCACACAGCTGCAGATTGGTGGGTGGGTTTTCTTGGCTCTTTCTGTTGCTTATTATCAGGAACTAAGAATAGACAGCGACGACGCAGCCTGCAAGCACTATAAATACAGCTGCTGCAGTGCTGCTGATCACAGTGTAGTGTCTGTGATCAAGTGCTTAAGTGGAGTGGCGAGTGTGCATATTATAAAAAAATATTTGTTTATTATAATTTCAAAGCCATTCATTTGTGAATTTGGAGTGTAACAATAGCAAGAGCGGTATTAGGCTGGCGTTGCATCTGGCACTCATAATAAAGTAAGAAAAATAACCATTGCTGCTACGCTTCGTATGACAGTTTCATATAATTATATTTTGAATATGGTACAGGGTATTATGCAGTCGGGCACGTCCGACTGATCTGACCCGTCCGAATTTTTTTTGAATATCATAAACTATGTTTAATCATTAAAGCTGTATGCCAGGTAACTGTAATTAAATCAATTTTTTGGTGTATTCCAGACAAAACTACGGAAATTGTTAAAGCTTACAAATTTAAATATTTTAAAAAATATATACCTCTTTTTATTTTCAATGGAAATTTAAGCATAAATGCACTGCTGACACACTAGCAACGCCAACATTTTTTGATGTCTTATAGATTGCATTTGGATAACTTGGTTTATTTTATGTGAATTTTCGCATAGATTTATGGCATGGCTGCAGTATAATTTTTTTTTTGTGTAAAAATGTTAAATTTTGCATGTGCATAAAAAATAAACTATAATGCATTTATTATGATTGCGCAATCTAGATTTCACAAAAAGCCAATAAATGTGCTGCATATAAAAGTGCGTCATTTCTGACCACAAACAACATGCATACTACTCCTCAACAGCTTAATGCCACTCAACAGAAACCCCTACAGGTTACGAATATATATATGCTATATAGAGAGACACTTGATTATGCAGAGATAGATAGAGAAAGAGAGAGAGGAAGAGAGGTAGCGAGAGAAGAGCTCTGTGTTTATATAAATGTCAGTGGCATTTATCTATATTTAAACAAACAGACATGCTGGACTCGTAAGTTTATTTGGTTAGTTGACGTTTTGGAAATTCACTAAGGGAATAAACATACACATATACGATACATATATATATTTAGAACTGCAATATGTGCAATATTTATTTGCATTTTATTGTTGACTTTCTTGCTTTTGATTGCCAAAGCTGGCTGACTTGTTAGAGCAGCTACAATTCTGCCCTCTGCCCCGAGAATAAACTCAAATATCAATAGACATCAGCTGAAAATGCTCTTTCTAGCTCTTTGTATGCCAGTTGATAAAACAAATTGCTGGCCAACTCGTAAAATGTTGTAATAGCAATGAATATTTATGCTCGAAAGCCGTTTAATTTTCCATTTGGCTTTTTGGCTTATTGAAATTGCCTGACGATTTATGTGCATCAATGTGTACTATATGTGCGGTTGCAGAAATTAATACGAAATTGATTGAACATATGCCAGAAAAATGTTAATAATATGTTTCAACACAAATTGAAATTGCCAAATGTTGTGATAAGCGTGTGAAATATATGCACAGACTTTAAACAAGATTTATGACTTGACATATTTCAAATGCCACACATAACGTTAAAACGACACGTAATTGCTTTAAAATAAGCTTTATTTTAGTTGGTATTTATTTAGTTTATTAACTATTTGTCAGTCAGGCCACAAAATTACCACCTGCGCTTTTAGCAAGCTCATAAATATAGCATGAGCTTCAGAAAAAACGCTCCATACAAACAAAATGTCAATTTCCATATTTGACAGTTTAGGGGGATTGGCATTATCGGGTAGGGGGTTGGCTTTGAGTCTCAGAGGTCTCAGGGGTCTCAGGGGTTAGGGGGTGGTATTGTAACAAAAACTATGCTAGGCGCCAGCATAAATCGCGTATCACAAATCGAAAATCGAATTTATTGACATCGCGCAAATGTTCGCAATAGTCAAAAAGCAAATAAAAAGCATTTTGAAATATTGTCAGAGTATATAACGAAATAAGTTCAGACATATATACAAATATATATATATCTGTTATTTGCCTTTAAACATACAAACAGCACGCTGGCAAAAGTCTAATGAAATATGCAATAAAATTTGAGTATTTGGCATATTTTTGCCAAATGCCAAAATCCCCAACTTGCAATGATCAACGAATTTATAAAATAAATAAACGAAACGAATATTGTGCGCCAGCACAGTGCGTGCAAACAGTTTCCACACAGCTGAAAATTGTAAAAAATTTGCTAGGCTTGAACTTGATTTAAATTCTCGCCATAAGCCAGGGGCTTATGTTAAACGATCCACGCACAAACAAATAAACTAAACGCATTTCACTCAGCGACATAAATATTAAATCTAATAGTAGGCGTGTCAGAAATGGCACTCCCTAGCACACAGAGATACATACACTTAGAGAAAATACATTTCTTGAGTTTCCAATATTTAATCAGTCAATTCATTAAAAATTATAGTAAATTTCAGAATTAATTTTAGAATTGATTTTAGATTAAATATGAATAGATTTTAATTAAATTTTAATGCCAAAAACATTTAAAACATTTTTGAATATAATAAAAATATTAAAATCAAGAAATTACGTAAAAATTGCTTGAATTAAATATTTTTTTTAAATCGGATCAAGTAAATTTTGGATAACACGACTATTAACAAATCTTCAATTAAGTAAAAGTGTTATTGTTTTTTCTAAGTGTATATAGCGTATGGCAAATTTGTTGTTGCCCTAACGGTTTAGCCATGTGCAGAGACAACGCGGCGTATGCGTAATATGATTTAAGCGAACGTAATACACAAAGGCATTTCAAAATTGAAATCTATGCATCTTTGTGTGTATGTGTGTGTGTGTTTGTGTGTGCGCAGTTTGTACGCTTTGTGGGCATTTGGCAATTTTGATTTATTTTTGCACTCATTTTTGTGCAGCTAATGCTAACAGTGTATTTCTGTATTTTTCTCTCCGTATTTTACATGCAACCTGCTATTGCGCTGACAAAACTAATATTTTGGAAACACGCTAATGCCTGCAAACCACCTGGCATCCATCCCCCGCCCCCCCCCTCAACTGCATGACGACGTGCAACATCCGGCGCAAAACTACAACAACAACAACAACAACGGCGACGCGATAAAACCGTAAAACCGTAACGAACTGTCGATAACGCAACGTGCGCGCCGGAAATGTAAAACTAACGGAAATTACAAAATGGCTGCTGCTGGTGGTGGTGCTGCTGCTGCTGCTGCTGCGACAACTGCAAACCGCCATAGATACGCCTAAGCTCGGACAAGCTGAGCTTTGATCTGGTGCCCGATGTCAACAACAATGTGACCCACTCGACAACCATTAAAATCAATCGTGCCACCTCGTGGCACAGCGTCGAACTGGACTACAAACAGGGCGAGATACGCTTCACCGTCGACTATCGTCACACGCTTAGCCAAATGTACGGTCTGACCTTCAACATTGGCGACAAGCTCATCATTGGCAGCAGCCTCAAATCGGCTGCGATGGGCCTAGTCGGCTGCATACGGGACATTGAGATTAATGGCCATTTGATCGAGCCGCGGCATGTGGTCAAAACGGAGCGTGTGGTGGGCGAGGTGGCCCTCGACAATTGCAACTACATTGATCCGTGTAAGCGTCCCAATACCTGCGAGCATGGCGGCAAGTGTTTTGTGAAGGACGATCGAGTTACCTGCGACTGCAAGCACACCGGTTACATTGGCAAGAATTGTCACTTCACCAAATACCGCAAGACCTGCGAGGAGCTGGCTCTGCTGGGCTTTACCAAATCGGATGTCTATCTCATCGACATCGATGGCAACGGCGTGTTTCCCCCTGCGCATGTTAAGTGCGACTTTCAGAGTCTCGAGAATGCCACCAAGACCATTGTCGAACACAACCTGCCCAGTCAGGTCGATGTGCGGTCTGTGCGAGAGTCGGACTTCAGTTTCAACATTCGCTACAGAGAGTTCTCGCCTCATATGCTGCAGGAGCTGATTTCGCACTCACTGTACTGCACTCAGTACATCAAGTACGATTGCTATCGCGCCCAGCTGGAGCTGCACTCGTCCACTTGGTTCACATCGTCGGCCAAGAATCAAACCGTTGACTTTCTCGGCAATGTCAAGAGGTAAGCGAACCTTGCCCACTCAACTGTCAGTCTGTCAGTCAGCCAGTCAGTCAGTCCGTCCATCAGTCCGACAGTGACCGCAAACGGTGTCCGAGTATTTGTTGATTTACGTGTGCGGCCGTGTGCCACCAAAATGACTGCACACTGGGGCAAAGCTAGCGTATATGTGTGTAAAAATATTAGGTTTTTTAATAAATTAATAATATAATTAGTGGCAGAATTTAGCTGGCTAAATAAATTGAGCGACAAAATTTTCGGCAATTTTACTTTAATTTTTTGTAAAAGACTATTATAGGTTTTTTAGATATGAAAATTTCTACGAAAACGCAACATTGATGAGCAAAAGTTGAGTTGGAAAATTGTATAATTTAATAGTTTTATTTTAAAACCCTATACTTTACAAAATTACAAAAGGCTATATGCAGTTTGTAAAAATAAAATGTGCCTAGCATCCAGAAGGATGCGTGGTATAAACAGACTATTATAACTTTAGTTTATCTGTGTATTCCAAATATTTTTTAAATTCAGTTTAAATAATATTCTGTTAAGCAAAGTTACGCTACATTTTATGCTAATTTGATGTTGTTCATTGAGCTTGCAACCACTGTGCTGCGTACGGCTTAGGCCGAGTTCTATGCAGTGGCCTATTGTGGTGCTTTGTGGTTCAACTGCTGCTGATGCCATGGCTTGGCCACAGCCCACACAATTAATGTTGCAGTCTATTTGCTTAACTTGTTGGTCTGGGCACTGGGCATTGTGTGTGGCACGTTCTGCTCCAGTGGATAGTTCACCCGGTGCTGCGTACGTGCGGTAATCCTAACAATATAAATCCTTCATTTCAAAGCAACAACAAGCGCAGTGAGCAGCGAGCAGAGAGCAGAGAGCAGAGAATAGAGTCAGAGTAGCAGCAGACCCACTGTGCTGACCTGCCTTGTGCTGGCATTTCAATTGTAAACGAAACTTAAATTAATTGCTCGAACATGCATAATATAAACGCCTGGGCCTACACTTAATGCTAACTGACATATTTATCCGCACGGGGGAGCGACACAGAGAGCGAGAATATGTCACAGATAGAGAGCGGGAGCGGAGGGAGCGCAGGCAACTCACTTTCATAACGCATCGATTTGCGTACATTTGTGTCAGCTGCAACAACAGCAACAACAACTGTAACTAGCAGCAACGTCTACAATTGTCAGTTCTAACTGTACTCTGTGCGTCTTGCAGCACAGCACGTATGCCTATGTGTATGCGTGTGTGTGTGTGTGTGTGTGTCAGTTGCATAATTTGTCATGCTGTTTGGCCTGGACAGCATGAAGTGACCGCCTGCTGTTGGCTCAGCTCTTCAAATTTGATTTTTCACATGTGCAAAACTGTTGCCTACTTTGCAGCGTTAAAGCAAACTCCCCCTTCAGTGCTAGGGTAAACTCTCTTGCTTCCTGCCAACCCCTTGCCCAACTGGCCATTGCTTAAGTTATATGTGCGGCATTTGTTTCTATTCATTGGAGCATAAAATTTTATGGCGCTGAAAACCCAAGCGAATGCTGCAGCTGCAAACGAGTCGAATATTAACTACTCTAAATGCATTAATAAATTTAACTAAAATAAATGTTATAAACCTTAAAAAGTAGCTGCTGATGTGCAGCCATAGACTTTAACAAATTTAATTCAGCCATTAATCTGCTCTCTCTATCATTCCCTTTGTGCATTACTTTGGCAACAGTCAAAAAACGACAGGTAAATGTGCTCTAAGAGCTTTCAACGTTATCAGTTACAACTGATAAGCAGCAGACGCAGCGTTAAAGCTTAACTCTTATGCTCGATGCCAGAGCAATATGGTTATAAAAAGGCAAAGGCAAAGGCAAAAATTTATGGCAAATACCAAAGTAAAACATATGAAGCAAAATACAAAATTGCAAAAGTGCAAAACAAAAGAGAGCATACGCAGATACACACACATACACATCTGATGGAGGCCATATTTGTGTGGGCATAAAAGGCAGAGTTGTATTTATGTCGGGCAAATATGTTTCCGGCTCAGCGCTAATAAGGTTTATGACTGAGCCTCGCTCATGTGTATAGCTGTAGCTATATCTGTATCTGTTTCTCTCTGAGAGTTTGTGTGTGTGTGTGTTGCCCTGCCGCCATATTGTCGAACAACTCTTTTTGAACTTTTTTTTTCGTGCTGGGTAATTTTTCTTATGGCAGCCTTTTTAAAATGAATGGCTTTGTGCACAAATTTAGTCTTTACGCCTAATTTCTTTGCCGCTTTCAAAACGCCAGGCAGGCGGCAATCTGCCCCCGAAGGGGGTAAACAAAGTCCCGAAGGACACCGACAATACATCATGCGCAGCAAAGTAGGCAACAGCTGCTGGCATCAATTTAAACTTGTTTTCTCCACTCTCCCTACCTCTTTCTGTCTCTTCGTATCGCTTTCTGTCTTTGCGTCACTAATTTCCGCTTTCACTAAATCAATTCAAGAGCCTAAACAGTGTTCATTTCTACCACGTCTACTACATCTTCGTTTTTTATAGATCCGCATGACGTTCTGCTTGGCATATCAAACTACGTTTTAGCTCAAATTCAAAACCAAATTTCTGGTCTAAGAGTGTGTGCGTGTTGATGCAGTCTAGCCAGAGCAAAAGAGTGCAAAAAATCCCAGCCGAAAAATGTAGCATCAGAAAGAGTTAATTTTTCTTTTCTGTCTTTTATGTTTGGTTCTTTTTTTGGCTTTTTTTGTTGCTTCTTTTTGGCCAATGTGTGCTTTGCGGGCAGGCAACCCATTGAGCCATCCATCATTGGTTCGTAGTTTAGGTCTTTACTCATTCAAAATTTGACAGCATCGTTTGTTTGTTTGTTTGTTGTTGCTACTGCTGCTGCTGGTTTTGGCCAGTCCATCGCTTTGGCTCTGCATTGAGATCTAAGTCTCGTTTTGGCCTCTAGTTTTGGTTCTGGCTCTGGCTCTATGCTTTCGGTTAGCTGGCTGCTTGCAACGTTAAAGCGGAAACGGATGTGGCGCATGCATTGCAAACCGCATACGCACACGAGCCAAAAAACAAACCGCTAAAATTGCCAAAAGAACAGCTAAAAAGGTTCAACCATTATATCAATGCTCTTTGGACTGATTTTGTAATATTCGGTAAACATTTAAAAACAATTCAATTCTAAAAGTTATAATAGATAGTTATAATAAAATAATAATGTAATAAACAAAATATTGGAATACACTAAGCATAATTCAAATTTCTCAATTTCATTTTAATATATGTATCTATTGATTTAAATACCCGAATCAAAATCGAATTAAAGGTCGAACGAAGAACCAACACCAGCGCATTTTAAGTGTGTTAACTTTTTTGGGAGAATGTTGCTATACTCATTTCTTTCTTTCATTAAATTCCCAAATTTAAAGTTAAGAAAGGTTGTTTTCTATGGATCGCAATTAGTACCTAAACAGATAATGCTAGAAGGAAGAAAACATAGAATAAGATCTCTTTCGTAGTTCTTGTTATTCCCATTTCCCCTCTCACTGTCAAGCATTGCTCACACTTGACCAAGCTGATTCAATGAGAGCTGCCATTAGCAGTCATTGTGCTCTTGTCAGCTGCTTCCAACACTTGTTACAAACACAACCGTAATCACAGAGTACTCCGGCTACACTACACTCCTTTGGCATACAGTGGCACTTATAAATGGCAAAACAAAAATGCCGACAATAAATCGCCCCAAAACAACAGCAAAAAATTGAAATCCTCAAACCGAATGTTGTCCTTTTTTCACGAAATCCTTTGGTTCAAAAAGTGGACTCGTCAAATTGCCGGCAGCTCTCTGTCGACAGAGAAGCGTCTCAAATACATGCAAATGTATGCGCCAGGGCTACATTTTTTTAATACCTTTCACCTTTTTTGTTGGTTTATTTTTTTTTTGGCTTTTTTGGCTACAGAGGCGCTTGTCCGTGCTCCGTTAACAAGACGTGCGTGGACCCAAATCAATCATGCAACTGCGATGTGAAGGAGAACAAATGGAATTCGGACGAGGGCTACTACCAGGAACCGCACAGTTTAGGCATTACCAACATGTACTTCCTGCAGCAAAAGGATCTGGACGACGAGGCCCAGGGCCGCATCACTCTTGGCCCATTGGAATGTGTGGAGACAAGTGAGTATACTCAGAAAATAAAACTAACATATTCCCACTTTATTCAAGCCAGAAACGTTTCAATAGTTGTATTATCAGGAATTGACTTGTGCTGAGTTAGAATGCACATAATTCAAATAAACCTCATGAAATTCAGAATTTCTGGGTATTATTATACTATATATTTAAGCTAATTTATTCTTGGAAATTCAAGACTCGTTCTGCCTGCGTTTCTCTGAGTGTAGCAGCATTCTCAGCATTTGCAGCATTTCAAACTAACTTCATTCACTAAATACTCCCATACAGATACACAGAAGTATGTGGTCACATTTACCACGTCTCAGTCGTACATCGAGGTTCCGGGTTGGCGCAAGGGCGACATTGCCTTCTCCTTCCGCACCACGGGAGAGAAGGCTATCCTGCTCTTCCAGCCACCGATACGTGCTCACTATCCATCGTTTATGGTGGCCCTAACCGGTGATTATCAGTTGACATTTAATTTCACCCTCAGCACGGGCACCACGCGGGAGCTGGTGATTAACTCGCATCGCAGGTGAGCTCTGAGCTATTATTCATTGGCAATTTGTAAGCAATCGTAATCGTAATCGATGTATCGATAATTGTTTTTTATTGCCAACTGCAGGTTGAATGGCGGCGAATGGCATAAAATATGGATAGACTATAACCAGTATCATGTGCGCTTCATGATAAACACCGATTACCAGATGCTCGACCTACTGCCCGAGGAGGAGTTTGGTCCGTTCGAGGGCAGCATGTACATAGGTGGCGCCACATTGTAAGTATTACCGGCTGCATTTCGACTCGGATATTGGGGTAACTGCAAGACTTTTTAGTACTAGGGGTGAATAGCGAACGTGGCAAGCCCCAATGTTGTTATAGCTGCTTGCAATGCAATGGTAACAGCAACAGCAACAGCAGCAGCTGTAATAATAACCACAGCGTAAAAATGTAAGGATAAGTCGGAGGCAACCGACATAAAACGACTGTGTGTGGTGTTTAGTTGAAAACTTAATGCTTCAAAGAAAAAGATATTTAAAATTTATGTTTGTTGGGTATTTTGGGCCTTGTTGGATTTTTGTTGATATTGTTGTTGCTTTCCCTCTGTTGGGTGGGTTATTACGGCCGTTTTGTCCTATGACAAGAATAACATTTGGTTTATTCTTTCATTTTCCTCCTACGCGTTTCGGCATATTTTATGCCTTCTTCAGGGAGTCTGTTTTTATTAAAATTAACAAAATTTATCACACAAATAAATACAAACAAACTTTAAAAATACATACAGTTTTTTCTTAATAGTTAAATGGTTATTTCCATAGTGTCAAGTTGTATTGAATAATTATATGGTTGATATAATTATTTTTGTCCATCGTCCGTGTTGCTCTGTTTACTTTCTTTTCTCTACTGTAATTGTTGCCGCGTAAATTAAGTTCGTCTTGTCTATGTCTTCTTTGTGGTTGACAGTTCTGTTTCCCTTTTCTTGTATTCGTAGGCTTTCGAAATTAAAATTAATGCGATAATTTTAGCCATTTATATTAAACTTTGAATGCGCATAACTTGGCCAAAACTCAAGCCGATTTACCATATTTAGCTGTACAAAAACCCTATATACCCCCCATTTGCTATTTTAAAAAAAACTCGCGAGTGCGCGCTCAATTGGTCGCCAGTCGCTGGCCATTGGCCATTGCGGTCTGTGCAATTTATAGCGGCAATTACGCTTTAATTATAAACGCGCGACTAACCACCAGCCCCAGCAGCAGCAACAGTAACAGGCAGACAAATAGACAAACAGAAAGACCGACAGAAGGACAGACAGACAGACAGACAGACGGAAGGACAGAGGGAGAGACGAACAGTCAAAGGCGGCCAAATGTTGCTCAAGGGCAGTGAGCATAGCGTATTTTATGCAGATGAACATAACACTCCCTGGGCAAATTAGTGGGCGTGGCTGTCTATTGGGTTTGAGCAAATTATACAACTTCAATCTATGTAGGCGGTCAACGAACTTGTCGCTGCATGACATTCAAAGAGAATTTCTGTATGAGTATTTATTACTTACTTTAATTAAATGCCTTGATTATGAAATAATTTCAATTTGGAGTTAAACCACTTCACGTTTTTGCTTTTTAAATAAATGTGTGTGCACGTATCAAAAGAATTGCCATAATTAAATTAACTTCCCGCTGCAAATTCATTTCAAAGTCATTATCAATAATCAGGCCAAAGCGTGGGGCGGCAAAAGCGGAAAAAGTCGCGCACAACTCGCGCGCGTTTTTTACCCCATTTCGGTTTTGCTTCCCCTGGTTAGCGGGTTGGCGGTTGGAACGCACTTAAAACGCGCTTATGCTTGATTGGCATAATTTATAAAGTTGTCTTTTTTCTGCACACACAGACAGACAGAAGGACAGAGGGACAAACAGACAGACAGACAGATATTTGTGCAGACTCATAGATAGCAGCGGAATTTCCCAGCGTTTTCGGGTCTTGGGCACTTAACAAAGCCACACAAGTGTGTGTGTTTTTGTGTGTTCGTGACTGTGTTTAATTATTAAAAATGTGCAAAATCAAATTGAAATTTTTTTATAAAAAAAAAGAGAAGAACATAAAGAAAATGCGCACACATTTGCACTTAACCTCAAACCCACGGAAAAGCCGTACACCACAGTGCGACCCATTCATAAAATTTCGATGAGCGGTAAACACGCAGAGTAATTAACGGTAAAGTGCTGCGCTTTATATATCCCAACCGAATATCTCGAACATGCCCAAGCATTGCTTTTTTGCACTCGGCCAATTAATGAGTTCAATTTATTTATCCAAAAAATAAAATAAATAAAAAGAATTGCATAAGTGCAAGGGATCCGCGCTGGAGCACATAAAATATACCATAAATATGCCCAAAAGCTGACACGACTAGCAGTTACTCCTTAAAGCTGAAAGGGATTAAGGAATGGATATTTATATTCCACAAATATTGTCTATAATATTTATTTAGAAGATTTTTGTTAAAGCATAAAACAAGATTTAATTACTACAATTTTTGCTTCAATTATTTTTCGAACTTAACTACTCTCAGCATATTTGACTTGGAATTTGTATAATCTTGATGGTTAAGCCATCTCTGCTGAGCTTTATTATGTGCTCCAGGGTATATGCATATTGATGCACTTGGCTCTTAAGCGTACAAGGCCACGACAAGCATGCTGGCAACAGTATAAGCCATTAAGCGGAATCAGTGCCAGCTCATAAATAAATGAGTTAATCAACATATTGACGCAGACATGGCAAGAAAGGCGAGACGCTGTCAGAGCCAGAGAGTTTACCTTCAACGCTGAGGGACAACATTGAAGTGAGTGTAGAGTGTGTACAGTGTGTGTACAGTGCTTGCAATTAATCCCCAGAGTCAGATTTAATATGGATCAGACTGATTGTGTCAGCCAAATGTTATTAAAGAATATCAAGTGCGTAAAGCGCACGTTTAAGCGCTGTCAAGTTAAAGTCGATGCGAAAATTACAATGGCAATGCCCGCTAATGATTGTTGTAATCGGTGGTTTGGTTTTTATCAGCGGTACGCATTGTCATGCTTGTTTAGAACGGAACAGCAACTGCTATGGCAAGCTGCCATGTCCTGTTGATCATTTGCATCCCGTCGCCATCGCCATCGATTACCCGGCAAGCGAAAAACACGGACAAGTGGCATGCCAAATATGCGAATTATTTGCCGCGCTCTGCAGGAAACACGACAACAACAGCAGCAGCAGCAACAACAACAGTAATAGTCACCGCAGCAGCAGTTGTGGTGTCAACTCTGGCCGCCATTGGGGAGAGAAATGTGTGTCACTTTTGGCTGTCGCTGCGCCATTTTGCCGCTCTGCCTCACGTTTGTCGCATGTGTCGCTGCGTCGGCGGCCATGAATGAATGAAAAGTGCTTAATTGCTTGTGACGGTGTTAAATAAATTCTTAATTGCTTCGCACTTTGCGCGTTTGCAACGTTAATAGGATTTCCCAACGCCAACGCCGACGCGCTGCGCTGCATTGAAGTCTGTTTGGTTCCCCACTCGATTTGCCTATACGCTGTCAAAACTTCTTTTCAATTTTATTGCCATTAATTTCAGGCAATTTCTTTATTTATTTATTTTTTCGTGTATTTCATTTCATTTCGTCGGTCAGCCGGCGTGCAAATCCTTTTAGCCAAGTGTCAGCCAGTCAACGGCACATCATTTGCAAGGCAAAGCGCTAAATTTCATTTTATAGCGTCACCTGCCCTGGCTCGTCACACATGGCGTATGCGCAATGCTGCCTGCTGCCTGCCGCTGACGTTGACATCGAGAGCGGCAGCAGAAGCATGAAAAAAGCGCAAACGTGCAAATTTTTGGGCAGTAAAGGCATGCTAGACTGATAGTTGAGCTGTATTTTTGGAGACATCTTATTGCTGGGAAAACTGTACGACGAACAGATACCCTATAATTTAATGATTTGTTATGAAATGCTATTTAAAATTAGAGCGATGTAGAAAATGTTAAAAATTCGTCGTCTGCCTATCGATTTATAAAATTTACAGCTTAAGCGACGCTTAACGAATGCACAAATATGCTGCATTTTTTAAGAAGTTTGTGAAATCTTTGAAAATATTTTTCCAACTTTTTAAGCTAAAACGTTGTAAAATATACTGCTGACTCTTCAAGCAGTCTAGCTACCTCTTATACCCTTTAGTCTGTCTGCAAGGTATTTAAAATTAACATGTGACACATGCACAAAAAATGCTGCATACGCTGGAGGTGGAAAAAACAAAACTAATGAGTTAAGAGCTTACGAATACGAGCTGCAGATTGCAATTACGTAAAGAACTCAACTGGCACTGCATATAATACTCCAAAGTTAGCGCTGCATTAAGCGTTGATTATTTCTGTTGCTGCTTTTGGCCAATTCGTTTGGCATTATTCAATAACTTTAGTGCTTAAAGAACAATTACGCAACTTAGCAAACAATTACGAGCGAAAACCAGCGACAAAAGTGCAAAAGAAATGACAATAAAAGTGAGGGCGAACATGATAAAAAAGCAGAGAAGGAACAGAAAAAAGTATGAAGCTCGTTTTGTGCGTTGGGAATTTCTTTTATTTTAAACAAGAATTTTAATTTTGCTTAGAGCTTTTGTCAGACAACACTCGGCGGCGACTTGTAATGAAATTTACATAATTTAGAAAGACATTTTGAGCAAGTTTCGTGGCGTTCATGCCGTTCATTCGTACGGCGTTTGGCGTTCGCGTATAAACAAGACATTTCCGCCACTTTAATTTTCAAAAGCTTACACTTGAGATTTTATTGGCCAATTCATTGTTGGCTACACAGCGAGACCAAAAGATCTAGGGACCGAGAACAGCCAAGAGTTGAGTGCAGAGAGCTGCGAACTGTGAGCTGCGAGCTGATACCAATGCCTTGAATAAGCTCTGCACAAAAGTTGAAAGCGAACAAAACTTGCAAATTGGTTTGGGGGAGAGCCAAAGAAAGCGAATAAAAGAAAAACTAAAAGTAAAAGTACGACTTCACTACAAATCGAGGCAAAAAGGGTAAACTGAGTAATGTTGCTTAGGGAATACACAGGGCTCCCAATATAATAAATGAAACAGCAAGTGCAATACAAATATTTAAATGTTAAATTTGATACAAATAAAGTTCATCGAGCAATTGAAGTTTTGTTAAAAAAAAAAACTAAAAATTAAATAAAACCTTTTACAAATACCTAAATCAATTTTATCATTTCATATTATCTTATTAAAAATTATTAACAAATGTTTGCATGAATTAAAATTATCACTATATGATTTTAATGAATCTAAAATTATATCAAATAACTTTAATCATTTATAAATCGAGCAAACAATTTAAATCATTTAAAATTGAACGATATATTAAAGTTAAACCGAGTATAGCTTTGATTTAGAGAAGTGCTGGCTGAGCGCATAATAAAAGGGACTTAAACATGTTGAATGCCAAACAAACTGCAGAAAAATAAATGCAGACAGTCGGAGGAGGAGACAGAAGTTCAGCTTTCGGAGTTGCGGCTTGCTTTCAGTTTCAATTTTCGCTGGACAAACTTGAAAGCCCCGATGGAAGGGGGAATTGCAACTAGGGTCACAATTTATTTGCATAAAGTCAGCCAAAGCGCAAAGTTGCGGTTTATCCCAGTTGAAAGGTTGGGCACAAATTCCGAGTTTTCTTTAGTGCAGTTGACAAGACAAGGTCATAATATACCATAATCCCAAATCAATTGCCAAAAAAAAAAGTGAAATAAAATAAAATTCTCTTTTGCAGCGATCTGTTGAAGAAGTTGTCGGTTAAGGCGGGACTTATTGGTTGCTTCCGTGGTCTGGTAGTCAATGGCGAAATACTCGATATTTATAGTTACATGTCGGTGCATCTGTCGGAGATTATTAAGGATTGCAAGCCGTCGTGTGTGCCCTCGCCCTGCCGCAATGGGGCACAGTGCAAGGAGCTCTGGAGCAGCTTTAAATGTGTCTGCAACAATCCTTGGGCGCACATTGGCGAATTCTGCGAGACAAGTGAGTACCTGAGTAGGAATTTACTTCAAAAAGAATATATAGCGTTTATTTTATGTATCGATTGAAATATCGAATATAACAATATATCGAGAAAACTGAAAACTGTGTCTATCCTAAAACAATGAGTATTTCTGAAACTTTACTTCCCTTAACAAACAAAAATTTCATTGAATTTCGCCTGTTTTTGATAGATTTTTTTTATATATCCTGAAATTATATCATATCAACCTTTATTAAAAAAATTATCTATATTATTGATATAAATCGATATATCTTAACTTCCCTATAATTCAGCAAATTCATTTTATTGGAGAGCTTTAACTGCTTCTTTAACTCACAGATATCAATGAGAAGGCCTTGACTTTCATCAATCGCGAGTCCTTTCTCATGCGCAATTATCTCAGTGTGGCTGTAACTCCCGCCATTTTGCTGCATGGCTTTGAGGGCGAACGGGAGATGCTGAAAGGCATACTCGGACAGGATTTGCTGATCAATCTGCGCACTTACGATACGAACTCTCTGGTGCTCTATGCCAACGATCACTACAACAACTTTGTGCATCTCTACATCAGCCAGGCACGCGAGATTGTCTTCCTCTACAACTATGGCGATGAGATTGTGAATCTAACCCTGCTGGATGAAACCCTGATGGCGAATCTCAAGAGCATACAAGTGGCAATCGTGAGGGGAGAGCAGGAGACACGCATGCATGTGAATCAGCGCAGCGTGAGCATCGATCGTGGCACTTTGCTGTTGGATGAGTACTCCAACAGGCCCTGGAACAACCCGGAGAAGGGTACGTAAAATATTTACTCTTTATTAGGAACGTAGACAATCCCTTAATGCTTCTGCTTTCTAAAAATCATCTACGTTATTTACGGCTTTATTAAATACAAATGCTCTAAACATGAAGTTTGTTAAACTGCTGGCCTTGGGTCAGTCTTGGGCTACCTTCGTCACTTCCAGCGGCTGCTGAGTTTCAGATTCTTGGCATGCGAGTTGCTGTTGTTGTTCTGCGCCTCGTCCTGTGCCGCCAGCTCCTCGTCAATGAGCAGCTCAAAGTTGCCCAAGGCATCTGCACTCGGTATCTTATTCCAACGCACATCCGGCACACCATCCGGCGGCAAGACCACCGACAATATGTTGTCAATCAGCTTGTACTTGAGTATGCGATCGTTCACCGTGGTGGAGGTGAGAGAGGGCGAGGCATTCACCTCTACCAGCCAGGGCTTGAGAGCATTATCTATGATGATATCGTAGCCATAGCACTCAAAGCAATGCCGATCGCTGGCCATAACCGGAGCTACGGCACGCAAAGAGTGCACTATAAGCCAGGAGATGGCGCCAAAAAGACGATCCGTCACCTCCTTGCCCCGCGTGCCCTCCAGATAGAGCGCTAGATTCTGCACCGACCATTTGCCGCCATGTAGCGTATTGTATTCCCCTCCATGTTTCTGCACGCTAACATTAGTTAGATGCACATACATATTATCCAATTCCGTTACACTCGTATCGTACTTAACCGTGCAGAATCGACAAAATCCCTGCTTGAAGAGATAGGCTTTGAGCGGACGAAAGGAGGCAACGAGCACATACAATCTCAGATCGAACTTCTTGCCGCCAATCAGCAGAGGATTGTCTATATATCTCGATATAACGTAGGATTCCTTGGCTATCTGTGGATGAAATGGTCCCTTGGCCTCTCGGGACCACTTCTTCAATTTGGATAGTTTATTAATTAGAAAGATGCCGGCTCCTTGGGACTTGCCGCATGGCTTCATGATCCAGGTGCTCAGTGGAAACTTGCGATACTCCTCAACGAACATATTGTAATCCGCCGGCAGCACAAAGGTTGTGGGTATAAAGTCCAAATACAAATAACGCGTTCCGCTGGAGTTATTGGATTCGGTTTTCTCAGCCAGCGGATTGCCATCACGTTCCAGATCCTTGCGATAGCGTTTGATGTTCTTAACCAGCAAGTCCTTGCGTGAGAGCTCATAATGATTGGGAAAATGATTAATCATTTGATTATCATGCATGCGATATCCACTGTCCACGCTGAAGATGTTCCGACAGGTCTGCACTCCCGCCCAATAGAAATGCCAATCATCATCGCCATTCACCTGATGCCAGCCACGTTTCTCAAAGTTGTTCACCAGCACCGACTTGTCCAGATCCGTGCAGAAACCAATCTTGATTCTATCATGCGCCTGATTGGCATTGCCGGCACCTCCCGCCGTATTCCCCGTGCCCGGTAAGCGTCCATACATTTTCGATATGCTCTGATCAATCGACGGCTTCAGACTGGCAATGCGCGACAAATCGCAAAACAATGGCCCCACAACGCTGTTGTAGAGCATGCAAGAGGCATCGCCACTGCCGGTGGCGCCACCAGCGGCAGAGGCAGAGGCAGAGGCAAAGGCAGAAGCACCACCAACATTGCCAGCATTGCCTCCACCGTACTCAAAAACTCTGACATGGCCGAACATGTTTGAGACGTTGCCTTGACGCTGACTTCACTTCACTTGTTTGATTTTTGACTGCGAGTTATTGAACCAACAACGCCTGCTGTCCTTACGTTCTTGTTCCTTTGCTTGTTATGCTTCCCAAAAACTACACTCGGAAAAAATCAGTGGTTCTCGAATTGCCAAGAATATAAAGTCTAGTACGTTTCCCACTTGATACTCCAGGATTAATCTTCGAATAAAGAGTATTTAGTCTAAGAATTTTAAACGCTTTCAAATACAAAATGTTGTACTGAAATGAAAAGTTTACTTGCTCATACCGAAAATTCTTGATTCAAGTACGTAAACTCTTGATTTTTCTCTCAGTGCATGTATGCACAACTCTTTCAACGGTTGCCAGGCAGCCTTCCTAGTTCTCTTTTCTACTCCTCCTGTTGCTCCTGCTGTCCTTTGTCCTGCGTCGTTTTCAGTGACTTTATGTGCGCCGCCAAGCGCAGCATGGAAAATTTTCAAATAGTTTAGCAAGTAAAGTTGCAAAAATGCCAAAAAAATTTCCATATACACATACACCCTGTACACTGATCGCCAAATTATTTGCACTTGAATTCCGTTTTTTTGTTCTTTGTGTTTAACTATGTGCTTGTGTTGGTACAAAAAAAGAAACAAACTAAATCCAGTTAACTGCATTGGTTCAAAACTTTTCACTGAAAGCTAAATTGACTTTAAAAATGCTACGCAGTCTGTTTGAAATTCTAACCGATTTGTTGAGTCTAAAATCATAGCTTTAAATTCACTTGTTTGTCTATTAAATTAAGTTTTTAGAAAAATATTCCAAAATTTATTGGATATTTGATTAAATGAAGTTGCAATTTACAAAACAAAAGTCCTATTCGAAACCAATTGTCTCTCGTTAGTTAAATGCAATCAAATTAAGCCGTATTAAGACAACAGATAATTAATATAATTGTGTATTAAATGAAACACTTATAATTTCATACACTAGAAGAAACCAGAATGGGCGGAGCAGATCAGTCGGACGGGCCCGACTGTCTTATACCCTGTGCCAAAGCTCGCGCTGCGCGCTCGCAAATACAGTAAAAAATGTATTTAAATATTTTACATATAATTGAATTTGTTTATATTTTGTGTTGATTAACCGATTTCAATGCGCTTTTCGAGATAGTTAAATATAATAGAAGAGAGTTTATGTTCCAAATAACAACATTCTATGTTGAATATTACGCTTGCTATTTAACTTTGTATGTTCAAAAGTTCTCACAATCGCACAATTGACCAAGCAGCGGTATCGGCATCCCTCTCGCACACTATTTCCAAGCGTAAGGCGGCTGAGCTGCTACGGCGTGTGCATGCAGTATTACGGCGCTTATATCTCCTATATCTTATATATCCTTTGTTTATTAACCGATTTCAATGCGCTTTTCAGGACAGTTAAATATAATATAAGAGAATATATATTCAACAATAACAACATTCTATGATTACTATTACGCTTGTTTCTGAACTTCTAAGTTCAACTATTGTTAAGCTTATATCTCCTGTGTTTCTTGACCGATTTCACTGCGCTTTTCAGGATAGTTAAATATAATACAAGAGAGCTTATGTTCCAAATAACAACTTTCTATGTTTAATATTACGCTTGTTATTTAACTTTTTATGTTCAAAAACACGAGGTTGTTTGGGTTTTATTGATTTTTGGGCGTCAAGGGGGCGTGGCATACAATTTTCGAAATAAACTTGATATGCGTAAGATAACTACCCATCTATAGCAACCAAAACGCCATCTCTAGCTTTTGTAGTTGCTGAGATCGACGCGTTCATCCAAACAGACGGACAGACGGACAGACGGACAGACGGACAGACAGACGGACATCGCTCAATCGACTCAGCTCGTCTCCCTGATCAAGAATATATATACTTTGTGGGGTCTGCCACGCCTCCTTCTGCCTGTTACATACATTCTGACAAAGTTATTAACCCTGTTTTCCCATTTTTCAATGGGCACAGGGTATAAAAAGGTAACTAAAGATTTAAATTTATATTGCTTTTTTAAAGAAATATTGGTTTTCATAAAAAATAACAGACAAAATAGAAACAAAAAAAAAAAATATAACATGAAATTCCATTCTTAAATTAAATGAAGTTCGGCACAATTTAAATGGCAAACATTTAATCTTTTTTATTACAGTAGAATCCGGTTATAACGACGCCGCTTATAGCGTCCGTCCGGTTATTGCGACGAAAACTCGATGGTTTGGTTGGTCCCCATACAAACTTATATGAAACGGCCTCCGCTTATAACGACTCCGCTTTTAGCGACAAACCGCTTATAACGACGAGATTTTTCAATTTCAATTCAATTTTTCATTTCAATTCAACCGGATATTGCGACGTGCCGAAAAAAAAAAACTTTAAAGAGGAAAAATTGAATTTCTTTAACAATGCTAAAAGAAGCAAACAAAATCATGGATTTTGTGTTTTTTCAATACGAAAAAGAAACAAAATCATGGATTTTGTCTTCCGGATATAACGACGTCGGTCCCTTGAATGTCGCTATAACCGGATTCTACTGTATTAAATTTTTTGTTTTGATTAAAAAATTAATTTGTTTTATTTTAAAACCTATTACGAACATGGCATCCATAATATAAAAAAAATTTTTTTTGTTTGCTCCTTTCGGATAGTGCGTCTGCCGGATATAACGACGTAAAATCGTCGGTCCCTTGAATGTCGCTATAACCGGATTTTACTGTACTTTCGTTCAGTGTATTGGCTGCAATTTCAATTGTGTTTAACAAGTTGTAAATTGGCTCTTTAATTAATAAGCCTGTGCAGCTATATGGCACTTAATGCAACTCTGTGCCTAGCTCTACCTGGCTCACATTGGCAGTTGGCAGGAAAATCTCACAAAATTCGGTATTGGGCAAAATCAATCAACGAACTTGCAACTTGATGCAACGGCAGCAATTGCCAGAGCAATTCAATTGGGCAGTACAGACAGACAGATGGACAGACAGACATAGACACCCAAACACACACTCCAAACACATACCATGGCAAAATCAATCATAATTACCCATAGTGTGTCTAATGCGAAATATGTGAGGGCACAGTTGGAGGCCATTGGAAATATCGTCAATAGTTCGCACAGAATAACACATAAGCACTTATGTAATTAAATGCGTTAACTGGAATTAGAGACAGACAGTCAGTCAGATAGTGAGATTGGACCACATTCCGAGCCATTGATATCGCATTGAAAGGACGATGGAGAGACAAAGAGACAGAGAGACAGAGACCTACAAACATTTCAATTAGACAAACTTAAGCTCGAAATGGCAGAGCCGAAAAACAAGTGCCCACATAGACCGTAACGCCACACCAAATGAAGGCTCATTTCCGCACACAGGCACACAATATATGCTACATATAGATATAGCTGTTCATAGTGGATACATACCTATAACGTACACTGAGGAGAAAATTGCAATTTTAACAAAATATCCTAGTAAAAGGCGTGTGTACATATCATAAAATAAAAATACAAAATCACAAAACGGATATTTCAGAGTTAAAAACATGTATTTGAAATCATAAAATGTAAAAACTGAAATTTTTCTAAAATTGAAAATGAAATTATTATTAAAAGAATGAATTTCTTAATAATAAAGTCATATTGAACCTAGAAGATTGTTATTAGAATTATACGCTCTCTTATTTTTATATATCCTGAAAAGCGAATTAAAATTGGCTAACAAACATAGAAGTTATTTAAGAAACAATAATGTAGGCTTTGGCACTCTTTCCCTCTGGTACGGACAAAAAAGTAAGAAGAAGCGTTGCTGCCGCGATTCGTACAATATTTTATAAACATTTTTCGATTATGTATAAAATATAGGTTGATTGACTAAAACAACTATATCTTTATAAATTTTTAAATATTTTTTAATAATTAGTATTTTGTAAGTTCGCATAAATTTGAATTTAGAATTTGTTCGTATTTGTTATAAGTTCTCTCTTCAAAACTTTGGCATTCTTATTCTTTGTAAGATATCAACATAATTAATATTTTTTTCTTTCTGTGTAGCCGTAACCACGAAGCAAACGAACCAACAACCAGTTAGCCATGTGCCTCATTTGATTTTGTTTATTTTTGCAGAGGTTCTATCGCCGCATCGACCGCCCGCCCCACCGACGGAATACTTTCAGTTCCATGTTGGGGGCTATGATCCGGCGAATTTGCTGCGCCCAAATGTGGATGCACCGGCTCTGGAGGGCTATATTGGGTGCATACGTGGCCTCAAAATCGGCGCTCAGTTGATCGACTTGGCGGAAATCAATGAAAGGAATATAGCGCCCAGTAAGTACGAGTATAAATCAATTTTCATTGCCGCAATTTCGAGAAGAGCTTGCAAAGCGATGGTGAGGGTTTTGCGGTTGGCGAAGTTGAGTCTAATGCTATTTGGGCTTCTAGCTCCATTTTGTGGCTTTGCCATTGCAACTTAATATGCATGCAATTTCCGCTAAGTGCAACGCCTGTGGGGCATGCAACAGCCAGAGCCACAGCAACAGCAACAACCGAAGCCGAAGCCGCAGCCGCTGTGGCAGCAACAGCAACTGCAAAGAGACGCACTTGAGCCACTTTGTGGCACCAAGATTAATGCCTATGCGATAAACGAGCGCCAGAGACTACACGGCGTATGATTTATGCGGCCACACATGCCACGGAAATTGCAACCTGACATTGATGCGATTAAGTATGCCTTGAATGGAGCCAGCCAAACAGCCAAACAGCCAAAGAGCTCACAACGAAATTCTGCCGTAATCTAATCGGAATTGGTATCTCTTATAAATATTGCAACGTTTCCATTTCGATAGCTTTGATATCCTGTGAGGATGTCTTAGGCTACAGACTAATACAGACTACACACTAATAGCATCAAAAATGCTTCTGTGCAAGCTTAAGCTCTTACGATTAGCTATATTAGCAGACATTTTAGATAATCTATTTGATTGCAGTCTCAAAATAAACTTGTTTAAAAAGAATATATATAATAATGCGAAATATCACCTAGCTCTTGACGAATTTATTTTGTTAGTTGTATTAGTTTGATCTTCAGATTGGTAAACGAATTATTTCGATCTCGTAAATTGTCTCTATTAAAATTTAAATATTAAATTAAATACATGAGTTAATTGTAATTAAAATTTTTAATCCACAACATTTTCAAGTGTAATTTAAATAGTTTCTTAGATTACTTTGATTGCAATTTTGTTTATGTATTTTATAGATTATATGTATTCTATAGAAAAGGTTCTGAATATCTCATTTGAGTTGTATTCAAGAACTCCCCATTTCATTCATGATACTCTGCAAGTACTCTGTATTGAATTTCCAATGAATTTTGAATCTCTTTGTTGAAATTTTAGTGAATCACATCTACCCTCTACTCATGCTATCTTTGTCAATTCTCAAATTAAATCCTTTGTTTTCCCCTTTTACAGCTCAGGAGGGTGTTCTGCCAAATTGTCAGATAAAGTGCGACGCCGAGCCCTGCAAGAATGGCGGTATTTGCAAGGAACATTTCGCGGAACAGATGTCGACCTGTGACTGCGAGCACACCAGCTTCCTGGGCGAGTTCTGTTCCGTGGAAAAGGGTGCTGACTTCAGCGGCGAATCGACACTTCAGCGTAAATTCGAATTACCCAGCTCGGGACGTGTGGACTACGTGCGTCTGCAGTTGGCCTTCTCATCCTTCGATCTGCGTCGCGCGAATCGTATAATGCTTTTATTGCAGACCGCAGCTGAACGCAGTTATTACCTTTTGCTGGCAATTACCTCCGATGGCTACCTGCAATTCGAGGAGGATCGCGAACGCGGCCTGACTGTGGGTGCACGCATCGATCGGAATTTCCTGAATAGCGCCAGGCACTCGCTTTATTACGTACGCAACGGCACTCAGGCACAACTGTACATCGATCGAGAGCAGGTACCGTTGACGGATTTCGCAGCTCGCGTTTTGACCACGACACTCGATGAGGGTGCTAACCGGGCACAGATCGGCGGCATTAATACCACGGATTCGCGATTTGCGGTCTTCAAGAGCTACAGCGGATGCCTCTCAAGTAAGTGAGAAAAACATGCACTGAAAGAAACATCCAGAAAATTTTTATAAGGCAGAAAATGCTTTAACCAAGATCGGAGTTTTTTACCTAAGAGCGGTTATAAAAACGTCATTTCTAAGACGGTTGTTAGAGACTTAGATTCAGTACAAATAATTACTTTTCCATTAAGTTTTAGAAGTTAAAAAAGATTAAATTCTTTGCACTGAATCTTAAAATATTGCTCTTTTATCTTCAGTTCAATGAGTCAAAAGATGTTTATAAAATAACCAAATTCTTCAGTCAAAAGTGATCTTAAAAATGTAATTTCTAAGACATTTTTTCATATTTTAAATTTAATGCCAAACAGTAATATTTCCAAAAAACTTAAATTCCCTTTTTCCATTTTTTAATTCAAGTTTCTATGCCGACTTGCACTTGAGTTTTAGAACAAAGTGTGATTAGTTTAAGAGCTTAAACGGCGCATTCCCTATTTTTCTAAGTGTACTTATTTTGTGCCGTTACGGCGAACTCATAAATTTCCGCTTGCAAGACCATTAATATACTATTTTTTTTATTTTGCATGCTCAAAGTATTGTTGTGTTGTGGCTCATCAAGTCGTTGCTGCTGCAAGTTCATGTTGAAGCCAAGTAAATGGAGCGGGTGCAAGAACACTTTGTTGACCAAAAATTAAATTTATTCGACGCCATAAAAAGTCATTTCCGTGGCCGTTGCCATAAATTCTGTCAGTTTTTGCACTCAAGATTTACTGTGCGCTCATATTTAAATTTGTTGCAGTTGTAGTTGCTTTGATTAAAATTCTCTCAACTAGCTAGCCAGCTGTTAGTTGTGCCACGCCCACTTCAACGCCCTCTGCCCCCCATGCGCCCATGCGCATGTGTGTCAGCTGTTAAACGTGGCCCATTAAAGCGACGTGGCCCATCGAAGCGCGTTAGTTTGCCAATGGCCATAAACAGGCAAATGCCAACAACTCCCCCAGCAAAAAATAAAAAGAACAAAAAAAAGCAACAAAGGCTCGCTTCTGCACACTGGTTACCAAAAAATGAATATTGGAAAACTTTGTCCTTTGCCTGCAGCTTAAGTGTGCATAATATCAATTGAAATTTCAAATTAGGTAAACTCGTCCAACAATTTCTCGCTTAAATAAAAGCTGCTGGAATGCAAGCCAAATCAGTTGAACTAAAAAGCAAAAATTAAGCGGGGATTACCAGAAAGTTTCGGACTTCATTGGACTTCAAAAATTTTGAATTATTTCACATTATCGTTATGGCCAAGTATTGAAATTTTTATTCACAGCATCAAGTTGAATTAAGACTTGACTTTAAATAGAATACTTGCATGGTTTATTTGCCAATGAAACTATATATAATTTTATGCATAGAACTTGTATTTATTAAATATAATTTATTAAAAGTTTATATACAAATTTGAGATTTTGGCCCACTTTTTGTCACAGCTCAAAGCACTGTGCCTTTCCCTCAATTTCCGACCCAAATCGAAAGCCAATACAGCGAACAGTTAACTTCCAGTATTAAAAATTTTATTGCTAATTTCGGCAAGGCATAAAATATGCACGACTGAGCACAGTCCAAAGTCCCCACCCAACTTCGCCCCTCTCCCGCTCGTCGAGCCCTAAACAATGCGACTTATTTCCAAGCTGCCCAAATACGCCCAAGTACATACATTTCAAGACGTTGGCTGACCGGAGCTGGCATTGCTCGCTTGTCGCCACACATTTGCATTTCAATTCGAATTAATGACCAATACTAATGAAAATTTCAACCGATATTCCCAATTGGCCCGCAACGCAGACATCTACATACAGGTGAACGGCCACATTATGAAGCCACTCGAGGAGTATATGCTATTCACCAAGTCCGGTGCGGACAACATAACAGTTATAAACCCGCAGGGCGTTCGAAGTGCCCAATGCAATGCCAAATTCGATGTGAGCGAACAGCCCACACAGGAGCCCATGGTTAATGTGAGCATGGTAAGTGCGAAAGGGGATGGAGAGGGGAAAGAGTACACAGAGAGAAAATTAACTTCAAATAAATTAAATTTAAATATTGGTTACTGCTTACAGTTATTTGAGGGAAATCTAGTTTCTACACACAATTAAATAATTTTTAACTATTTATTACCAAAGTTTTTTATAAAAAATAATATTATTCATTTGAATTTATGCATTAACTTAAATCTAGAATTTTATAAGCTCTATCTTTCACCATATAAAGTTCGAAAAGCAAGCTTTTGAGAACGGATTTCTTGAATTTTTCTCTCTGTGCAGCTGTCAAGGCAACGAGCCTTCAAATTGTGTTAATGAATGCGCTCTTTGTAGATACCGGAACCTTGGGTTGAGGAGCCGCCACAACGTGTGCCCTACATATCGAAATTCGTTTACGACGTGGACAAGAAGGAGGACTCCACCCAGGTGCTCTTCATAACGCTGACCACCGTGTTTGTCATCATTGTCATCTGCTGCCTGCTTGAGGTCTATCGCAGTCACTTGGCCTACAAGAAGCGCATCGAACGCGAAACGGATGAGGACATCATCTGGTCCAAAGAGCATGCAACCAAAATGCATGAATCTCCTGGTGTCAAGGGAACAAACACAACAACAGCCTCTTCAAGTGGCCTTAAGGCAGGCGGTGCCCTGCCACCATACAGCTATAAGGCGGTGAGTTAACTCAATAACATGCTGAATTAAGTATCCGATAATTGCATATGGCTTGCCGAAATGCGATTTATACAGTAAGCAAAAAAAGATATACACAAAATTTGTAATCGGTAATGTAGTAATAACTCTTTATAGATTGGTTTCCTTTTGATATAATTATCATTAGCTAATTAATAACTATTCACAGAATACAAAATCGATTCCAATTTCGATAATTAAGTTTACATTATAAAGCAAAACTGCTGAAGGCATATTTTCTGTTGCATACCCCAAGGCTGATAATTTGAAAACGGAAAAAATCAAAATGATATAATGATAAAAACAATGTAAAAATATTAAAAAAAAAACCTAATGAAAAGCGTAATATTAAAGACAGAGGATTGTTATTTAAAAAATATATTACATATGGTTTATTTTCTTTTGAGTGTATAACTCTCTTATTCTTGCTATTGTGCTGGTTGCAGCTGCCACAGGAGGACAAGAAGCCAGGCAACGGTGCACCGCTGGTAGGCATACTGAAGAATGGCAATGTGACACCCACAACAACTGCACCCAATACGCCGGTGGCTGCCACAAAGAATGGCGACATTGCCACCCGCATTGAGGAGGAGCTGGAGGAAGAGGAGGATGTGGAGGATGTGGAGAACACGCCACAGCAGACAGAGGAACTTCTGCAGCCAGAGAGCGCACAACAAGCTGATGAGACCGTTGAGCAGCTGCTTGACCTCAGCACGGATGCAACTGCAACAGCAACGCCAACGACAACGACAACTTCAACGGATGCGGCTGCGGCTGCCACAAATGGTATGCAACATGCAAATTGCTTCAAAAAATTTCCATACAAAATGCATATATATGACATTAACTTTCGCCTTTCGCCGTTCGTCTGTCCGTCATCCGTTGCAGGAGCCGCAGAGCCAACGACAGCTTCCACAATCCAAAATGGACAACCGGATGCCATGGAGTCCATAACGTTGCTACCGGTAAGCCGAGTGCCATTCGCACCAAATTTAAACAAATTGGCGCCCCTCGTCACAATTAGTGAGACGAGTTTGCATGAATTGTAGCAGATAGAAGCCGTACAAACGGAGCTTCCATCCAAACCCACCTCAACCCAACAGTCAATGTAAATAACATGAGAGAAACAACAGCATATCATTACACAAAACAACACTCTAAATACTACCATAAACACTGAGCATGAAACACAACTCAAGTACTCAAGGAATGGATGCTGGAAGAGCTGCATAAAATATCAAAACTACTACTAAGTCCCAGTTCATTAACTATCTAGTCTATACCTATAATTTTGTTAATATTATTTATAACAAAAAAAATTATATTAAATTAATTAATATTATTCAAGATGCCTGATTCTGATTCCTCCAAACTTTACAAAGAAAAATATATAATTATTAAATTAAATTAATTATTTTATAATAATAACATGCAAGACTTTTTTCCAATTCCTCCAACGTTTACATAATTTATAACAAAAGAATTATATTAAATTCATTAATACCATGCAATATTCTTTTCTAATTCCTCTAAAGTTTATCTAGTTATACAAAATAATATTAAATTAATTAATACCATGCAACACTTTTTCTCCAACGTTTGCAAAATCGCATTTGCTTCCTAATTAAACTATGCTCCGTTGGCTGTTTAATGGAGCGAAATGCATCAGATTATGTAAGCTTATACCCTCACACAGATACACACACACATACAAATAAACAATCACAAACATAAAAGACACACCTTTAAGTTGCACTCTAATCATATTTTAAATATGTTTATCGAGTGTGTTTTGCGTGTGTTTGTATTTGCATAATTGATCCTTGCATCTTCAGCATCGACAACTTTCGACAACTGCAGCATTTAATTAAATTAAAATGAATTCCATTTAATTTCACTATACAAACAAATATATAGATATGTATCATGTGAGTGCATATTAAATAATTCCAAATAAAATTAAACATTTAACAAACGTTGTCTTCCCTTAAGCCATGCGAAAAATTTACCTGCATTTTCATTGTTTGCATTTAGCATCAACAACAATACTAGTAGTAACTACAATTATCATACACAACAATAATATGGGAATTTAAAATACCCTATTGACAGTTGATTGCTTAGAAGGGGTAGCTTTATTTGGTAGATCTCTAATATTACAAACTAGTTTAAATAAAGTCAGAGAAAACGAAATATTACAGTGAAAAAATAAATATTTTGTTGAAATTATTTTGAAAAAATATAGGGAAAGCTAATTGCCTGAAAACATTACTGCAGGGTAGCTTTTAGTTAGTACCACAAATTTACATAATGTTTATTTAATTTTATTTTTATTATACACGTAATTTAATGACACATGTTTAACTTTTGCGCGTTTTCTGTGTATTTATGCGTGTTGTTTTAATTGTTGTTGATATGAAATGCGCTTATTATGCGACTGCTTAATTAAAATCAGCTCAAAACCGAAATCAATTGGGAATTACCGCTGGGCCGCAAAGATATCAGGCTATCAAAATATAGACAAATATCCCCCCTCTAAGTGTAAGCAGCTTGTTTAATGAAATCGCATCGCGTTTAATTTAATGCGAATTAATTAATTAATTAATGATTGAGCTTTAATCAGGTGATATATTATACTTGTAACTGGCATTAAATGCCACAAGAGTTGATTTAATGTGTCGTTAGCAGGTATTAATTTGAATTTATGCACAGGATATTATTTTGTGTATTGGCCCAATTGATATTACTTTTGCTGAAGTTGGCATTGTTTGTTTGTGGCCCCAATGCAATTGTCTGAAATGCTTTTTAATAGAAATTGTGAGCAGAAAAAGTTGTGCTCCCCAAAGTAAATTGAACATTGGCTTATTGCAATTGGCCTTTTGTGGCAAAAGACATTTGCAAAATGAAAAACTAACAAAAGAGCAGCAATAATAACAATTGCACCACAAAAACCCCAGTCATAATTTATGTGTTATCATTTATGGATGGCATGATACCTGCATATATTTGCAGCACTTCTTTAAGGTACAGAATAGCCCATGATTTATATAGGAAAGCAAGCTGAGACAAAAAAGATCTAGAAGTAAGTACGAGTAACTTTACACCGAAGCAAACGAAAATAAAAGAAGAACTTTAAAAACTTCTTTGCACCGCTTCTTGCTCCTTGCGGAAAATTGTAAAAGCAAAATATTGAACTTATTGGCTTTTATGTAGTTTCAGCGTCAAAAGTGTCTATCGAACGGCGTGTACAAGAGTTTTTGTCGGTCGTTTGGTCGGGGCACACGTTACTTTTCAGCTTACTTAGCATGTACTTTGCAACGAGTTGAACTTAAGCTGCAGCCAAATTGAATTTTACTCAAGCCCCGAATCCTGCCTGCCAAATCTTCCCAGCAGCCTCAAGACTCGAATCTCGAATACGCAAGTTCGTGTTGCATTCAAATCTGGCAAATGCTCCTGCTGCATTGTCATAGTATTTTCTAGCTTTTTTCGCTGCAGCTTAAACAAATATTTAGAGGGTAGGGCAGACGCAAAAATACCTAAGCTCTTGCATAAAAATTATTAAAATTAACTTTAAATATAAGTTTTGCAGTTCAGCTTTCTACATTTAAGTTCTAGACTATACTTCGACAAGATCAAAATTATATGACGAAAAATATCATAAAAGAAATAACTGTAACTAATCGAAGATGTTAAAAATTTGTCGATAAAAACATCGAAAATATTTGAAAAATATCGATTTATCGATTATGGTATAATCGATATAAGCAAAATATTTTACATCCCAACATCGATCAAGCAAATACTTTGATTGAGAATATTTAGCTTTAAAGCATAGCCAGGTCTAGCATACCCTATGCTCTCTACAAGTTGCTTAGGGTATCGCAATGGCGAAAGTTGCTCGGGCAAAGTGCGTGCGGCATTGTCTAGGCGTAGCCCCGCCCATCCGCTTCCGCCTGACTTGCGGCGTTTGGCGTCGACGTTGCCATCTTCCTGCCTGATTGCAAAGCAACCGAAATTGAAGTGCACCCAAAAGTTTCGTTTTTTATTTCAGTTTTCTCTGCACTGCTCACCCCCGCCCCCGAAATCAAAAAGTTTCGCTTACAGCACTGAGCTGTCGACCGAGAGGCAAGTGTGTGTGGGTTGCAGCTGCAGCTTTTGTTTAAGCGTCAGCATAACACAAAAAAGGAAAAAAAAGAGAAAATAACAGGAATCCAACTGCCACAAGTGCAGCTGCACAAACCATAGCTGCTGCTGGCTGCCTGCTCCGTTTCTTTTTATTCGAAAACTGTTTGCGGATCTTTGTCTTTGCCAGTTTCTTGCTGGCCTTGTTGTTGCTCCTGCCGCTGTTCATTTGGCCCGGCCGCAAACCCAGCACGCACTTAACTTTGCCAGCTACCACAATGCTGTGGCGAAACTCATTACGAGCTTAGAATGCAAAAACGAAACCTCGAGCATACACACACAGCTGCAGAGGCTCCAAACAAACAGAGAAAAAAAAACAGAAGATAGCAGAAGGATCTTTCCCTCTTCTGCTTACACTGAGAACTAAGACTTCCGGTGCCAAAAAAGGCCTTCAAATTTTCTCTTCTGTGACAGTTTTGGATATTTTTAGTTTTAGCCACAAAATTATTCATCTAATAACGAATTTTAAAGATTCTTTTTTGTATGACAATTTTATTTGTGTTTGAGATTCAATTTGAGAGATTTCTTTAGTTGTACTTATGCTTTATTTTTGTGAGTGTAATACTTCTAACTCGCTCTTTCTCTCTTCCTCACTATTCACACATACTTTTCTATGCAACTCTCCGTCTGTTGCGCTCTTTACTCCCTCCACTTTTCTCTCTCTGTCCTTCTCTGAAACTCTCGCTTTGCAAAAAAAAAAAACTTTAGCTAATGATGTGTAAATTAAAACACAACAGCCACAGTTACAATAAACATTCTAAATAAATAAATGGAAAACGCGTCGTATACGCAATCTTGCCGCAAGTCAGCATTTTGCATTTTTGTGCAAATCAATTTGCAAATTGACTTTAACATCAAAAGTTGCTAAAGTCAATAGAAATAAAATAACAAAAAAGCAGTAAAACAAAAGTTGCAACTACATTTGTATCGATATGCCATAGTTGCAGTTCTTTTCAAATGTCTGCAAATGGGGCATGCAAATCGATATTAAAGTTTTTGAAATGCAATTTTTAATTTAATTAAGATAGATTTTCTTAGTTATTTATCTAAATTAAATGCTGCTTAAATAAATATCAGTCGGAAAGGCTATCGTCGAAAGCTACAGGTTGTTGAATATCTTATAGGTCCTAAGCCATTTTTTATTAGTTTTATAAAAGTATCTAGAAAATTAAATCAATTCAAATGTCAAAGCATTTTTACTAGCTTTTAATTTAGCATTTTTGAAAACCCTTTATTTCGCTTATTTAAAGTTCGCCTTCAAGTCTAACTTTAATACAAATACAACGTTTTTAATGAATGAAATTGAAGTTCGTCTCAAGCACGCAGCGAACTTTTCTCATTTTGTTCATATATGTATGCTGAATGTACTATGGGATATATACATATAAGGAGCCCTTTCGCTCGGCAATCACACAATGAATGCAGCATGTTAATTAAAAATAAACCATGCAACAAGGTATGCCAACTAACTGTTAATTGTGAATGTTGCATGCCGCAAGAACAATGCAACAACAACAACAGCAATAAATAACAAAAAGCAAAAGCGCTACAAAACTAATTAAAGAATATGCAACGTCTGCCAGCAGCACATGCAATATGAAACAGAATATTATACACACGCAATAAAAACCCAACAAAAAGAAATCACAAAAAACACAACACAAAATAAAAATATAAAATAAAAATGAAAAATGAAAAAAATATATACAAAAATATATATGCATGTTTTTAAAGAAAGAGTTTTTAATAAAACGCAATGGCAAACATCTCTGCACTTTGACAGCAGCAGCAACAAGAAAATCACAAACAGCAGAGACAACCGCTACAAAGAGCTGCAACATTGCAACAACAGAGCTCAAAGCGACGCAAAGGCACAACGGCGCCCACTGTGCGGCGACAAGTATCGTGGGGTCCGCCCATTGTGGCGGAAACGGATGTAGATTCGGCCATTGCCGCCGCTGCCGTTACAGCTTCCAGCAAGGAGGGCAGCCGCAAGACAGGCACGAAGCAGAATGGCTATCATGGCATCAATAGACGAGCCACAACAACCACTCGCAATTGACAAGAAACGAGAAATAGCAGAAATAAGAAATAATAACAAATCAAACGAAAAATGCTAAAATAAAAACGCATAAATATTTAGGCAAAAACAACAAGTGCAGGGCACACTAATAAGTAAAAACCAATAAAAATACAAATAAGCGACGACAGATTGAAACAGAAATAGAATGAGGCGATGGCAAATTCGATATTATCGATATTTTGAGAACTGTCCGATGTATCGATGTTTAGTTTTCAACAGAAAGTGAGACAAGAATTTAAAAACAGTTGCATAGTTAATACTATATAAGTGGTATAATAGGAAGCGAAGCTGATCTATAAGTTATAGGATTCCAAAGCAGCTTAAATTTTCATTAAAATAAGGTGCTTCCCAAAATGATAAGACACATTTTTTCTTAACATTATTTTTCGCGTAATTCAATTGTATTTTAAAATTTAAAAAAACTAATAATGCAGAATGAAAGAATAAATCAAGGGCTATAAAAAAGTAGTATTTCGTGGAACTTATAGCATTTCCTGGAAAAGTAATTTGGGTTTAGCATGAGTAACTTACAAATTCGCATGCTTGCAGCCTTCCCAGAATGATAAGACACTGTTAAAAAAATTGGAATTGGCGCCTGATATTAATTTTTTTGGTGGTTATTATTAATTATAATTAAAATTTAATTAACCCTAAGTAGTTTGCGTCACTTTACAGTGCAGCGGGAGAAAAAAAAAGATTTATTATTGCTTTTTCGTCGTCGGCCATGAATATTAGCCAAATTTGTGTATAAATTGGACGCAGTCGGACGGTTATTGTTTTTTTTTGTTTTAATTCTTAAGAATATGGCATAAAATGTATTTCTAGACGTAAACCGACACCGATTGAACGTTGAAAAAGGCACATTTAAAAAAAAAACGAGCAAATCGACCGCGTTTTGCTCCCAATTTGATGCAGTTAATGGTCAAAAAGTGACCCCCAAGACAGATTTGTGTATACAAAATTTATCGGAACATATTGTCAGATGAATTCTTAAAAAAATAACACATTTGACACTCTATCACAAAGCATCAAGTATCGATTTAGCACCTAAAAACCTGGCAAAAGACTGGGATATGGTAACCAATAATTTACATGTGTGAATTTTATATGTATAAATTGTATTTTTTTTATAAGATAATTTTTTTTACCCTGTACCCATTGAAAAAAAGTTAAATCTTGATAATTCAGATGTTTTTCGTCATTATTGACGGAATTTGAGAAAGGATACCCTTTTTTTCTCTAGAAGAAATTTCGGCTGCGGCACACTAATGGTGTGGGGGGCATTAAACAAGTTTGGAACGTTGATCTAGCTCCTGAATGAATAGCTTATATTAAATTCAGGTGTTAGAGAGTATTCTATTACCATATTTAAGTGAAAATCGGAAAATTTCGTATGTATTCATGCAAAATAATGAGGAAATTCAAGCCATACGGCTTAAAAGGGGCCTTTTTAGCGGATTGCTTCGTTCAATTAATGAATTGCCAGCATGATCCCCGGATCTAAATCCACTTGAAAATGTTGTGGAAATACTAACTAGACGTGTTTGTAAAGAAAACACAAAGTTTGACATCATCCATGACAATAAAATCGCAATTTTGCAAGAATGGAGTCAGCTTGAACCAGAGTTGTTGATGACGTTAGTAAATTCCAAGAAAAAAATGATTTTTTATGTTGGAAAATATATGGGATCCACCATAAATGAATTAATTGATAAACTTATGTAAAATTAAAAATCTATTTTTATATATTTTTGCGTTTAAAGCGCTAAATTTAAAAAGTGTCTTATAATTTTGATACAGTTGCAAAACGCCCTTTTCAGTATTTTGTTAAATAAAATAAAATCAATCGTTTAATTTATAAATAAAACTTATTAAAACAATTAGTTACTTCCAAACTAACAATGTAAATAAACTTTTACGGTCAGATCTACTATAACTTCAAAAATATTTAACAAAAACAAAGTGTCTTATCATTTTGGGAAGCACCTTAATTAGTTTCTCAAATTTTTGATAACTATGATATAACTAAATAAGTTTTTATTTAGAATCAAAATGTATTTTTTTAGAACACTTTTAAAGCCAAAATTGTCATACGCTAAAAATATCTAAAATATACGTATTTCAAGAAATAATGTAATAAACTAAGCAGCTAAGTTAACTTTAGTTTATGTGAGTTTGCAAACGTTAAAGACTAACTAAAATTGTATAGTTTCCTAGAGTTAACAAAGTTACTTTTTTATATGACTTAGCTTAAGTTGGGCATTTTTTGCTGCTTTTAATAAAAGTTGTTATAAATTTTGTTAATGGAAATTCCTGTTGAAATCTGCAGAAACATTGCAGCTTATAGCTTAAGTATTATGATAATTATTAATTCAGCATGTCATAAAAAATACTTTTGCTGAATTTTGTTGCCAGTTGAACTGATTTCATGTCATATTTATGTAGAATTTCGTTTGCAGGAAAAAGAAACTTCGGGCTGCCTGAAGGCATAAGACGCGAATCTACCTGTGTGTATGTGTGTGTGTGTGAGTTTGTGGACGTGTGTGTGTGTTTGATATGCGTAATAAAAGTTTGCTTTCTTTGTCACAACTTTAAATTGTTTCTGATGACGCAACAACAAAGCCTTGCGTTGCATATATTAATTTATTTAAATGCTTTTATTAAAAAAGTTGCGAGTTGACAGAAAAGCCAAAAAAGACTGACAACACCAGCTCGAAAAATGCTCACAACATGCTCATTGATGGCAGTAAAGAATCTGTATACACACAAGGGCTCTTCAGCATAAAATGCAGCTCGTATGTGGGGCAAGTATCGGAGGCAGCAAGGGGGTTATTAGGTTGCAAGCTCTGGGCTACCAACAGCTTGTTAGTGGCTTTGTTGGTCAGTACTTTCGACTAATGTGTTTGAAGCGACCATACGAAAATCTCAAGCACCCACTCTCACACACATACATATACACACACTCACACATACACACACACACACACACACAGCTGCCATTTGATGTACTTAACTTTCGTCGTTTTGGCTGTTTTTATGCCCTGCACCCATGAAATGGTTAAAAACAGGGTTAATAACTTTGTGCAAACGTATATAACAAGCAGAGGGAGGCGTGGCAGACCCCACATATTATATATGTACTTGATCAGGATGACGTACTCAGCTGATGTGGCCATATTTGTCTCTCTGTGCATCTGTCTATCAGTTTGTTTGGATAAACTTCTCGATCTTGAAAACTAAAATAATATATCATTTTTTTTTTGCATGTTAGTAGGTGTATACCTACCTAAATGTATGATAAATATTGGATACCACGCCTCCTTTTTGCCCTAATCGTTTACAATCGAATCAAAGCCGAATAACAAGCGTATTGGCAAACATAGAAGGTTGTTATTAAGAATATTTACCCTCTACCATTATGTTCAACTATCCTGAAATGTGATTTGAAATCAGTAAATAAACACAGAAGATATTAAAGAAACAATATTGCAAATTATGCTTTCACTCTCCCTCTGGCAGCTCGACCAATCAAACATGGTATTGACAAAAAAGTAAGAAGAAGTATTGCTACTGCGTTTCGTATAATATTGAGTAAATATTTTTAAAACAAAGGGTGCTGTGTATTCCACAGTCGGGCGCATCCGACTGGCTTGCTATTGTTGTTGATGGCAGCTGCTGCTGCCATTTGGGGTGCCAACAAACCGCAGACTACAAGTGCACGAACACACCCATATATACACACATATATGTTATACATATATATCTATATATATCGGTGTTTACCCAAGTATTTGTGAGGTCAGAGCTTGGCGCTATGGCAGCTACTTTTTAGCTGCCATAACCGCATAAAATGTCGTTAAGCATCACGAAATTGAGTCTGCTCATAAATTCAGATTATGAGATTAAAAAATGTTGTGATTTTCGCAGTAGAAAAACCCCTTTTTGGCTTCAAAATGAAACACAAAAGTGCGCCCAAGCCTTATTGAAAAATGCGGCAATAGCCAATTTAATGAGTTTACGAGCAGATCAACATCCCATTTTCCCTTAGCGCCCTATAACTGAGCTGTTTATGCAGATAGCGTACTTTTCATTTTCCTACGAAAAATACATACAAACCCATTCAAGAAAATCTCAGCTGCTGAGGCGAGCACACGCTCTGCATGGAAAACAATTTTCTGGACGGCAGAAAGCCAAAGCAAGTGTTAAAAGTACCAAGCAGACGGGTATTCAAAGTAGTAGCTGGAAATAGTATGGCAAATTTAGTAGCAGATACTAAGCAGCACTTAAAATAGTAGCTATGGTTAGAGTAAGAGTGATTGAAGTGGCAGTAAAGTAGCAGAATATACGGACCAGAAGAAAACCGCTAGAAAGCAGTAGAAATTGCAGTAGAAAATAAAGTAGAGATAACAGTTAAAGTATACATATTTCCTTAAATAATTCCTTCTTTTCTTAGGCATTAATTAAATTTAACAATTTTTATTCGCTGCCAAAACTTGTTAATGGCTAAGCAGCAGAGTTAAAGTTATATATTTGGCTAACAAATAAAAACTAGCAGTTGTCAGTTCATCTTCCCAGCTAAGCATAAAAAGAAGAGAGTAAGAGCAAAAGTGAGCGAGACCAAAGGATTAACTAATGATATGCAACAACGCGTTGTGGCACGTACATATGGTGTTTATGGTCTATGCCACGTCAACGGCAGCGCTGCTCACTTGACCCATAAACCGTATATTCGGGTTAATCCGTTTGTTTACTAAATTACGGCACTTGCGACTTTACGACACTTTGCAGGTAGTGAATGGAACTACGGGTTTTTTTCGACAGGCCGCGTGCCATAAAAAAATGCAATGGCCGCCAGGCGTCATAAAAAATGGCGTACCTGCTGCAGCGCGTCCGTTTTGTAGATAAACAAGCTGCGCTGCTCTGCCGCTGCCGCTGCGCAGTCGCCGTCCTTATCTGCTGCAGCAAGGCTCACGAGCAGGTAACAACATGTCTGCTGCACCCAGAGGTGTATAAAAGCCGTAGACATTTCACGGAGAGCAACATTCGCTCAGATCAGTCGCAAGTGAAAACATCAAGATGTCCATTGTCAAGAAATTCAAGTTCAGCCAGAACGAACAGCAGCAGCAGCAGATGGAGACGCAGACCCGGATGCAGATGGAAATGGAAATGCAGAAAATGCAGATACATCTTCAACATCAGCCTCAACAGCAGCAGCCTCAATATTATCGGATTCAGCAGCATCCACAACATCATGAGCCTCAACAGCATCCGGAATTTAGTCTGCTTCGACAGCTTCTGGAACAACCTCGGGTGCAACAGCATCCACAACCTCCTCAACACTTTCAAGAGATGCCACAATTTTGTCCGGTTGAACAGCTTCTACAACTTCCTCAACAAAATCAGCCTCAACAGCTGCCACAACAAGCTCAGCAGCGTCAACAGCTGCCACAACAAGCTCAGCAGCTTGAACAGAATCCACAAGATCGTCAGCAGCCCCAGCAGCTGCCACAACAAGCTCAGCAGCTTGAACAGCTTCCACAAGATCGTCAGCAGCCTCAACAGCTGCCACAACAAACTCAGCAGCCTCAAGAGCTTCCACAAGATCGTCAGCAGCCTCAACAGCTTCCACAGCAGCCTCAACAGCCTCCACAGCTGCCACAACACCAGCAGCCTCAGTCGCAACCCATTGAGGCACAAATAGTGCCCACCTCGGCTTCCATCATCTACTCGCATCTCGCGGAGATCCGTCGTCGCAAAATACACACCTCACGTGCCTCCATGACGAAGATACAACTGACCACCGACCTGATCGACCGAACCAAGATGAACATCAACCACTGCAGCAAGGAGGATCTCGAGTCCCTAGCCCGACAGACGCTCTTCCGCAAGAGCCTCGTCCGTATCGTGCACTGCCGTCGCATGGCTATTCATGAGCAGCTGATGGCCAAGCGGCGATTGAGGATGTCACTGATACCACTGGCCCAGTAAACGGAAGAAGAAATTGACCAGTTCAATTAATGAACAGCTAAGGTGATAGGCTGAGAGCATGCGCAGCAGTTTTATAAAATAAGCTAAGCAAATTCAACAATTTATTGTATATACTCTTAAGCAATATATTTTTTTTTCATTTTTTTTTACACATTTTTTAAACACTTTAAAAAATAAACTTAAAAAAAAAAACAAAAAAATATTTTTTATTATTTATTTAAATTAAATCTAACACTCAACAAAGGTTTTTAGCTATTTAGATAATCATGACGAAATCCTTGAAGTTTCTAGAATGAGTGGGAAAACTTACAGTCATGGGCTACTTTTGTGATTTTTCTACACACAATTTTTTTATAATTTAAATAGAGTAACGTTTAGTCTTTAAAATGAAATTGCAGAAAGATAATGCTATTCAATAAGTATCCAATATTTAAAAGGTTTTTTTTCCAGCGAAAAACATAAAAAATTAATAAACTTTCATTATTAAAAATATTATAATTGGAAAAACAGCAAAAAAGGACAGGAAAGAAAGCTGAATTTAAAAGTTCAAATGCTAATTTTAAGAAGAAATAAAATTTCAAAATTTGAGGAAATTTAATTAGGAGAAAACTTAAAAGTAAAAGCAGAAAAATTCTAATTGTAAAAGAAAATTAAAGGAATGTTGATAATATTAACAATTTGAATGCAGAATTTTATAACAAACAGTATAAATATATGTCAAGTACCAATATTTGTTGCATAGTGTTATCCCAGCTGCAATTAATGCAAGGTCTAATTACGAGTACGTATCTGTAAATTTGTTATCAACTTGACACACACACACACACACACACGCAGACACAAAGTGCAAAGTGCAATTATGCCCTAAGCATACAATTTCCCATTTAAATATTAGAAAATTTCCAACACACTGACAACATGTCCGTGTGTGTATCTGGCAGTGTCAGGCGTTTTTAGGAAGCGCACAGCTTGTGGATGGTAGGGGTAGGAGTAAGGGAGTGGGGAGAGGTAAGGACAGGGCGACACTGTGCCTTTTGCCTGTGCCTGTCTGCCAACCTGGTGCTCAGTGCTTGGTAATGGTGTAAAAACAAATTTACACATGATTACCAGCCAGGGTTACAACTGCCAGCGTTTAATAAAACTCCTAACAAAATGGCGCGTTGCATAAATTTGTGGCACGGCCACAAAGATGCTTGCCCGAAACTTGCTAGAAAATTGCAGAAAATATGTGAAGAATTCTTTTATTTTATGTGCATTTCGGTGTAGTTTTTTCTTGTTGCCTTGCAGACTGCATAAATTTTAATTAAATGTCACTCATACGCCATGTATGCCAAGCGCAATATGTGTGCAACCAGAGATGCTCAAGTGTGCGTGCAATTGAGTGTGTGAGCGTGTCTGTGTGTGTGTGTACGTGCGACAAATGAATGCACACACAAGTGGCAAGAATTACAGTTTATTGAACACCAGAGAGGGAGAAGAGAGCAGAGAACTGAGGCACTCGAGAAACCCAAACTCAAGTGACGTAAACCGAACTGGAGACAAAAACTCGTCTCTCTTTCTATTGGCCAACTAGCCAAGTGCAGCCAATGCAACTTTTTGTTTGACAAAACTGGCAAAAATCTGCACAAATTTCACGCTTCATTTTCTGTGTAATTACAATAGCAATTTTTTTTCTGGAGACAGCAAGAGCTAATGCTAATACACTCTTGAGTTAAAGCTGATGGAAACTTAACAATGCAGGCTGAGAAATGAGTGGCAGAGAATTTAAGGGGTGGGAGGAAAATAAAAGACAGAGAAACTCAAAAAAAAATATACAAAATATTGAGATTTTTGTGGCACGTCTTGCCCAAAAATACAAATGGTCAATTAGACTTTGTGCAATTGGCAAAAGTACGTAAGAGGCAGAGGACTGACAAAATATAAATTCATGTCGTTCTCTCTGTATGAACAGCTCCATATAAACAACTAGATCTTTAAGACTTTAATAGCTAGAGCCATCATATTTGATATTTGGCTTCTCCAATAGCTCAGGCAGTTGGAGAATATTTAAACTTTTACATAATTCTCCCCTTTCCACCGCGAATCACAAAAATCCAAAGAAAAGGCAACTTAAAAGCTGCACTTCTGTAATTAAGAATGTTTAAAGCTTATGATATTGTTTATCGATGTGTCAAATTTTTGTATGATCAGATGATAAACATGGAAGATATTTAACAATTTTAACAGAGGGAAAACAAATCTTTTTCTTGAACTTAAATAATTTTTAAAACATTTTGCTTGGCATATTTACTGTACTACATTCAGCACCATCTTTTCAACAAAGTTTTTTTTCTTTAATAAAACTCAAAAGGTCAGCATTATTTAAGTTCATTTGTACAACAATTACAAGCTGGTGCTCTGAGCAGGGCCCATCGGGCGACAAACTTAATGAAAAGCCAACACAAGCACATCAATGCCAACGTCTATGCTGGCTTATAAGGATGCTCGAAAGTTTTTCAATAATTTTCAACATATGCGCTTGAGTTCTTGACAAATTAACTCAAGTGCGCAATGAAGTGTTTATTGTGCAGCAGCAAAAGTTTGCACAGTTTTCACTTTGCTTCTTTTATATTTTTATACCCTGTGCCCATGAAATGGACAAAAATGACTCTAACAACTTTGTGCGAATGTGTGTAACTGATATTAGGAGGCGTGGCAGACGCCATAGTCAACTCTGTCTGTCTTTCTGTGTAAATGCTGAGAGCTTGGATATAATGGAGCAGCCATTTTTAAAATGAAGATATGTGCCTAACGTAGATTAAGCTTATTTTAAATATTGGATGCCACGACCCTTTACGTTCGAATCAATAAAAATCTTTTACATTTTATAAATAATTGTATATTTCAATTAAATTATAAGGTGCTGGGTTCTCTAGAGTCGGGCGCGTCCGACTGATCGTTTGCTTGCTTACTGCTTTTATTTTTTATTTTTGTCTTTGCTACTTGAGGCACACACACACACACAGCCCACTTAATGCTGTGTAATCGTCACGCTGGCTTCAAGCAATTTGTTATTAATTTCCGTGTTGGAAAAAATAAAAGTTGAAACAACAACGCGTAGAACAGAAAAACTTTTGCTTTCATTTAGCTACCGGTCTCCCTCTTTCTCTCTCTCTCTCTCTCTTTTTCTCTGTCTCTCTCTGTCCCTCTCTTAAATGCGAAAAGTTATTGTTGCTGTTCTTGTTGTTGTCGTTGTCGTTGGCACATTAAAACATGGCCCATAATGGTTAACAAAGCATTCTGCTTGTTGACCATCCTCATCGACCCAATGAGCAACAAACTTGTGCGTACATTGTAAAACATGTGTAATAAATACATTCAACAGCATGCGAGTGTATGTGTGTGTGTGTGTGTTTGCGCTGTTGTTGTCAGGTGGGTAATAAATTGCAAAATGCGGCTCACAGTTGGCCAAATGATGACTGGCATAACGTACTATTTGAAATGCATACAACAAAACCCTGCGCTTTTGCTCCCGCCGCTGCAAAGTATGCTATGAAAAATGCCAGCTCAATGTTAATATGGCCGTCAAAGCATAAACACACACACACACACACAAACAGCTCTCACACACACACACATGCACTCACTGAGCATTAAGAACTGTGCCATTATGCTTGTGTTGGTGTGCGTGAAAGTGCAAGTTTGCTTGCCTCCTCCAGTTGCAAGTTGCAACCTTCAACTGTGCACAATAAAATTGCGCACAGAAATGCAGCTAAAATGATTTGCTCAAAATGGAAAAACTGTGAAAAGCGCCGTGAAGCAAAATAACATTTTAAATGTCTCGCTTAACGCTCAAGGCTATAGCAGCAAGACAGCCTAAGGATTCCATATCAACTTGGCATATTTTTTTGCACATAAATTCAACTTATCATATGGCTGAGTATTAAGGCAAAAATTATTTAAAATTATGCCTCGAAAATTATGCTTTAAATATCTGCTTAAAATTTATTTAATTTAATACGCAATATACTATTACAGCTAGGTTTAAAGATATATAAACGTTCTGAACGAACACTAAAAGCTTCTAGATAGATAGATCTTACATATCAATAAATTTATTTTCTAAATATTTTTTCAGAATTTATTTTTCAAGAGAAATAAAAATTTATTTATTTTTTCTAGATTTGTATGCCATATTTTAATCTATTTAAATACGTTTTAGTCGAACTTTTCGAGTGCTTGCAGATCACATTAGCTGCCTCATGTGGCACCTATATAGATATATATTTTAGTGCACTATTTTGTTGCCAGTTATTCCTGTTGGAGCCAAGTATGCAAATGTGCGAGGCTGCTGCCTTTTGGCCAACACATTTGCACTTGCAGCTATTGTTGCTGCTGTTGCTGTTGTTGTTGCTGTGCTTATAGTTGATTGTATGTTGTTGTTGGTGCTTGGGGCATGCAGCATGTGTGTGGCGAGCTGTGAAGTAGCCAGGGCTCAAGCGCAAGCCCCGCTGTTATAGCGCTGACAGCTGAGCTCTAAAGGATGCTGAGGCTGCCATTGTTGGTCAAAATACAAAAGGGTCAGAGCCACGTTTGCTGCAGTGGCTGGGGCCGAGTTTAATGTGCAGCAAAGTGGATTTCAGACCGAGGATATACACTCAGAAAAAAGTAGCACAAGTCGTTTTACAAAATAAACCTCCAAAATTTAAATGGTTTTTGGTACAAATAGAAACATATTAGCCTGATACGAATTAAGCGCTTAAAGTTTTAGAAGAATTAAATATGGTCTAATAATAAATACAAATAAATTAAAATAATAAAAATAAATAAAATTTTTTAAGAATTTCTACATTTAGAAAATTGATTTCTTTTTTTGATGAAGAATTAAAGAATGTAGATATTTGATTTCACCATTCTCTGGCTTACTAAACTTTTAATACATCATCATTTAATTACTTTATTCTTAAATTTTCTCTCAGTGTACACATACACACAGAGTTAAATTTTTGTACTGCAGGTAAAAATGCAAAATCACTCCAGCTGTTGAAACATACGCCAGTCGGATGGGTATTAATTCATATATCAAACGACCCTTAAAGCCTTGCGATTAAGCAAAGTCTTAAGTATAAATCTATCTCTCTCTCTGAACTCATTATCTCTCTTTCTCTCTCTACACACACACACTCGTAAACCCCATGCCATACTGCTAACACTCGAACATAGCCAAATAGAATTAAACCCTAAATTATTTGATCTAAAACCCTGTACCAACTGCCAAATATTCCCCGAATGCTGCCCCAACCCAAAACCCGCACTCCTGCCCCCTCCGCTGACAATCCCCTCCGCCACTCCCCCCTCAATCTATCGCAGCCACAACGAAGCAAATCCCGCCACAAAGCACACGATGACACCCGATGGCAGCCCTTTGATGTCCAAGCCACAAACGCCAACGCGACAGCAGCGACAACGCCAACAATGCCCACTGTACCCACAGTGCCCACTGTGCCAGCAGCAGCCGCCGCCGCCCGGCGTCCCTACATTTATCCGGAGCTCGCTCTGCAGCAGCGCCAGTTCGCAAATCCAATTAGTTACTTGGGAGGCCCCCGACTTCAGGCCCGCAGTAATCGCAACAGCATCGATTCCATATTATCTCTGGATTAGCGCCTTTAGTTCAGGTTTACGTCCATTATCAAGTCACAGTCTAGTCACAGCCCTAGTTAGTTCTATCAATTCCATCGTAGTTAGTTAATGTTGAACAAATTGTTAAAGTTCCTTAATAAACTTAAATATACACTGAGAATATTTACGCTTTAATTTTGTGCATTTTTGATGGGATAAACGAAATAAAGAATTTAGCAATCGACGAAATCGATAAACTTGATATGGATTGGCTCCTTCAAAAATCGAAAGTTGGATTTAAAATGTTGCCTACAGGTAGGAGATATACATTATAGGTTTTATATTTGGAAAGTTAGCTTAAAAAAAATATATGATTAAAAAAATATATATATAAAATAAAAAAAAATAATAAATTATAATTATTAGAACCTTATAGACTCATATTTAAAATAAATCTAATGCATGTTTTTTGTAAACCCTGAATTAGGAAAATTGGTTTAAAAAAAAATATGATTAAAAAAAAAAATATATATAAAATAAAAAATAATAATAAATATCGATAAAAATAAAACAACAAATAAAAGTTAAGATTTATCAACAGATAATTTAGTGCAAAGAAATTTTTAGCATTGGAATCAATTTTTTTAATAGCCTGTACCCGTTATATATAGAATATCGGGTTAATAACTCTTAAATATTTTGTTTATCGATCTCAGTTATATTATAAATTTCCCAACATAATACACTGAACATATTTGCTGCCAACTTTCAGAAACAATAATTTACACTGCGTTTGACACGGCAATATTTATAGTATTATTTATTTAAATTAGCTCTTGGTATAAATGATGCTTAAGAGGTAAGTATCTGCTGCTGTTTAACGTTGTGTGTAGAGAGTACTTTATTCTTATACAAATGTTTTGCTTAGGTTAAACACGAATTCGTCTTGCTTTCGGTGAAATCGGTCTTACAATAAATTGTATTTTGTGGTAAAAATATAGCATGAATCGCTGAGACGCGGAGATATGCGAGATGAGAAAGGATGACATGCTACACGGACGTGGATTGCGTTGAGCGTTGTGATGAACGTGGATGGGATTACGGAATAGAACATTTAGCTTAGGGTACGGTATGCTAGGTGAAGTCCGGCGGCTTGTACTTGGGCGGTCGCTTAATTGGCTTCTATAACCAATTGCGTCCGCCACGTCATATGTTGTTCTCCTTGGCGCCCTTGGTGGCGGAGGCGCCGCCAGCGGACGCACCAACATCGTTGTTATCGCCCTTGCTGTTGGTGTTGTTGGTGCTGTTGTTGTTGGCAGCGGGAGTCTCCTCTCCATCGGCAGCTTCAGCTGTAAGAAATAGAGAATATATTAGTAAAATTCAATTTGGATGAAGAATTTCCCATAGTGTTGGCAAAGCTATCGATAATTTTGGCAATCGATGGTAATTAACTCTCGCTGACCCAGCTCTCGCTAGCCCAACTCTTGATGGCCAAACTCTCGTTGGCCGAAATCTCGCTGGACGTACTCTCTCTGACCGAACACTCGCTACCCCAACTATCACTAGCTCAACTCTCTCGTTGACAGAACTCTCGTTGGCTGAACTCTCGCTGATCGAACACTCGATGGCAAAACTCTCGCTGCTCGAACTATCACTTACCGAACTCTCGTTGGCCGAACTCGCGCGTGCAGAACTCTCGCTTGCAGAGTTCTCGTTGACCCAACTCTCGCTGTCTTACTCTCGTTGGCCAAACTCTCACTGGCCCAACTCTAGCTATCTTACTCTCGTTGGCCGAACTATCACTGGGCCAACTCTCGCGATCTTACTCTCGCTGTCTTTATCTCGTTGGCCGAACTCTCACTAGCTCAACTCTCTCGTTGGCCGAAATCAGGCTTTCCAAACTCTCGTTGGCCATATATTTTTATGCTAACTACCGATAATATCGATTGTGATTGATCGATTATTTTGCCAACATTAAATCGCTATTGCTTACCCTTCTCCTTCTCATCTTTAATGTCGCTGGAGGTCTCGGAGGAAGTCTTGTTGCTGGAATTCGTGATGGAAGTTTCTTTATCGAGGCGCGGACGCTTCCGCTGACCCTTGTAGGAACGATTGTCGCGCCGCCCGCCCTCGCCCTCGTCCTCAGAGTCGGAATACTCGTTCTCCGGCACGATGCGCTTGTCCTTGTCGCTCTGCGGCAAACGCTCGTCCTTATCCACCTTATCCTCGTCCTCGGACTCGTCGTTGATGGCGTCCTCGGGCACGGCTTGAATCTGGACGCCAGGAGCATGGGGCAACATGCGCAGGTTCTCGAACAGGCGATTCTTGATCTTCTCCAGATACTCGGAGGTGTTCTGATTGGTCATGTTGCTCGGGCTGATGTGGAGCTTAAAGTCGGGGCCAAAGTACTCGAAGTAATCGTTGTAGGGCAGTTCGTTGGCGATCTCCACGGCCAGGGCGACGGAGGTTTCATAGGTCCAGCAACGGGAGACGTTGCGTATGGTGTAACCTCCGCCTCCGACCATGAGGAAGGGCAGATTATACTTCTTGACAAACTCCACGCACTTTCCGTGCCCCTTGACAGTCAGATTGAAGCAACCCAGACGATCTCCAGTCAGGGAATCTGCGCCACATTGCAGCACCACAGCCGCCGGTTGGAATGTCTCCATCACCTTGGAGATGATGGGCACAAAGATGCTCTCGTAGGCCTCATCGTCCATGCCATCCCGAAGGGGGATATTTACAGCATAATACTTGCCCTTGCCGGCGCCAATGTCCCGTAGATCCCCCGTGCCCGGGAAGTACTCGCCGTACTTGTGGAAGCTGACGGTCATCACCCGATCCGTGGTGTAGAAAGCCTCCTCCACGCCATCCCCGTGATGCACATCGATATCGATGTAGAGCACACGCTGATGATACTTCAACAGCTCCAGTATGCCCAACACTATGTCGTTGACATAGCAGAATCCGGAGGCCTCCGATTTCTTGGCATGATGCAGGCCTCCGCCCCAATTGATGCAGATCTCGGAGGCCTGTTTGTTCAGCTTGACGGCAGCCGCCACCGAACCGCCAGCGGACAGCTGACAGAACTCGTAGAGACCGTCGAAGACGGGACAGTCCTCGCCCACGTTGAAGCGCTGCATCTGTTTGTTGTACTCCGTCATGTTGTCCGGGCGTATGGAGCGCAGGAATCGCACGTATTCATCGGAATGGAACTTGGTCATCTCATCGGCAGTGGCTTTGTGAGGGCGCTGTAATTCAATTGTATAGATTTAGTAATAACATTGATATTTATAATCCTAATGAAGGTGGAATTGGGAATAAGGGAATATATATATTAATAGATCAAATTACACTACCGATAAGTAAGAAATATATCGATATCGAGAAATAGTAAGAAAATACCGATATTTATCAAAATCGATCATCTTTTCGATAATATCGATATTTCAGCGATACGTTCCCTACTCGATATCAACGCGAACCGATTACTTACGTAAATTTCCATCTTGCGATAGAGCCCATAGTTGAGCAGCAGATTGTGGGTCATGCGTATGCGGTGGGGCTTCATGGGGTGTCCCTGGCCATAGTAGTAGTTGCCAATATCACCTGAAAAGCGAAAATTACACAGATTAGTTGATTGAAAAAAATTAATTGTAATTTAACGCCTCGCAACGTAAAATAAAAATTTTAACTCCAGTGTCGCAGCGTCTTTGCGCACAGCGCACTTTACCCCTGACGACCGTAGCACTTTCGCTGAGACAAAGGCCTACAGGTATATACACATGCACACACACACAGATACAACACGCGTACGCACACATTCACACCACCAACGGCGACGAGCGTTGCCAATTTGGCTGGTTTCAGAATATTATACAAATTAAATTTTTAAATTTTTTCATTATTAAATAATGTTTTAATTTTTACCAGTTATTTGTTTGCATATTTTAATTTTTTTTATATTTTTTTAAAGATTTATTGTAATTATAATCTGGCTATTTCTGGCAACACTGACAGAGTGGCATGCGCTGCGGTCGTTGGGGAAAAGTGCGCTGAGCGGCAAAATGCTGGTACAGTCGCTTTAAAGATTAAAATTTGCAAAAATGCTGCCAAGCAGCCGAAAAACCATCATCACTTTTAATATCCGAATATGCACTTAATATATGTTTTCATTGATTAGTTTATGCACTTTTTCTGCTCTTCATTCGCTATTAACGTGAAATTTGAGACTTACTGTCGTAATAATAGCAAACGCGTTTTTTGCTATGAGACTGCATCTTTTCTCGTTTCGGTTTTCCCGCTTTCCTTAAGCGCGGCTTCAACGCCTCTATTTAATTTTGCCTGCAGGCAATTAAATCCGTCTCTATATTTATTTAATTGTTTAAATTGCAGGAGCGAAAATCACACACCGCTCAGCACAAGAAAAAGATAGATATATGTAAATTGGCCAGACTGGCAACCACGTTCGCCCGGCGTTGCCACTCGCCGTTGTGGCAGAGTTGCCGCGGCGCTTCAACGCAGTCAGCTGTTTGTAGCGTTGCCAACTTGCTGGCGCTTTGTTACATTTGCTGGTATTAAATGTCTGGGTTTTTGGGCATATACTTTGCTCAACTCTGGTCACACTGCGGTGCTCTCAATCTTATTTGTTTTCTCTCGCGAGCTGGGGAGAAATTTTTTTAGTCGAACGAAAACCGTTAAACGAGTCGAACGTGTTCATTCGTGCGCGTTGCTGTCGGCCTGCGTTTTGCGCCTCTGCTCGCTGAAAAACCAGCATTAAAAACAAATCACAAGTTAATAAAATTAAACAAATGCAAATTCAATTAACGCAAGTTAACAAATCAAAGCAAACGCGTAAGTTGCAATGCTGTTGGTGTGGCATTTGTGCGAGTGTGTGGGATATATATGTGTGTGTGTGTGTATGTACGAGTGTGTGTGTGTGTGTGTGGTTGTGTGAGAGGAGAGAAAGAAGTTTGAAGCGAACGGAGTTGCAATGGAAACACAAACAGAGCAGCGACTCTCACGCACACAGTGACACGCGAGCACACCAACACAAACACACGCACACACACACACATGCAGTGGAACACGGCAGCGAAAAAGAAGTGGGAAAACTGAAATAAAGTGAAGTTGTAAAAAAATAATGAAATGAACGCGCCCGCTTTTCTCTGTGCATGTTGATATAAATTAATTAAAATAAATACAAATACAAATACTGAGAGAGAGATAAAGATAAATATTGAGATAAACGCCTTCAGATATCCTGCGCTAACTGTAGTTTGTGCCGCTCTCTCTCTCTCTCTCTCTCTCTTATGCTTTCTGCCTCTCTCCGTCTCTTTGGAATTTTACCGACTGCTGCAGACGTCGCCGCTTCCGCCCCCCGCCCACCATCCAAGAGCAACGCCTCTGTTACTTTTTTGTTGCTGTTTTCCTTTATTTCTCTCTTTCAATGCGCCCGCAGGATATTTTTCCTTTAATTATAGTTTTCTTCCTCTCCCTCCCCCCTCGCTTTACCAATTAGCGCAATTTCGGCACAACGCGAATTTCAAGCGCAAAGCAGAGAGCGAACAATCAGAAATTTATTTACTCCATTGTTGTTTTTTTAACAGCCGTCTAACGACCGTGAAAAACAACAACAACAACGCGACGCCGGCAGCGACGTCGACTGCGACGTCAACTCTTTTATAGCTGTAACTGTAAACGCCGCTCGCGTTAGGTGGCAACGCCAGCATATGCAGCATAAACATTGCGTTATTTCCTCTAATTAAAAAGGTAAGTTTTATATTTCTTTTATTTATTTTTTTAAGTGTTTGCCACGCACCAAATTGTATTTTGTATTTTATAGGGTATTTTATTGTATAGGGTATGTTGGAGTTGCTCGATTCATTGGGAATTAATTGAATGACCGAAAATTATTTATTACTTTATTTTCTAAATCGTTCAACAAAAGTAAAATTTTTAACAATTTATTTATTTTATTGTTTTCATTTCCAACTTTTAATTTATATTTCGGGTGTTTTTTTTTTCAAATGTTTATTTTAGTTAATATTTATTTATAATGTCTTCATAAATACTTTGTTTTTAATATATTTTTGTTTTTATTAAAAAAAAATTCATATAAATAAATGACAAAAAATTTTAATTTGAATTTTCAATTTAATTTATAAGCATAATTTATATTCTAAAAAAGGCCAAATTGGCAACGCTGGCGTGAGAGAGTGTGAGGGAGAGAGAGAGGGAGCGCGAGTGTGGCCAACGCATCGCTCGAAAGTGGCACAAAAATGCATCATGCAACAACAACAGAAAGTGCCGTTAAAAAGCCAATGAACGCAGGCAAATACAAAACTAAACATGAATATGCCAACAACAACAACAACAACAAAAGCAATAAGAGAAGAGAAGAGAACAACACAACAAGCAGAGGAGCGGGAGAGCGGCAGCGCTGCCGCTATCGCTGCATTTTCTATTTGCGCCTCTGCTGCTGCTGCTGCTGCTGCGTCTGCTGATAAAGGCAAATCCATTTTTATTGCTCTGCTGCATTGTTGTTGTTTTTTATTTATTGTTGTTGTTGCGGCTGCTTGTAATTGTCTGTAATTGAGTTGAGGACCAAACCAGTCCGGCAACCAGCTGTCGCTGTCGCTGCCTCTGCCGCTGCCGCTGCCGCTGCCGCTGCCTCTGCTGGCGCTGTCGTCGTCCACGTCTGCGCATAGGCGTGCGCCAGACAGAGCCGGCAAGTGTGCAGCTGCTGTCGACTCTTGTTGTCTCGCTCGCTCGCTCACTGCTACGCACCAACTCTCTTTCTCTTGCTCTTCCTCGCTCTTCGGCTGCTTATGCTCTCGTTGTTGTTGTTGTTTTGGTTGTTCTATTTTGGGCTGCGTCTTTATTTATTTACCTTTTGTTGGCCTGTTTATGATCCCGCTGCAGCTTCTCATCTCTGCTGTTTGAAGTTCAAGCCACAATTCATTTTGCTTTACGCTATTTTTGTTGCCTATCGGGCTCCCCATCTTGCGCTCTGCTTCTTCTCCTTCTTCTCTTTTGCCAGATGAATTTTCATTAACAACAACGTACACTGCGCAAAAAATTGCAAAGTTAAAATAAAGTTCTTCAACTAATTTTATCAAATTAAAATAAAAATTCTTAAAAAATTATAATTTAAAAATAAAATAAAATTAATAATAAAATATATAAAAAATTAAAACTAGTCGTGGGTTGGAGTTTCCGAAAAATTATAATTATAATAAAAAATACACTAAAGAAAATCATATTTTTTTTTATTTTAAAGCTTTATAAAAAATAAATAGAAATCAAATTTACTCACTTTTTCTCTGTGTGTACTGTGACTCCATTCGCTTTTGATGGCTGTCCGTTTACTGTTTACTGGCTGCCTCAACGACTCTTATTGCTTTTTATCGGCGGCACTTTTTTGTTGTTTATGCTCTTATCTACTAGCTGCCCCTCCTCTAGCCCCTCCCCCACCGCCCCTCCGCGCCTCCTTTCGTTTGTGAACCCTTTCGAATTGAGTTCAAAGCAAAGTGCGCCATGAAGTTCATTGAGGCACTTGGCAATTATGCCTTTTCCATATCTCCCTCTCTCGCTTCCTCCCCTCTCCATCTCCGTCTCTTTCTCTGTACTTTTTGGCACACGAATCATTGCGAAATGGACAAACGGTAAATCTGCTTAACTCGACTAACGGCAAACTTGTCGAGATCTCTTTTTTAATGCTCTTCTTCTGCTCTGCTCTCGGTTTTCCCTTCTCCGTATTATTCTCATTTGGCGCGTTCAAAGCGCTTACGACTCAGCGATTCACAAAAGCAAATGGCAAATTACAGCAAGTGCAGAGCGTGTGGGAGTTGAGAGAGATGATGCTAGAGGGGGGAGAAGAGAAAGACGAGAACTGCTAAATGGTAAAAAGTAGAAAATTCAATTGTTGAAACTCAACCGAACTGAATTGCCTTTGTCTGCAGCTTTTACAACACACAATGAACGGACAACGGCAATAACAGCGTCTTTTATCGATAAGAAAATTGAAAGTGCGTGAAAAGTGGGAAATGAACGATAAGTTTCCTGCGAAGATTATACCGGGAATCAGAAATTCTGAGTACAAATAAAAACTATCAAAAGGAAGCTGGGAAACTTGCTTTGCTTTTAAACAGCTTTTCTATTGAGTATGTATTTCAATCGTCTATCGATTTATAAATTATCGATAAAATATCAATTCAATTCGAATCGAATAAGTTTCCTGCGGAGATTATACCGGGAATCAGAAATGCTGAATACAAATAAAAACTATCAAAAGGAAGCTGGGAAACTTGCTTTGCTTTTAAACTGCTCTTCTATTGAGTATTTCAATCGTCTATCAATTTATAAATTATCGATAAAATATCAATTCAATTCGAATCGAAATCGAAATCGAATACCCGATAAAAGGTATCATTAACAATCCATCTTCTTTTAAGCACTTTTCCTCTCTATTTGATCTTGATGAGATGTTTTTCACATTTTCCTGAATGCCATTACCAAAGCATCGTTTAATATCTGGAATAACATCGTAAATAGTCGGGGGTTTTTGCATCTTCCCTGGCATTGTCATTGAGGCCCGCATTGACACACTTCAGATAGCGCTACGGGGCGTTTCACACAATAGCATCATCAATCCGGGTAATGGACGTAGATGCTGCTGCCCTCGTTGCATCTCACTCCCCACGCCCTGCCACGCCCCCTTTGAGAGGGCAGGCAGAAGAAGCAGCGCGGAGAGTTGGGAAGTTATTCATGGCAATTTAAAGTTTTTTGCAACGCTTGACAGGTAGAAAGCATAAAGTGCTGGCCCAACTGCTAAACTTGTTGTTGCAGGACAGCAGGAGCATCATCAAGCTCTTGACCATGTTGCATTCGGATTGTTTTCATTTCGGGGAGCTGTTTCCATTTACCGTTAGCACACTGAGAGAAAAATAAATATAAATATAAATATAAAAATAAATATAAAATAAAAAATATAATTTTTTAAAATGAAATTCGATAAAATAAAAAATATTTTTTGTAGTGTAATTTTTTGTGCCTTATTTTCAAAAACTTTTTTTAAATATTTCCTTTTTAGAATATTTGATAGAATTTTGTGTTAAGACTGCAAATTCTCAAGTTGTGTTTATTCGAATTAAGTTTTGGAGCCTCATTTTTCTCTCTGTGCACAGACAGAGGCAAAAGTTCTAATTTATGTCGTTAGGTTGGCGAGAAAAACTTGCAGTCGCATTTAATGGTCAGCATTGAGTGTTGGCAAAGGGAGGAGAAGGATGTGGGTGGTCAAGGTAGGAGTGGAGAGGGGTAACCCCCCTGTGACCGCCTAACCCAAAAGCCAACGGGGCTGGTCAATTAGATTTATGGGATTAGGACAGGTCGCATGGCCATAAAACACTCGACGCTCTTTCATCGCCGCTGCACACGTGCAAAATCATCGAGAGCCAAAACATTTTGCATTGTTTGCCGGCTCAAAACTCCCGATTCTCCTTCCCCTGCCCCTCCCCCTCCCCCTTCACCATCACCGTCTCCGGCACTTCAGTGCATATCCGTCTGGGCAACAAAAACATTGTTTCATTCCATAAACCGCCGACAACTTTACACCGCTCCGCACAGTGGGCAAATTGGCATTGCTAGCGACAAATTTTAAATTTGAAGACAAAGCGTTAAAATTCATAGGTGTAATAATTCTTGAATCTATTTTCAGTTCAGCTCATTGTTCTGATTAAGAATATATTTGCTTAAAAAAAAACAATTTAAAATAATTTTTTTTTTTTTTTTTATATTAAGTAAGTTAAGAAAAAACCCTTTGAAAATATTTTGCTCACTTTGGACTAATTAAACAAATTGCCCACTGTGCGCTGCCTGGTGGTTGTTTTTGCCACTCGCAACTTGTTCCGGTTTTGGCCATTCATTCTTGTGATTTTTCCCCTCCCCCTCATCCACCGCAACTCCTGCAGGAAGGGGGCATGAGCGCGCACACACATTTCCGGCTCGAGCCCAAAGAGAAACTCCATGTGCCTGTCTCTGTCTCTGGCTCTGGCTCTGGCTCTGGATTCTCTTTTGTGTGTTGTGTGTGGTGGTTGTTACAGGCTAGTTTTCGATTTTATTGATTTTCATAAAGCAGCTTTTACGGCCAAACTTTGCTGCGAGTCGCCTGGAATCGAGTTGAGGCGACTCCAATCAGAGGCACAGCTGTAGGCTGAAATGTTGCCCATATTTGCATTCGCAAGTGTTGCAGTTGCAACGAATTAAGCCATTTATCGTCGCAAGAAAACACACAGATTATCTTCAATTCTCTGCCCTTCTTGGCGCTCTCCTAGCTAGAGAAATGCGAGAGTTGTTCCAGAAATAGACTGTCTAAAAGGGGAAGTACCGAGTATTAAAAGCTGGAAGGTATTGTTTCAGAATGAACAGAGTTTATGAATTAAATAAAATTTTTTTAACATCAATTTAATAAAACAATATTTAATGTTCTAGAATTTTCCCATTTTTAATTTGATCTTTAGTTATTTTTTATAAATTTATAAAATAATGCCTATTTGAATTGTGCTTAGTATAATAATAATTATACCCTGTGCCCATTTGAAAAATGGGAAAAACAGGGTTAATAACTTTGTGCGAATGTATGTAACAGGCAGAAGGAGGCGTGGCAGACCCCACAAAAGTATATATATTCTTGATCAGGATGACGAGCTGAGTCGATATAGCCATGTCCGTCTGTCTGTCCGTCTGTCCGTCTGTTTGAACGCGTCGATCTCAGCAACTACAAGAGCTAGAAAAGCCGTTGGTCGTTCTGAAAGGTGTATACCATACGCAGATCAAGTTTACTTCAAATCTTGGATGCCACTCCCCTTCCGCCCACAACGAGCATAAAAAGAATTCATTCACCAATTTAAGAGACACAAATCGAGTTATATAAATTCTGTTTTCAGTTGATCGTAGGTCTATATCAGGCGCAGATGGGGCTTTTTTCAAATTTTGGATGCCACGCCCCTTTTACGCCCTAATTCATAAAAACTGAATAACAAGCGTAATATTGAACATAGAACGATGTTATTTTGTATATATACTCTCTTCTATTATATTAAACTTTCCTGAGAAGCGCATTAAAATCGATCAATAAACACAGGAGTTATAGGCGAAACAATATTGCAGGCAACGCCTCGCTCGCCCACTAGCAGCGCGGCCAATTAAGCGTCACATATAGGAAACGTAGCAGAGAAATCATTGCTGCTACGCTGCGTATGACAGTTTTATAAAATTTTATAAAAAAATATAGGGCACAGGGTATAAGACAGTCGGGCCCGTCCGACTGATCTGCTCCGCCCATTCTGGTTTAAATATAAATAACTTGAACTCCCTTGTCATTAAAAAATAAAAAATCCAATACCAAATTTCATTATTTTTAGCAGTTAGGTGGGCTATTTGTGGAACAGCCCTCGTGTCAACTGCATAGTTGGCTTGTATCTTTGGCTTTAAGCCCTAACTTTAAGCACACGTTAAATGACCCAGATTCAGCCGAGCAACCACAAGACCCAGACCAAAACCAAGACAAAGACAGGCAATAAAATCGCACTCTCTGGCAGCGACTTAATGAAAACTTTTTAATTACTAGGATCAGGGCAATAAAAGTTTATTATGCGAAAAGTGCTCAGTGTCGCTCACAAAAAAAAAAATAACAACAATCATAACGAAAATGAAAATCAACAACTGCAACTTTTGCTGACTATCGAACTAACATTATACAGAAAACAGAAAAAAAGTAACGAAATATTTTGTCATAAATCTAGTGGAAGTTTTGCGTTTTAATGTGCGGCGGGAAAAAGTTTGCGCTAATCCCCAGAAATCGCAGCAAATATAAATCGTATGAGCTTCGGATGGAATTCCGCTTCTGTTGCAAAGTTTTGCTAAATATTTAACGCCAAAATGAGCGGGGTTTAAGCCATATGACAGTCAAAAAATAAAAGAGAGAAATAAAAACAGAAAACAAATAGAAAATCGATTTCAAATACAATGGAAAATTGCAGTCTCTGTCTCTTGCACAAGCTAATATTTAAATGGAATTCGAGTGCATTGAACTGCAGGGCAGAGAGCAGGTGTGAATGTGCCAGGAAACATCTAAAAACTCCCAGGCAGATGATAAATATAAACATGAAACTGGAACAAGCACTAAACCTCCAAATAGTTGGCCCAAAGAGACGGCTTAGCTTGGCTCAGCTCTGAGCTTTAAGTTAAAGAATCGATGTCTCAGCAGATGTCGGAAAACAGCACTTGAAATTGTTAAATAAAATATAAAAAAGATCAGTTGGACGCGCCTGACTGTAGAATACCCTTTATTCCATAATATAAAATATAAAGTGAGCGCGTAGCGCGAGCTGTGGACCTGCTTGAAATCGTCAAATAAAATTTAAAAAATATAAAAAAAACGCAACTAACGAGTTATGCCTTTTCTTAAGAAAACCACTTGAAATCGTTAAATAAAATTCTTAAAAATTAAAAATCTCAACCTAAAAAGTTACCCCTTTCTTGAAAAATCCACTTAAAATCGTTAAAAAAGTTACGTAACTCTGTCTTACGGTCTACATCCGATGCAGATTCATACTACACTCGAAAGCGAACAGCGTTCAACTGTCTGAAGCAGAGAAAATTTGTAGCTTTGATTGCAATTTAGAGCTGCTTTTGCTGCTGGCAGGCAAGTTTCCCAGAACTCCACAGAAAGACAGTTGAAAGGGAACTCAACTTGTGCTCTGACTTGAGTGAAAATATGATAAAGTCGGAATTAAAGTTGTATTTTAATTTCTGGCGCTATTAAATTTCTTTTTTTTTTTTTGGAAATTTCAAATATGTTGCCAGTTGCCAGTTTTGCAAGTTTTCCATTAAGTATTTTTTTTTTTGGCTCAACTTTGAGCTGAGAGTCTTATTTTCCTGTGTTATTTTTTGGGTCATGAATTATACGATTGCGCTTGGGGAACAACTACAAATTTTGCAGCATATTTCATGCGCTGTGCTTCACTTGATAACTTGCTCCTTGGCTTCGCTCTTCTTTTCTGGCGTGTCAGCAGAGCCTCAGCCAAGGATGCCAGCTTGCAATTTACAGCATAGCCTGGACAACTTATTGTTATATATATATATATAGATATATATCTATATATGTGTATGCCGACCGATTGACTGACTGTCCAAGCAAATGTCACGCTGCGATTGTGCCGAGAGCAAAATCTCAGTTTGCTCGCATCTCAGCTTGCAGCTTTTCAAGTCTCAATCTCAATTCTCAATGCACAGTTAGGTACGAGCTCTACTACTCAGTCTATTTGTCATTCATTGGGCTTGTGTTGTGCTGTGTCTCAAGCACATTGCAGTTGCTGCAATTGTGTCTAGAGGCGCACTCCAAGTTGCAGCAACAACAGCAGCAGCAACAGCCCCAACTTGCAGCTCCACGCAGTTGAGTTCCCTAGGCGCACGACCCACACCAACCAGAGGCAGCTCAATGCACTTTGCTGATTATTTGTCTCGTGTTTAAATACCCTGTAAATGCAGACGTGGCAGGGCATGCGCTGTAGACAGTCAGAAATAGTTCTATATAAAATTGTGGATACCGATATAGATGTGGATATAGATTGATAGATAGATATGCATATAGTTAACAATCCATAACTTCTCTTTATTCCGCAATTACAGGGCATTGCTTAGTCCATGCTTTTGCCAAGCAATGCCATTTAGTGCTTGTGTTTTATCTTGTAGCTCAGCAGTTTTTTAGCTCGCTACGTGACGTAGCTGTAGCTGCAGCTGTAATCAATTTGACACAGTTTCAGCCAAAGCCAAAGCTACAAATTCAGATTCAAATCAATATCAATTGTGTCAGGGATGGTTGTCATGTGCCATGGGAGAGAACCTGCATAATAATTGTTATTATTGCACTCGCAAAAACTCGCAGCAATTAATAAGTTGCACTTGGAGCTTACAAGTTTTCCCACCCAACTCATTTCCGCTGTGAAAAACTTGAAATTGTTGTCTCTCTATGCGTAGCGAATGTTTAAACATTCAACATTTTCCCACATTTGCATAAAGAGCAACAAATGTGCTTGTGGTGTTCCCATAATGCATTTTGTGGCAGCCACAATAAGTTGCATGTTTTCAGCTGCTGTTACAAATATTCTGAATTGCATTCAGTTGGCTTGTTGCTATTTTTGCTGCTGCCTTGTTGCTCTTGTTGGCCAGCATCGATACTTGGCTCTCTGAACAGCTTCGTAAATATTTGCCGCTTGTTGTTTATGCGCCGCACTTCAGACTTGGGGTTTATCTGCGTGCCACTTGAGACCGTTCCAACTGTGAGTTGTTGCTGTTGTTGTTGCTGCCACAACATTGTAAACAACTGCTGCGTGAAAAAAAAACAACAAGCACAACAAAAAGCCCAACAGTGTCGATAACCCTGCCATAAGTCTAATTAAAAGGCTTAGCATTGGTTAAGGCAAACACTAACTGGGGGCAGGCGGAGAGGGAAAGAAAAACAGAAATAGAAACTGAGAGAACGTTGCAGATAATGCTTTCGATATCTCTATAACTCTTATTGTTTTGCATGTCGCAGAAATTCATAAATTCAACTTTTGGAAAGGCTAAAGTAGGAAGCAACTGATACTAAAGATTTTTCTTGAGAACATTAAATGTTCTGTAGTAAAATAAAAATAAGAATAATAGTGAATTTAAAGTAATTATTTTTTGGACAGTCAAAAACACGATTTTATAGCCAATGAATTATTTTAGGCAAATTTAGAAGTATACCAGAGTATTAAATTTCAGCTCTGGCAAACTATTATCATATTTTATTGTAAGTACAATAGAATCCGGTTATAGCGACATTCAAGGGACCGACGATTTTACGTCGTTATATCCGGAAGACGCACTATCCGATAGGAGCAAAAAAAAATTATTTTATTTTTATTTTATAGATGCCATGTTTGTAATAGGTTTTAAAATAAAACAAATTAATTTTTTAATTAAAACAAAAAATTTAATACAGTAGAATCCGATTATAGCGACTTTCAAGGGACCGACGATTTTACGTCGTTATATCCGGAAGACAAAATCCATGATTTTGTTTCTTTTTCGTATTGAAAAAACACAAAATCCATGATTTTGTTTGCTTCTTTTTGCATTGTTAAATAAATCAAATTTTCCTCTTAAAAGTTTTTTTTTTGTTCGGCACGTCGCAATATCCGGTTGAATTGTGAAAAATCTCGTCGGTATAAGCGGTTTGACGCTAAAAGCGGAGACGTTCTAAGCGGAGGCCCTTTCATATAAGTTTGTATGGGGACCAACCAAGCCATCGAGTTTTCGTCGCAATAACCGGACGGACGCTATAAGCGGCGTCGTTATAACCGGATTCTACTGTATTTAATTTCAGCTCTGGCAAACTATTATCATATTTTATTGCATGTTAAATGGGTTTTATTTATGAAAACGGCCAAAATACTTGAACTAATAAATGTCAATAATTTATTATAATTTAACTGCAATTCATTTCATTTCAATATGGTTTCCAATTTCAGCGGCTACTATATTTCGCCTGCTTTTCTCTCTAAGTACACCCAATAAAAACTTGTATTTATATGACATTCTGTGTGAGTTTATTAAATATTTGATGCGCATTTGAAGGCTAGGCAGACGCCCCTATATGGTTATTTATTATCAGCAGAGCACGATCTTGAATAAACACATGCACGAGAATTGACCAACATTTTATTAAGGGGTGTAGCTGGAGAAATGAGAAGGGGAAAGGAGAGTGAGAGGAAGTGACGAAGAGAGAAGAGAGGTAGCTGTTGCTCAGAGGAAAAGGAAAAAAAAAGGAAAGTGATACATCTGCTAACGCCTTTTGCTAGGGTCGCTGGCGCCCTCGCTATAAATACCAAATGTGCTGTAGGGTATGATGTTGCTGTTGTTGCTGTTGTTGTTGCTGTTGTTGCTGTTGTCAGTGATGCGCATCCTGAGCGCACTTCCTTTTCTGCCTTTGACTCGGTAAGCAGGTCACGTGAGCATTTCACCAGGCCAAATTGCTCAAGACTTATGAACGGCTTTCGTTGGGTTGGCAGCAGGCAGCAGAGAGGGGTGGAGGGGAGCGGTCGGAGGGCATTACTGACAAAGCAACACCCTACGGCCGTCAGTCAGCGAGAGTTGTTGTCTCTCCCATCCATCCGTTTGTCGCAGTCATTCGTCTGTGCAGGGGGCAGTAAATGTGATTGCTTGTCGCCTGCCCCCTTCCCCGCTCCCCGCTTCCATGCCAGCCCCTTGATCTCCTACACTTTCTCCATCAACTTGCCCCGCTCTGCCTGCTCTCTGAGTGCGTGTTTTGTTATGCTTAAATTAAGCATTTCTTTGAACTAGGCTCCATTCACTTCTGAACTATGGAAAAGATTTTTATAAAATTTATTTATAGCAGCTAAATTGTTATTTATTTAAATTATTGTATGGCAAAACTATCCACTTACTTAATATATTTTATATATTTAATTTATAGTGTTCTTATTTTATTTTCCTAATATACAGACTACTTAAATTATAGAGTATTTTATTGTTTTCTCCTTGCTTAAACCTGCTTTAAAACCATGCGGCAAAAGCAAAGCATATTTTTTTAGATTTTAATTATATTTTTTCTGATATTTTTTCCCCTGTATAAAGTTAGCTAAACTTCTTACTTGCTCATAATAAACAGACTACTTAATAGTTAAGGTATTTAAACTTCGTTTATAAAGTTTTCCAGCTTGAAATCATGCGATAAAATCGCACAAGATATGGCTAAGATTTAATTGGATTTTTTTCTGCGTTTCTTTGCATTTAAAGTTTGCTAAAGTTCTTACTTTTTCATAATATACGAACTGCTTGATTTATAGGGTATTTAAACTTCATCCTTGTTTATTTCTGCTATGAAATCATGCGAAAAAAACGAAATAGATTGCCAAATTTTAATAGGAGCTTTTGTCTCGCCATCCCTTTCTTAAATTATGGGTATTTGTAATATTTAATTTCCAGGGTATCTAAAATGCATCAACTACCAGCACGCTGTCCTTGTTTTGTTTTGATTGCGACTACATGCATAAAATAAAGCCCGAAATATTTCGCTATTTCTCGTTTGTCTTTTGTCGCCCGTCAGCGTTTTGCTTGCAATTCTTTCAACGTGTTTGAAATATTTTAAGTTCTCTCAGTTGGGCTTTCTGTTATTGTTATTGTTGTTCGTAGTTCGCTGTTTGTTTGTTTCGTTGTTTGTTTTGCTTTCGTTTTTTGTTGGCGCAGAAAAACTGAAGTTGCTGCCGCCTTACAAATATATAAATACATAAAATTAAATACACACTCGAATAGAGAGAGAAAAAATCAATATTTGCGCCGTGTCGCAGCCAACGTTGACGGCCTTTTTTTTCCGTATTTTATTTTTGTTATATTTTGTCGCTTTGTTTGCGCCCAGGGAGCTGATAAGAATGATGAGAAACGGATGCGTGTGTGACGCCCAAGCCAAACACTCAGATCCGACTATATCTAGTCTCTGTGCATTCAAATATAATTCTAATTTGTTTAGCTCGCAAACAGAAAAGCGTTCAAGGTGTCTCGAATCTCTCTTGTAGAATAAATGTTTCTCTACACAGTTCTCTGTGCCCCCGAGCGTTTATTTTTTGCATTTTATATATATTTATGTGTGCCACTTGGAGCTTGGATGCTGCGCGATTTGTGGGTCTTGATCAGTGCTGTCAGTTTGGCATATAATAGGCTGAATTTAGCATATTTGTTGTGAAGGAAAAGTTTATTTAAAATTTGGTTTTTATGAATTTAAATTTAGTCAATATTTAAGCAAAAATTTTATGTATATTTTTTAGCTATTCTAACTTTTTTCACGCAAAATCGAGCAACACAGACGGCTTTTGGAGTGGGTTTCTCGTTCAAGACTTCTTTATTTTTCTTGCGCCAAAGTAAGCCAGTGTTTGTGCTACTTTAAGCCAAACTTCAGCTTGGCTTGCTTCTTAGTCTAATAAAGTCAACTCTAAACTTCAGTTTACAGGGTATGCAACAATAGTTCTGCTGCTCTGACCAAAGTTGGCCTCACTTCAGCCGCACTCGTGCTCCACTTCTTCAAGTGGAGTTCAAAAACTTGTTTTCGGCACTTGGCTCGGCTGTCTGCCCCAAAGCCGAAATAAGCTAAAGCCCAACTAGCTCTTAAAGCATTTTCTAGCCAAGTTTTATAGTTGATTTAGGCCTAGTTTCAATTTAATACTTGCACAGTATTTATTTCATTTGCGTGTTTGTCTTTTTCTAACATATTTCATGATTTTTAATGGCCCCGAAAGCAACACTTAATGGCGCTGTAGAAAATTTAACTACAGCTAGAAGATATAAGACATTTAGAATGATTTATCAGCCAACTTGGTTTGACTAAGATATAAAATTTTAAAGCTCTCAGCAGTTCTCAGAATTTGCTACAATGAGTAATTTCAGACTGTTATTTAAGGCCTGTACTTGATGTTTATAAGAAGGTATACCAGTTTTTTATAGCTTAGATAATTTTACAGTTTGATAAAAAAATATATATTTATATATGTATTTAAATAAATATATGTTTATATTCTTCAACAGTTTAATCTATATATTTATTCGTCTATATCTGCTTGCCTGTACGTTACGTCCGACTGTTGCTCGTTCATCCTTGTTTTCGTGTTCTTGTTTTGATATGAATATTTAAAATGTAAGGCAACGAACAAACAATGCTGCTTACAGCAAGCTTAATTTCCTTTCGTTAGCTTTTAAGCACAACATCATTATTTCGCCTCGTTAATGCTGCGAAATGAAATATCTGGATATACGCAGAGATACATAATTATTATTTAAATGTTGGTTTTTATTTACATCATGCAGTTATTATTAGTTACTGTTGATGATATTTTCGCAACATTAATTGAATTATTGTGTTCCTGTCAGGGCACGCCATCATTTTGTTGATTTCATTTCCAGTTTTTTGTATTTTGTATTCCGTTGTTTTTTGTTGCACCGAAAGTCGACTCTCCGCACCCTGTTTGCAGCAACTCCCACACCCTGTATTCCCTAGAGTTGCTTGTGAGGTTTGTGTGTTGTTTCTAGTGTGTAAACCTGCCAAAAGTTGGGGAAAATCAGTGCAAGCTCCACCTGGGCTTCAGAGGGTGTCAATTGTCGCAAGTACACAGAGAGAAAAATTGTGTGCATATATTAAAATTTTATGTGGCGGTATTTAGCACTTCTTAAAATAGAAAATTAAATTTCTTTGAACGTGAAATAATTTTAAACAAGTAAAAAAATTAACAATTAAAAATACACTGAGAAAAATATTTTTTAAATTTAATTTGATTTGATTCTTAAGTTGGAATTAACTGAATTCAAGAATTTAGAGGATTTTTTTGAGCATTTTCTTTCTGTGTAGCGAGTGGCATTAGAATTTCGAGCTCAAGTTCTTGTTGCAAGCCCCTCAATGTCGCCTCAGCGAAGACCCAAAGACCCTCGGCGGGTCTACAATTGCAAGTTGGCGTACTTGGTTCTCAGTTTTCATGACTAATTACATATAGGCCTCGAAGAGTGTGGGTTGGTTGAAGGGGGAAGGGGGCTTGAGGGACAGGTCTGGGGCACAGTAAGGTGATAAGGTTAAGCGTGGAAATGATGAGGATTATATTTTTAATATTTCTCTTTTGAACCTACAAATATGCTCAGCAGCTGCTGGAGGGCGTTGCAAACAGAGGGGGGCACGTTAAGTTCATGTGGCAGATAGCAAATACTATGTAAACTTTGGTTCAATTTGTTGCACGCGGGGCCAAACTAATGAAGTTATGGCCTGTGTTCCCTTTGGAGTTGCGGGGGAGGCGTTGGGAAGCCCCAAAATGGCTTGCCAGGTTGCCGTTATTTGGTTTCATGCATAAAATAACGGCACATAAGTGCAAGTTGCCAGTGTTGCCGTGCTGCAAGTTTAATGAAAATTGTGAGGCATCCTGCTGCTCAGGCGGGGCTTAAATCCAATTTTGCGCTGTTAGTTTTTTGAGTGGCATAAACGGGAACAGCGAAGAGGGTGCACAGGGGAGGGGGGTGCAACGCCACACTTGCAACCATTTGTGTGCACATTTTAATAGGTGTAAAAGCATCAAGTTTATAATATTATGCTGCTAGCAAGTGTCGCCCAGCAAGCTGTTGCATAAATCAACTTTAACTATGACTAGCTGGGCAAACTTGCAACACCAACTTGCCACATGCAACGGCAACGCCAGGAGAGAGGCTAAACTATGTCAAGCTGCATTGAGAGCCTGCTCCCCATCATGCATGCTCTATAAAATATTTGTAAAAAATTGCTTGCCTCCTCCCCTCCCCATTCATCCCCTCTCTCTCTCTCTCTCGCTTTGTGTGGCAGCTTTGCCTATCTACCTGCTGCTTTGGGCGTTGATAAGCGCACTTTTAGTTGCGCCACTTGAGGCGACACGCAATAGGGTAATCACAAAACTAAATGAGTAGAGTTTAATGTTGTTCAAGTGCTTACTCTCAGTCGAGTGTAACCAGAGCAGGCAAGACGCTACACAGGGAGAAAAAATCAAGAATTAAGTTCTCATTTGATATGCTTCAAAGAAAGGAAATAATACAGTTGAGAAGACAAAATAAAATATTTCTAATTTTTTAAATATTTTTTTTTTTAAAGAATTTCAATATGTATATTATAAAATTTATAGAATTATAAAATTGTTCATGAACATTGCATATTCTTAAGTTAAGTTCATTTAAACTTGATTTTATAGTGTCATTTTTTTTCTCTGTATACCCCGCTCCCTCTACTCTTTCACCTCTCTTAGCTTGAGCTATTTTTTAGCTGGAAAATATGTTTTTGTTAAATTGTTGGCAGCTGTTCTAGTTGAGATGGGAGTGTAGCGTTGTGTGTGATGTTGTTACTCGTCAACAACCTGACAATTTATTGTCTGAGTGTCAGGCAACATCAGCAACAACATCAGCAACAACATCAGCAACGGCAGCAGCTATAAAAGTGCTAAAAAGTTTTATGCCCCTAGACTGCATCCTGTCTCTAAGTAGTAGAAACAGCCCACTGCAAGCACACACAATACAATTTTTAATCTTTTCAAACTGTACCGACTTTTCATGTTGTTCTTGTTGCAGTTGTTGCCTGTCGTTGTTGCTGTTGCTGCTGTTGAAGTTGTCAAGCAAGAAAATGACGCAGCAACACCCGCAATCGCAATCCGGCCAATGTGCGCTTGTTCTTTCTTGCCTATTCCTTTTGACATCCGGCGGAGCACTGCAACTACATTACGTATTTTGAGCTTTGATTTCACTTCTTTGGGAGTCATTAGAATTCATTAGCAGCCATTAATACCCATGAGTTGGCGTAAATCTTTTATAAATTAAGCCCGTTACTTCTAAATTATATTTAGAGCAGCTCAATTACTGTCTAATCAATCAATGTATATTGTTGATCATTGGGAATGATCGGCATTTGTTAGAACTATATTAATGTAACATTTCTCTAGTTACTTATATGCCAAATCACAACACTATAGCTATAAAATTCGAGCTGTTGTGGATTTTTATGATTCGGGGAGAAATGGCGAAAGCTTCGAAAATTCTAAAACAAACTTTAACTGCCTATGGTATGGGAGAATCTAAATATAAAATTTGAGCACAGTAGCTGTGATATCTGTCAAGATATAAAAATTCAAACCGACAGACATGGCAACAGATTGAAGTTTTTATATCGTATAATACGTTTTCTCAATAAAAAAACTATAGCTTACCTTCATTTTTCGATAAGTGTGATTAGTATCTAAACTTTAGGGTATCTAGCTAGTCGTATTTGGGATATTTCATAATTGTTTGTGCTGTTACTCTGCTTATCTTTGGCTTCATTCATAATTTTGTCGCATACGCGTGAGGGTTGCTGTTTGCCTTTACTTTTTGCACCTGACTAGTATATGTATTATGTGTCGCTCCCTCTCTTTCTCTCACTGTCTCTATCTCTTTCTGAATGTCTGTCTGTCTGTCTGGGCATGCAGGTATCCTTCATCTAGTTGCTGCGGGTGGCGGTTGGCGAAACTTTGTCGCGTTGTCAAGCTTTGTGGCTGTTTCTATTTATGTTATGGGAGGACTCCTGCTGCAATGTCTGCCGGCGTCTCCCCCTGCCGCATGCCCCTCTCCAGCCCCTTGGGGTTCGTTTGCATATGCGATGTCACGTATGGAGCTGGAGGCCCCAAGCCCAGTGAAGTCGTCTGCCCACGTAGTGTACATGGAGTGACATCAGTCAGTCAGAGGCACAACTGTAGAGTAAAGCGGTGGGGAGAGGAGTTGGTAGGAGGGAGGAGAGTTGGGGTAAGAAGTAGAGTGTAGGCAAAGCCAATGCCAAAGCTGCATTGCGCCGTGAGGAAATTAAATACTCAAGTCGGATGTTGCTGAAATTTCCGTTAGGAATGTTGTTGCTTCTCTTTTGGTTTGATTCGGTTTGGGTTTAGCTTTACGTTGTTTTCTTTTTCTGGTGTCTAGAATTTGCCAAGTTATCAGCTGCATTTCAATCAAAGCAAGGCAAATGATGACTCTTTCCCTTTCTTCCTTTCCTTTCCTTTCCTTTTTAAGTTTCATTTCGAACTTTATCAAATTAACACTTTATTTCAGCTATCGATAATACAGCTTACTCTATCGATTGTTTTGTTAATACTACTTAGCATTACTGCAGTCTATAAATTTGGTGCACATTTCTTGCCATTTTAATTGCATATTTTGTAAATTTCCATTTAAATTTATGAGGCTAGAGCAAATTGCCAAGCAGCGCCCATTCAATTAGACTTCTGGGGGCTCCCATTTGTATTTTGCTGCTCCCTAATGACATTTGGCAGTGGCAAAGGGAAAAACTGCAAGGCATGCGATTTAAATGCGAGCACGTTGCCACATTTTGGGGCAGCATTCGCTGTTGTAGTTGCAGTGGCAGTGGCAGTTGTAACACTTTTGCCACTGCACACTCTCGACCAAATGTCATACGAATGTGGAGCATGTCATGTGTTGCAAGTATGCAAATGTAGCAGCCACAGAGCGAGACAGAGCTAGAGCGTCTCTCCTGGTGCCTTCTGCTTGCCACATGCCGAGCGTTGCCTGCAGACAAAGTGGGAAATTTTTCCAATAATACGAATTTGTGCTCGGTGTTGATTTAAGCAGCGATAAGTTCGATGTCGATTCCTACGCCTCTCTTGCAACATGGAGCAATGCGATAAGCGTTGCCTGCTATCAGCTAACAACACCAACAACAACGAAATTCATTCGGGTTTTCGGGTCAGCTAATGATGACGCTTGAAAGTAATTTTCTTACCATTTCGTTTCGTTTCTTTTTAGGGTTTTCCGATACAGCGGCTACCGATAACAGCTGCCCCTAACAGTAGTATTTACTTTCGTTTATCAGTTGAACGCTTTGGCAGTGGGCAGGGGGGCATTGGAAAGGGGCAAGCGGGTCAGCGCTTGACCCAATTGGAGGCACGACAAGACAAATGGGCTGCCAATGATGCAAGGTGCCAAGCGAGTGTCCAAAAACCGTAGCGCAGCTTTTGACTAATGACTGCACTCTGAAGACCCACAGCGTCGCCTGCACCGCTCCCCTTCTCTTCCCTTCTCTCCCCTTTTTATCTCTCTCCCAAAAGCCTGCTCAATTAAATGTTTAAAAATAACTTGCCTCCTAAAATAGCCAATGGCTGGGCCTGTCTCTGGTTGCGTTTGAAATGTCAGCCACGTTTCTAACAGCTCTTGGCCTATGACCTCACCCAGAGCATACCCACTGAGGCGTATGGCCACAGGATATTAAATCTGGGAAATAGGTTAGAGATGGACACGGGAACACGATAACTGTGTTCGCTTAGGAGCAGAATGCATAATAGAAACATTAAAAATATAAATTAAAAACGTAAGGAAAACCTCTTGAACCATAACCTATAAACCCTTTGAATCAACATAAAGTTTTAATATGGAAATATTTTAAACTATGTAAAATCATAGAGTAAATTTTAAATAAATATATTTAAACTCGAGAATAATTTTAAATATTTATCCAAAAATACAGAGCTTTTAATATTTATTAAACATTTAGGCAAACTTCCTTAATCCTTTACGGTATACCACAAAATATCAAATAATTTCCCAAACAATATCATTGCCAAATGTCATGTAAAATAATAATATCGTCTGTTTAAACAGTTTGTCCTTTGATATGTATGCCTGTCGGGCATTGTCGTATAATTCATTACATTTATTAGCATTTTGTTGGAGGTAAATATTTATTGTGGTCATGTCAGGGCCATCTTCAGCAGGGCCCAAACAGCAAACCCTGCCTCCTGCCCCCTCTAATGTGTCGTGTGACATTGAAATGGTGCGTCTGTGGTATCAGGCTATAAACGATAACGCCACACACTGTTGTAGTTGTTGTTGTTGTTGTTGTTGTACTGTCGTCATGGCCTCCACGTCAAAGGACTCTCGGCCATGTTTAACTGGCCACAGGCGACTGTTTAGCCCGAAGAAGCCAAAGAGGCAGAGCAGCCAACAGCGACGTCAACTGAAAGCGTGTAAATATTGCCACCTTACGGCAAACCCAATGGCGTCCTCTTGGCGCCATGTTGCCCATTAACCAGGCCATTGTAATTTTCTTCACGGATGTGTGGCAACTTCAGCTGTTGTTGTAGTTGTAGTTGTAGTTGTTGCTCTTGTTGCTGCTGCTGCTGTTGCCTTCTAATCGCGCACAAATATTGTTTTAATAATTCAGCATTTCTCTTGCCTTTTTTTGTGTGTGTTTGGCTGCGTTGCACGCGTTGCCTGTTTAACATGCAATTAAGTTGCCTCATGTGGCACATGTACACAGAGAAAAAAAACCAAGCATTGAATCGGACTAAGAAAAAAATTCTATTGGTAAAAATTCTGTAGCTAGAATTTGCATTCTTCTTTTTAGACAAAACTATTTATTCCTTATTTCAAAATAACAAATAGTTGTAATTTTAAAATACTGATTTTAGCAATTTTAAGGTATACTTATTACTAAAATGTTTCGCTCTGTGTAGGCTGCCATTGGCACTCCTAATCCCTCTGCTGCTGCTTCAGTTGCTGCTGCAATTGTTGACGAAAATTACGGTTGTTTGTAGTGCCAACAATTGCTGCAACTATTATACTCGACCTCGTCGACAATTGCCGGTTCCGTTGCCACACACACACACATACACGCACACACACACACGCATACTTGTAGTCCCAGTCCTGTTGCAGGTTCAGGTTGCAAGTTGTGGTCATTCCCCATGGAGCTCAGCTGCTGGCAGGGCATACAATATACTCAGGTTACCCAGCAAACACGCGACAGATGACGTTGCTTCTCACCGTTGTCCAGTAGTCGCCCGTAGTCTCCCTTGCTCTCCAGTTTTTCCGATGTTATCGTCATCAATGCTTGCCTTTTTTTGGCGCTCTCTACACTCTGTTTCTTCACACTTTTTGCTCATTTGCCATTTCTCATTCTCTGCATTTTTACATACATTTAGAGTCCGTGCTTTAAAAGAGTAAAAAGGGTCTACTAAGTTAGTGCAAATGGGCAATGTGGTACACCCAGAGGAGGCGTGGCTGAGCCCCCATAATTATAAATATATTCTTCATTAGTGCAATGAGCTGTATGACCAAGATCTCGTAAACTATTAGAGCTAGGGATACAATTTTGGTATTTATGTTTATGAAATCGCTAAATATATAAATAAATTCAAATAATTGTGAATTACACTACGATCGGATAAAGAACAGCGAAGATATTCAACGGACAATTTGTATATTATTTAAACACAAAGTACAGGGTCTTCGACTGTCGATTGCATCCGACTGCAGCCTTCCGTTCGACTGATACGCCCCGTGCCCCCTGGTTTTATTTGTTTTTACTTCTGTTTGCAGCGCTCGTTCTGACACTTCTACCCACCATGGAAAAGCTTTAATCTTTTCCTTCACTTTTTATTTTATTTTTTGCTTTTCTTTTTTTTTTTCGCTAATTAGATTTCTGGGTTAATTTTATTTTGTTAAATTGTTTGCCATTTGCTGCAGGGTTCTCGTGTTCATTTGATTGTTGTTTATTTAACAAGCTAATTACATGACGCTGACGGTTTGATTGTTTTTGTTGTAATCCCTCTTTTTTTTGTTTTTTTTTTTTCAACTTAAATAAAATGCATAATACACAAATATTTCATTAGCATGGAGCTGAAAGCAAGCATCAGACAGTCAGGACGTCAGAAGTCGCGGAAAAATCCATTAAAGTAATGAGCTCATCCCGACATGTTTGCCCTGGCATGTTGAGGTTGACAAACCCAACCACCGCGCACCACAGCAGCCCAGAGAGAAACCACCCGAACCACCCGATCCACCCAGACCATCCGACATATATAACAAGTGTTATTTGCCCCGGGCACGCAGCATTTCCTGCCTGGGTCACGTCCTCTACTTGACTGCACCCCCCGACTACCGACTCCCTCCTCCCGCCTTTTGTGTCCTGTGGCAAGCGACAAAAAATGCGTCAAATTGTGCGTTAGCAACGACACGCCCCCGAATACCAGAGCCCCGCCCGCGTCCCTCCTTCTGTCCCTAGCTAGTATAGACTCCGACTGCATGCCTGAGCTTTAAGTTTAGTTTCAGGCAGTCTGTGGCCAGCTGTGAATTTAGCTGTAAACAATGGCGCCAGACGGGCTGAAAAACTACAAAATTGCAAAGGATTGACCATGGAATACCCTGTAATTAAGATCACGTGAAGTGGGCAAGTAGGAAGTCTCTCTTTAAAACTAGACTGGAAACAATAATACGCTATTTTTAAATGCAATTTTAATTTATTTTAATTTAAGCAATATATTTTCGACATTTTAGTACTTTATTAAATTACATTTTTATTTTATAAGTTTTTAACATTATAATTTTAACTAAATAAATAAAAGGTATCATTAAAATGTTAAAAGATATTCATTACATAAATTAATCAATAAAAAAAATTATATTATTATTATTATATTATATTCGAAACAAATAAACAGCTGCTGTTTGCGCTGTTAAACTACTTAAAATAAACAAAAGCTCTATTACTGCATACATAAATGTAAACTAAAATATCTATTAAAATCCCTACTCAATTTTAGTATACCTCGTTCCACAAATTCAGCTGCTGTAATGAACTCTATGCAACGCTTTTTATACAATCTTTGGCACTTTGTGTGTTTGGCTCGTTGATATTTATCGTCCGCTGCTTTGCTTTTTAACTACGTGACTTATTTTTTAAGTGCGGACAGCCTTAATGTTGTGTACAAGCTGCTTATAGTGTTTACCCCCCATGCTCTGCTCCGCCCCCTTCTGGGCTATTGTTTGTAATCTCCATATGGGCGTCGGCAGCCGCCCACAAGGCCATCTGATTGATTTTGTGGCATGAACTTGTCACGCTGCCTGTCCCTGAAGTCGGTCATAAATGCGATAATATTAATAGTAATAATAATAATAATAATACAAATACTCATATGCCCCACGATCAGATCACAGTCTGTGCTTTTAGTTCATTTGTTTAATGGCAATCATTTTAATGCGCTGGCTGTCATGATATATAAATAATACGAGTTCCAATCACCCGAACCCAAAACCATTCCCTATCTCTCATGCTATCTATCTTTCGATTTGCCTGAGTGTTTTCCCGAGCTGTAAGCAGATAAATTTCAATTTCCGCCAGTTGAATGCCAGGAGTTTAATATTTTTATTTCCCCAAGAGCTTATTGCGGTTTTAATCTAAGCTAATTGCATTATGCTTTTATAGTTATTAAAGTTATTAATTAAATTCTTTATCAGCCAGTGGGTTAGTTCTTTTCACATGCCAAACTCACAAAACACTCACAACACTCACAAAAAGCAACAGCATAATTGACTCATAGCATTCACATTCACTTGGATGTGAATAAATATTTAATGAACGAACATATTTCCAACTTGTGTCTGTTGCGACATGAATAACTTTCTGCGCAATTTTATTTCAATTGAGTTGTAATTTTATCAATGTCAACAATTTGTTGCATACCCTGTAATTAGCATCTGTGTAGGGCGTATGCTCAGCTAGTTTTGTTTTGTATTATTGTATTATTGTTATTTATTAAAATATTTATTTTTATAGGCTTTTTGTACGATATACTCAAATGTGTACAATTATTAAGTATCATATAATTTTAGCGGATCTAAAGATCCCCATATACGTAATTGAAAGTTTATTTTTGGGGTTTTTTGGTTCTTACAAGCGCATTTTTCGATAAAACTATGTTTTTTATGATTATTTTTTCACTACAATTTATTTAACATGAAATACTTTCGATTTTAGAAAAAAAATTTTTCTGAAAAATTTCCAATATTTCGCAAAATCTAAAAAAAAAAAATTTTTTTTGGTATCAATATTTTTTAATGTTATTTCATTTTCGCAAACAAATTATGGATAAAAAACCAAACCGCATGAAATTTGGTCGAGTTTTGACAAAGTTATGCAGAGTTAAAATTACAAAAATTCATTTTTTTAATACAATATTTATTTATGGTTTTTTTAAGGAATTTTATATTGATTCGTTTTATTTATTTACATTTTAATAGTTTATGAATTTATTGCCACTTTACGCTGCAAGTTCAACAAATGCATAAATAATATTAAAAATATGAATTCCTGTATTTATATTGATATTGATGGTTATTAAATTTATGAGTTTTTGCGAGTTTGCGCGAAAGTGCAAATATTGTTTTGACATGTTTATCTTTGGCTATTGATTTAATGCAACTCGCAATCATTTATAATAAATCCAAACTGAAAGCCAATACCGAAATAATGTGCCGCATACATTATTTTATGCAACAAATTGAATTTCAATATGAAAATGCCCGGGAGTGGAAACTGTCGCCATTGCCAATCGCTTGGGGAATATTATGTTTAGAGCTTATGCAAGGATGGATAAATAGATAGATAGATAGATGGATAGATGTTGCAATGGCTTGACTTGCAGCTTGGGGATAAATAAATCTACATTTATATTTTATTTATTGCAAGTTGCAGAGACTGAGTATCAAAGCCTTTGGCCCACATTCCGTTACAAAGACGTCTCTCTGTCTCTCTCTATTTCTCTATACCTTGCTCTTTCTCTTTGTGGGTGTATATGTATTTCTCCGTCTCCGTTTGTGGGATTAATCGATAGCACGTGACGTTTAAAGGTGAACGACTGACAACTCGCAACTGATAGAGCCTCTGAGAGAGAGCTGAACTCTGGGCTGGGGAGGGGAGTAAGGGAAGCCGGCTGACGGCAACAGGATGGAGACAATGATGACGACGGCGACGTCACAAAAATTGACTTTTTAAGTAGGCTGTTGCGACTTGAAACTGACAACAAAAGGGGCCAACAACCACCCGACGTATAATAATAATAATAATGTGGCGCAATAAAACCCAAAGCCCCCGAAAGAGAAATGCAAAAGGCGCCCGCAAACATGGCTCTATCAAAATCTTGCGTGTGTGCGGTGGGTGTATCCTTACACAGAGAGAAACAAATTTTAGAATTGTGTGCATTTCGAACTCGATAAATCACCAAGAACTAAAACTCTATTTAATTAAAAGTTCGTTAAAATTGTAGATTCAAGTTTGATCAATAAATAAAAAAAAAAAAATACATTTTTTTGTGTAATTTTTTTAAAAATATTTTTAAAAAAATATCTTTATGATTTACGTTAAAATAGGTTCCAATTTTCCATTCTCCCGCAGAAATTCGTGCGCAAATTCATATAACCAGCAATTTTATTAACATTTAAAGAAAAATCTGGTTTTTTCTCAATTCAGGTTGTTTCTAGCCATAGAGTTTTTAGAGTTGTTAATACAATCATAATATTGTTAAATAATGTATTTCCTATTTTACATAATTTTTGGCACTGTGTATGGGTTCTGGTTTTTGTCAAGCTGTCATCGGGAAATGACGGCATTACGGCATTTACAGTTAATGCCTTTATGTCCTCGAGCATTGGCGTTCACAGTTTTCCCCTCAGTCAACGCCTGATTTTGGCCTGCTGTTGCTTTTGGCCTGCTTCTGCTGCTCCACATGGCCTATTGCCTATTGCCCATTTCATTTCATAAATTTTTCTGCATTTTATTTGATTTTATTAGTTGTTGTTGTGGCACGCTTTGGGTCTTCCGCTGCCTACAACAAAGACGACTTTGTGTCACAATTTTGCCTATTTTCACTCGGCTGGAAAACAAACTATTCGAAAGACGCCTACAATTGTGGGAGGCGAGTGCGAAACTTAAGCAAATCTGTATGCTAAATAGGTATTATTTGAAATCCTAAAAGCGAGCAGGGTGTGAACAACTTTTGTCTCTTTTGTAATGAGGTGGAGAATGTTAAAAGCAATTTAAGCTGGGCTTGGGACTTAAACCTTAAAAGGTTTTAGCTAAAAGGCTGCTAGAACTTGCATTTAAATTATGCGCCAAATGTTAATATATATGCTAAAGTTGCGCAATAAGGATATTTGTGTATGAATTCCAACTGCAAGTAGGTCAAATTTAAAGTCAGACCACTTGAATAAAAATGCTGAAAAAATTGCATGAATGAATTAAATGCATAAATAGAAATGTAAATGCAATAAAAGTTGTTTTGGCAGCAACTTTTCGCTTATTAAAATACTTTAAAACTGCTTTATATTAAAATAATTTATTAATAAAAACCCCGTAAGGATTTTTTATAAATTTAATTTTATCTCGGCTTTATTGAAAGAAGTACAGAATGTACTACATTTTCTACAAAAAACCCATCTGAATAATTCATTTTGTATGAAATTTCATAACTTTTGTAAGCCCACTCAAGTCAAACTTCTGTCACATTTCGGTTAATCTATTTTAGTTTGACTTGGGATTGTGCTATATTTGACATGCTCCGAGTCTCAGTTTCAGGTTTAGTCATGTGAATTGCGAGTGCGACTTGCATTGGCTCATGGCACGGAATGCATTGCCGACTTTCAGGCGCACACAAAGCCACAATATCCAATTAAGTATTCATTTCGTTTTGTCAACTTGTGCACACTGACAACAACTGCAACAACAACTGAAGCTAGACTAGAAAATGTGCAATTTCATGTCATACGCAGTTTATAGAAGGGCAATGGGGCGTGGCTAGGAAAGGGAGGGTAAGGGAAGGAAGGGGCACTGACATTGCTGTCGCTGTCAGCATTCGGTAACTGCCCCATCAACTATGAAATATTCATATTTTCGAGCATGCAGAGGCAATGTGTTCATGTGTTCTGCGCTCCACAATATCAAAATTGGTATTTTTTATTGTTATTGTTATTGTTGTTAGGTCAGGTGCGTTGTAGCGCCACCTGTCGGTGGGCAGCGCGCTGCTCCAGTTGAGGTTGCGCTTGTTTTTAGGCCATCATATACTGAGGTGGCAAATGGCATAACAACGAAACAACCAGCGGAAATTATAGTGGGCATTATTCAATCAAAATATCGAACGAGCAAAATATGCCTCGCATATGGGGCTATGGGGTATGCCTGGTTCGTAGAAAGGCCAAGAAACTGTCAACAAATTAAACAGAGTTTTATTATCTTTTCTTTTACTTTTAATTTAGTTTATTTCTGTAATTTAATTTATTTTTTTTTTATATTTTAATTTGCGATTGGACTTAGCCTACATTAAATAAATAAATAAATATATGAACAAGTAAATATATAAATAAATCAATGTATAAATAAATAAATTCGTAAAATAAAATGCGAATATATTCTGATATAAGAGAATTTTCCCATTACAAATTAGCTGTATACCCTGTAAATTGACTTATTCAGCGACCTCAGCTTCATCTCGGGCAGGTGCTAAGAAAGTAAGCAACATTTGGCAGTATCTTAAGGTTGTAAACTGCAACAATTCATGTCAGGTCCATCAAAGACAGTCGCCATATAAATTAAACCATGTCTGCCAATATACTACACTCTGTTCCTTTTTTACTGGGGATTTTTTATGGCTCCCTTTGGCGGGCGCTTTGCTGTTGACCCCTGTGGTTGCCTCGCCTTTGTTGCCGCTGCTGATGCTGATGCTGCATGAATGGAGTTCATGAACTCTCGCCTGAAATGAAAAGTTTGACTTTTATATGTGCTTAAAGTTTTATTGAGTTTTGTTTCGTTTCGTTTCGTGTTTGCTTAAAGGACAATCAACGCAGACAACATTTGTGCTCTTTGGAGACGCGTGAGCATATTTTTGAGCACGATTTGTGTGCCAAAGTCAATGCACTGCAAAAAAACAAAACACAACAAGGAATGTTTAGTTTAAATTGCTGATGAGATTAGATGCAGGATAAATACAAAGTAAAGACAGACAAGATGAGCGAAACAAAAGCAAAATATGATTAAATTTCAGATTGCAAACGAGATGTGCAGAGAGAGAAAAGAGAAGGAAAGTTGGCAAGCAATTTGAAAATCTACAAATTATGTTTCTTAAATAAATTCTGAAGTATTTTAGACAGATCAGCAGATTTATCTAGAGTTTTTGTTTTGTAAAATATTGTACGTTACTATTCTAAACATATCTATATGCTAACAAAAGTTGTAAATTGTACTATTGTTTTGTACAGTGTATGCAGTTTAAGCTGCTAAATCGCTTTAGTAATTGACAGCGGGATAAGTTGAGTCAATGCCAGGATATCAGTTAATGCCAGCAGCCAAATCATGGCAGCTGCGCACACATGCACACGCAGAAGGATGCACTCATGAATACACTCATAGACACTCACACCCCCGCACAACAAACGCGCAACATTAACAATTTGAATTCGAAGGGAGAAAGTGCTGCAGCTCCTATAAATAGCCAGGGCTCAGTTTAGTCTAACTATATCTTTCTCCCTAACTATATCTCGCTCTCCAGCTCATTGTCCGTTCGTCTGTCCGTCTCTCCTGCTGTCCTTTCGTCTTTCACTCTAAACCATAATTATCCAATTGTACAATAAACAGCTGCCCGCCAGGCTTCAGTCAATAGACAAAGCGTGTTCTCTCCTGTCCTCTCCTGGCCTCTCCTCTCCTGTCCTCTCCTGTCCTCTCCTCTTCTCTCCTGTTCTGTGGCTGAGCTCAGCTGGCAGCTGTTGCTGTTGTTGCTGCGACAGTTGCAATAATTGCTGCTGTGGTTGCTGCTGTTACACAGAGAGAAAAAGTTGTAAACTCTGATGTTATCCATTTCATTTGTAAAGTGTATTAAAAATGACCTTTTAAAATTAATTAAATTAACTAAAAAAAAAGATAAAATACTTAAAAAATAATAAAATACCAATAGTAATAATAATATTTTGAAGTAATAGAAAACAATAATAATAATAAAATTAAAAAAAAAATACACTGAAGAAAATTTGATATAATTTTTAATTTTATTTTAATTTTAAGTTGGCATGCAATGGAATCTAAAATTTTGACTTGTTTTAAGTTCTGTACTTCGGCATATTCGATCTAAACGAGGCGTTAAATTCGAAATTTGTCATGTAAGTTCTTGATTGTTTCTCTCAGTGTACTGTTGCTGCTGCCTGACAACAGCAACTGTCGCCTGTGCGCTGGTCAAGCTGGCAAGTCAAGTGAAATGATGTGCCAAAAACGTTTAGCTGTGGCTCGACTGTACACAGAGAGAGATAGATAGATAGGAGAGAAAGAGAGGGATGGAGTAAGGGAGAAAGAGGGACAGAGAAGGGAACGAGACACAGAGAGCAATTGCTGCTGCTGTGTTTGGTGTTTGCCTAGACCTTTGGGTCATCGCACTCTCATCTGGCATTGTTGGCACTTTGAAATGCGCTTTTAATGAATATTTATATCTAGACGCAACTAATTTTTGGTCTCTCTTTGCTTCTGTTTTGTTGCAGGTGGACAAGCTTAAACAATGTGCAGACAGTTGCTGCCCCAGCACGCTGCCAGTAGACACAACCACAAGGATAAACAAGAACAACAGCAGCAACAACAACAACAACAACAACTTTTGATACAAACGAAAATGCATTTTTGAAAGCTAAACAAAGGCAATGCCCTCCATGCAACACTTTTGAGACAGCAACAACAACAACAACAACACAACACAAACAACAACTTGACTGATAGCTTAAAATACTGATAACAGCAACAACAAACAACAACAACAACAACAACTTTTTAATTACACTTAGCTAAATAATTGCAACTCGACTCGTCTTATGCCAAATATGCACTGCAGCTGTTAGCTTGTGGCAACAACAACAGCAACTTGTGGCAACAATAGTTCAAATTAAGCTCTTGCCACAACAACTGCAACCATGGGCAACAAATGCTGCAGCAAGCGTCAGGATCAGGAGCTCGCCTTGGCCTATCCCACGGGGGGCTACAAGAAGTCCGATTACACCTTCGGCCAGACACACATCAACAGCAACAGCAGCGGCGGCGTCGCTGCCGCCCTTGGCCAGAAGCACAACAATGGCGGCTCCCTGGACTCCCGCTACACCCCGGACCCCAATCGGGGGCCACTCAAAATAGGCGCCAAGGGCGGCGTGGATATCATACGTACGCGCACCACGCCAAGTAAGTGCCAACTAGTGTGTGTACAACATGTCAAACAAAATGCACATACACTGCTAGAAAATTAAAGTAATTTTAAATTATTTTATAGAATTTTTATAATATACATATATTCAAATTAATAAAGTTAGTTTCATTAATCAAGTTAGCTTAGATCTCACAAATTTAACGTTTCTATTGCAATTAAATTTGAAAATATTTTTAGTATTTTGGCTAAAGTTTTAATTCGATATACAGTAGAATCCGGTTATAACGACGCCGCTTATAGCGTCCGTCCGGTTATTGCGACGAAAACTCGATGGCTTGGTTGGTCCCCATACAAACTTATATGAAAGGGCCTCCGCTTAGAACGTCTCCGCTTTTAGCGTCAAACCGCTTATACCGACGAGATTTTTCACAATTCAACCGGATATTGCGACGTGCCGAACAAAAAAAAAAATTTAAAGAGGAAAATTTGAGTTCTTTAACAATGCTAAAAGAAGCAAACCAAATCATGGATTTTGTGTTTTTTCAATACGAAAAAGAAACAAAATCATGGATTTTGTCTTCCGGATATAACGACGTAAAATCGTCAGTCCCTTGAATGTCGCTATAACCGGATTATACTGTATATATTTTAATTTTAATCATATTTTTTAATTTTTCAACATACAACTTTAATAAATAATTAATAAAAACATTAACTAGTTTCTTAAAAGTTTCGCTAATAAAACTCCACTTTTTGTTGCGCAGTGTAATTAGTTTGCATTGTGGCAACTGCTCGCTATAATTAGCTATTTGCCAGGTTGGCTATTAGCATTTCGATTCAAGTATTCCATAAATGTGTGTGTGTGTTGCTAATTAAACTTGGCTCCTTGGGGAGTTGCAAGTTGCTGGGGCATGCCACGTCCAAGGTCGATGGCGACAGTTATAGGTATTTAGTATTAACCTTGGCCAGGTGACAACAGTCGACAGGAAACGAAGTTGTTTAAGTAGCAAGAAGCAGCTAAACAACTTATTTGCGACAGCTTTTGTGGAAATTAGTTAGCATAGTTTCATTGCTGGGCCTTCGCATGTCTGTGGCAACTAATCGCGCTTTGATTAGCTCTGGTATTTGCTATTTGCTATTTAGAATTTGCTATTTGGCATGACAGTTAACAGTAAAAACTGTTACTTAAAGCCGCTTAGGTCATGTAAACCTGTCAAATGCTTTAAGGTCCGAGATTTGTTGCGCCCGAATGCAGGGCAAGGCAACAGCCGGGCTAAATCAATTAGCCAAATGCATAGTCAGTGCCAAAAAAGGCAAAAATAAAGAAATAAAGCCGAAAGCCAAGTGGCTTGGCAGCAAAAACAAATTTCGTAGCATACTTTATAGCGCCTGCTGCTTGAAATATGCATTTTTAATCAGAATATATATGCATATCTTGAATATTTGTATTATTTTTAATTTATTTGATATTATATTATATTTTGTTATTTATTTATTTTATTTTATATTCATTTTATTTTATATTTATTTACTTTAACATTTATTTTATATTGTATTTATTTTATTTTGTATTTAATACATTTTTAAATATTTATATTTTATTTAAGCCAAGCTAAGCTCTGACCACAGCCATGAACGTGGCTTTTACTCATTAACTGGCAATTAGATTTTGGCTTGATTGCGGCTGCAGAATTTGCCAATTTGCAGCTTTTAAATTGCAATTTAAGCAACGCCTCAACGCAGCCAAATCAAATTTACAGCGTCAGCCAGATGAAAATTGCCAGCTTCAGCTCCCTCTCTCTCTCTCTCGCCGACTCACCTGATGCTCTCTCTCCCTCACTGACTCACCTGGTTTTCCCTCTCTCCCTTTCAACAGCAGCTGGTGTGCCCGCCGGTCTGCCCAAGCGACGCGTTGTGGTTGCCCTGTACGATTATAAATCTCGCGATGAGTCCGACCTGAGCTTCATGAAGGGCGACCGCATGGAGGTTATCGATGACACGGAGTCCGATTGGTGGCGCGTCGTGAATCTCAGCACCCGCCAGGAGGGTCTCATACCGCTCAATTTCGTTGCCGAGGAGCGAAGTGTCAACAGCGAAGAGTAAGTCTCCACCTTAATCTCTCTGCATACTCGTATGGCCAATAAATTCGATTAATCCGATAACTTTGATCTCTTCAGCTGGTTCTTTGAGAACGTGCTGCGCAAGGAGGCGGACAAGCTGCTGCTGGCGGAGGAGAATCCACGTGGCACTTTTCTGGTCCGTCCCTCGGAGCATAATCCCAATGGGTATTCCCTATCGGTTAAGGATTGGGAGGACGGACGCGGCTACCATGTGAAGCACTATCGCATCAAACCCTTGGACAATGGCGGCTACTACATAGCCACAAATCAAACGTTTCCCTCGCTCCAGGCTCTGGTCATGGCCTACAGCAGTAAGTGTAAACTTCCACTTTTTACTAGGGATTCAAGAGATATCGATTTAAATCGATAACATCTTTATTCGCTGAATTTTTGTTCCAACAATGTTTGATAAGATATAAGGATGTACGAATTTTCAATTTTAATTTAATGTTTAGTTTTATTTTATAATTTAGCAATTCTTGTCGACATTTTAATAAAATCAAAAAATAGTTTATCGATTTTTTGTCCGTCTTTGTCGACATTAAAATATCGATTTAACATATCAAATTCCTAATTTAGTTTTATTCACAAATTTAATTTTGAGCTTACTTTAAATTTGCAATTAAACTTTTTTCATCAATATTTAAAAAAAAAAAATTCCCAAATTATCGATTTTTTTTTCGATATTTAAATAAATGCGATATAATCTTGTCGGTTCAAATCTGAATTTAATTTATCTATCCTGTACTTTTGAATTGTTTAATTTTAAATCAATAATAATAAAAAATACTTTCAGAAAACGCGCTTGGCCTGTGTCACATACTGTCGCGTCCCTGCCCCAAGCCGCAGCCGCAGATGTGGGATCTGGGACCGGAGCTGCGGGACAAGTACGAGATTCCACGCTCCGAGATACAGCTGCTGCGTAAGCTGGGACGGGGCAACTTTGGCGAGGTGTTCTACGGCAAGTGGCGCAACAGCATCGATGTGGCGGTCAAGACGCTGCGGGAGGGCACGATGTCGACTGCGGCCTTCCTGCAGGAGGCGGCGATCATGAAGAAGTTCCGGCACAATCGTCTGGTTGCACTCTACGCAGTCTGCTCACAGGTTAAATCAGCTGAAAATGCACTCTATTCAACTCTCAGAGACTAAATACCTCTTGTTTTTCTAGGAGGAGCCCATCTATATTGTGCAGGAGTACATGTCGAAGGGCAGCTTGTTGGACTTCCTGCGGGAGGGCGACGGGCGCTATTTGCAGTTCGAGGATCTCATCTATATTGCCACGCAGGTGGCCAGCGGCATGGAGTATCTGGAGTCGAAGCAGCTCATCCATCGCGATCTGGCGGCGCGCAACGTGCTCATTGGCGATAATAATGTGGCAAAGATTTGTGATTTCGGTCTGGCGCGCGTCATAGCCGACGATGAATACTGCCCCAAGCAGGGCTCCCGCTTCCCCGTTAAATGGACGGCGCCCGAGGCCATCATCTACGGCAAGTTCAGCATCAAATCGGACGTCTGGTCGTACGGCATACTGCTGATGGAGCTGTTCACCTACGGACAAGTGCCCTATCCGGGCATGCACAGTCGTGAGGTCATCGAGAACATCGAGCGCGGCTTCCGCATGCCAAAGCCCACAAATCATTATCTACCCGACAATATCTATCATCTGCTGCTGCAATGCTGGGACGCGGTGCCCGAGAAACGGCCGACTTTCGAGTTCTTGAATCATTATTTCGAGTCGTTCTCTGTGACGTCCGAGGTGCCCTATCGGGAGGTGCAGGATTAGGCGGGGAATGCGAAACCATTCACATCACACACATCTATATAAATATATACATACTATATATTTATGTACGTTATATCGTAAAACATTTATATATATATATATATACTATTTACTATAATTCGTAAGACTTTTAAATGGCAAAGCATTAGGTGGCAACAACACACACACACACACACACACAAGTAAATCACATTTACAATTACATAACGCTCTATGTATGTATAAGCAAATGGAATATTCATGAAATGCAACATTTTATATTTTACCAAGCAGAAAGAAATACTATATACTATTTTATAATTTATATACCTATGGAAATAGCAAGTATTTAACTAGTTTTCTAAGCTTAAGAAAGTGAACTCTAATCCAAACAAACATTTAGAAGCAGGCAATTACTATTTTCCATGTCCAAAACCAACAACGTTTACAAACGATTTAAATGCTACTTTAAACGGTGCTTAAATTTAATCAATCAATCCTAAATACTTTTTTCAACTCTAACTCTTAACTTAAATGCTGAATTTAACTGCTGATACTTTTCACAACCACTCGAAAAACCGAACTCTAAATAAGCAAAAAAAAAACAAAAACCCAAAGTATTATTTCATTCAATCAAAAACGTATGATGGCATTTAACTTATAAAGGGAGAATTGAACCGGTTTTCCAAACTACTTCCATGTCACAATCTATATATTTCTTGTTTCACATTTGAGTTGAGGCTAAATCGCAAATTGTATAAAAAAAAAGAAAAATGAAACCTAAAGTTTGTTTTTAGCTGCTAAACAATTGAATGTTTATAGTACAGATATATTTAAGTTTATGCCAAAATTATAAGCGTAAGCACAACTTGAAATTATATAAATTATAACTATGTTAAAGCACATCCTGAGTTCTATCCTTTTCCCTGAGCTATAACCCAAGCCATATAACTTATGAGATCATGCAGAACGATAAACGACAGTCTCTCCAAGGGTTTCAACATGCAAAAGATATATATACTATATAGATCATGATGATACTTATGATAACAATTCTAAATCAAGCTAAACCAATCATATACAAAACAAACAAACCTACAATTAGAGGACAAGCGGAAACCCATTTAGAGTACAGTTGGTTAAGTAAATGTGTGTTTAGTTTAAGTGTTTATTTGTAATTCGATGCGATTCGATTTGATTTCTGTTATAGTCTTAAGTTATCCATTTCGCCATTGTGTGCACATCTGTAGCATAAAACCAAAGTTTAGCATTTCGTATTACACTCTATATACAGTATGTATGCTATATAGAAATGAATAAAGAACATTTATACGGCAACTTAATGCATTTCACACTCAATCACATTTAAGGCAGCTTCAATTATAATCATTGTATGAAATTGCATAAACAGCAGCTAAAAAATCATTACGATCTGAATCGGAATCGGTATCGGAATCTGAATCATTAATCATAAAGTAAAATTGTTATAATTAAATGCATAAACAAGTGGAAAATAAAAATACACAGTAATTGTTTAGCGTAGTTGATGAATTTTTGTATATATACTTGACATAATGTGTAGCAATAAATGAAAGAAAATGAATTGAAAACCATAAATTACAACTAATATTAATGCTAATGCTAATACTAAATATTAAATATTAAATATTAAATACTAATACTAAAGCCCTAAACTACCAGCAATAGTATCAAGCGCAGTGCAGCAGCAGCGGCAGCAAACGGCCCGTGTGACATGCAACCAAATTGACACAACGTTTTTTTTATAGTGTATTCACTAACAACCAACAATCAGGGCAATCAAATGGACAGATTTCTAAAATTTTCCAAAACTCTGCCTTTATGTTTCGGCGTGTGGCATGCGCCGCTTGCAGCGCTGCTGTGCCTGCCACGTATAACTAAACACTGTCTTGTATCTAATGATAGACATAACAAATTATAACTATAATTAACTATACTCATAATAATACCAATCATAATATTAAACACGCAACATACCCAAATTGCATAATACTTGATATAACACGATGGCAAACTGAATTTAGCTGATGTATAACGAGCGAACAGAACGGAGTCCGTTTGGCATAACATTAACTGAATAAAAACTTAACAGATAATATGTAATACAAACTCCATGTTGTTTTAATATCACTAATTTTGGTAGAAGTTTTGGTAAAGCTATGCGCATTCAAAGTTTTACAAAAATTGACCATAAAATCTACATTTTATTCTTGCTTATTTTGCAATAAAATTCCTTGAAGCATTATTTTCTAAGATTTTAAAACCCATTTTTTTTTTTCAATTATTACAATTATTTTAAGGGGAATTTCTGATTCTTACCTTCATTGATTTCCGATATATCCCAATAACGATTAACTTTACTTTGTGTGTTCGCTTTTTTGGATGCCAAAAAAGTTTAATATTTTATTGTTTCATTTTGTATTTTATTTGTTCGTGAATACAGTATGTATAATTAATATATAGGTATATAAGTTATAATGAAATCGTTGTTTCTTGTATGTCTAAAAATTGTTCAAAGGCAAAAATGTACATAATTCTTGAATACAATGTAATTTCGATTTTTTTTATTATTTATTATTGTTCTTAATGTATGCAAATAGAAGTTGTTGAATAATTGATTAATGAAGTGCGCTAAAAAGTAAACATTTTTGGTGGATCGGCTAATGTTTTGAATAGTTACTTGTCGAGATTAAATTGGTTTGGCAATGAACATTAAGCGAAATGCAAGAACAATGCGATTGCTATTTGAATTTTGATATTTTCAATCCAAGTCTACACAGCTTGATGTTAATTTGTCATGAATGTTCCCATAAAGTTAATGCGAATACCTCCTACGGTTTGTATAACAGTTCAGTTACCTTCTGACCTCTCTAAACAATTTGGTTATTGTATGTACAATAAATTCGTATTACAGTTATTTATTGTAGTATTTGCGAAGTAATAATCTGTGATTTATTCTTGATTTGGTATTTGGTATTCCGTTGCATGGGTACATGCAAGGACATCCATGAAACTATGGTACGTATAAGGCAGCTGTTGAAAGCAATAATTGTTCAACTGGGCTGACCCATACATCTCTGTCTATAAGACAAATGCAGATGAACTCTGTTAATAATCTTAAGGTTCCATTAAATTGATAGTTTTATTAGTAACGGTCTTAAGGTTCCATTGTCTTATAACTATTGTTGGTTCCGGTCTAAAGGTTCCATGTAATTTGTAATTTGTAACTTTTAACCTATTTGTTCAGTATTATGTGTCCTGTATTATTTTAATTATTACTTCGGTTCCATTGTATTATTTTAATTATTATTTGAGCTTATTAACGTATTATTCACGATCTTAAGTTTCTATTGTATTATTATTGTTCATATTATTGGTTCCGGTCTAAAGGTTCCACAGTTTGATTTTATTATTATTGGATCCGATGTTCTGGTTCCATTGAATTATTATAATTATTAGTATTTTTTGGTATGTTGGTATGTGTTAAGTACGTATACTTTGTATGGCCATATGCAATATTGATTTGAAACATTTACGATTAACATCTAGATTACATTTACAACTATTTCTTGAAACAGTTACGGTTATCGATTTCGATAAACGCGCTGTACAAATTGTTCTATCACATTTTGTACATACATCTAGAGCAATTGATAAATGCAATAGGAGTATGTCTCTTGACACCCATTACCATTACCATAACCATAACCATAACCATAGCCATATATTATGCTGCATATATACCCTCATAAGATAGTTCGATAGTGAAATCGATAGTATTTCATGAAGGGGGTGAGTTTTTGAATGATCTTAGTGCTAAACATTTACAAAAAACTCGCACGATACACCCGTTAGCAGTTGGCGCTTTAGAGACGCCCCCAACACCATGTTTTCGAAAATTCAAAACCAAACCAACCATTTTTGATTATCCCAAAATGTATTGGTCGAAGGAATTCATTTTGATATTCTCAAAACTGGTTGGTTTTAGAATTTTACACATAGCGCCTGCGTCTCCGAGAACTAACCTGAGTAGTGGGGAGTTTGGGGTTATTACAGATTATCGTTTATCGATAGACTGCAATAGTTTATCGTTGCTTTCTTTTGTTTCTTGTTTGTATATATAAAACGGTACTCCTAATTGAATCGAATCGCACTTATTGGTGTCTACAACTAAGTTTTTTGATTCATTTAACAGTTGAATCGTTTTTAGTGTCTATGTGAGTGTGTGAGTTTGTGTGTCTGTGTGTCCAGTGTATACATGTGTGTGTGTGTGTGTGTGTGTATGAGAATGAGGAATGTAAATTGCCTACTCTGATGTTAAGGCGCTGTTAATTAGTTAACATGGCAGTGGGCATTTACCACCCATTCGCTGTTCCGTCGAACAACTCAAGGCGAAAGGCAACGAATACTACATTTTTTAACATTTTAGTATTTCAATATTTCCGAATATTCCATTAAATTTCACATATTTCAATATTTCCATATATCTATACCTCAATACATCAATATTTTAATATAAATATTTAAAATTTCTTAAAGATCTTCCATATTGACATATTGTTTGGCAAAATAAGAAAACTTCAATATATTTAACTTTCAATACATCAATATTGCAATATATTGACATTTTCGTGTCAACATTTCAATATATCAATATTTACAAGTTTTTAAATATATCAAAATTTTTTTATAGCTAAACATATATCAGTATATTAATAATGCAATATTTCCATGTATCTACATTTCCATATATCAATATTGCAATATATCAATTGTTCAATGTATCTATATTTCATTATATTTATATTTCAGTATATCAATATTGCAATATATCAATATTTCAGTGTTTCTACATTTCATTATTTAAAATTTATTTAAAATATGAACATTTCCATATATCTATATTTCCATATATCAATATTTTAATATATCAATACTTCCATATGTCAATATCTCGAAACTAATAGAATCTAAATGTCGAAACACAGTCTTACATGGCGGATGACAACTGCTGCTGCTGCTGCGGCTGCTGCTGCTGCTGTTGCTGCTGCTGATATTGTTGCTGCTGCTGCTGCTGCTGTTGTTCCTGCTGTTGTTGCTGCAGTTGCAGCTGCTGCGGCTGTGGCATTGAGGGTTGCAGCTGCAGTTGCTGCGGCTGCATTTGCGCCTGCTGCTGCGCTACAGCGGCTGCTACAGCATTCTGCTGGTTGGTGGCCTCCGTTGTTTTCAGGAAGTACGTTATCAAATCGATAGGCAGCGGGAATACAATCGTTGAGTTCTTCTCAGCGGATATGGTGTTGAGTGTCTGTTAAGAAGCACATAAATGTAAGTAAAATCATGTATACAAGGTGTCACTGTTGCGTTGGCAAAACAATCGATAGATGTAGCGATTTTGTCGATAGTCAGGGAAATAATTGAGCATATATTGTTAAGACAATCGATTAATCGAGGCGAACCATTTTAACTATAGAAAACTGAATATTGAAGAATAATTTTTGAGGCGTTCAAGAGGAGTAGATATCTGGTGTCTTAAATTGGGAAGCTGAATTTAATTTACTGTCGCATATAATATTTAGCTTTCAATTTTTTACTGCTTTGAAAAAGGTTTTTAGACTCTGTTTTTCACAAAAGTACAAAAGGGTTTATTAAGTTAGTACATCCGTCTGTCCGTCTGTATAAAAACCTTGATATCGCAAACTATAGGAGCTAGATATACCATTGTTGGTATTTAGGTTCTGGTATTATCTAGCAATGCTTCGATATGCATTACGATTGCATAAGAAATAGCGAAGATATGCAACAAATTTGCTCGATTGGGGAGTGGCTAAATGGGTATGGGTTATGTTGCGCAACTGTCCGATACGTCCGACTGCGGCTTTCCGATCAACTGATCCGCGCCGCCCTTAAATCGTTTTTAAAAAATATGCCAAATATTTTCGTATTTGTTAGCCGATTAATCGAATATTCCCGTTGGCGGTCACTATCGATATGTTGCCAACACTAGTTCATTGTTCTCTATCTCCCTCTCTTTTTCTCTCTCTTTCTCTCTCTCTCTCTCTAGCTCTGTTGTTTCCACTTACCTGCAGATAGCGCAGCTGCAGTGCGGCCGGCGAACCGCCGATTACCTCGGATGCCTCGCGCAAGGCTCGGGACGCCTTCTGCTCTCCCTCGGCGGCAATGACTTTGGCGCGTGCCTCACGAGCTGCCTCGGCCTCGGCGGCCATGGCACGTTGCAGTTGCACGGGCAGACGCACGTCTTTGCTGTTTGGCCATTCGCAATTGGGGGGAAAAGCTTACATTAGCCTTACATTACTCGCATAGAAAGCAGAAAGAAAACTTCAGCAATTGCTGTAAACTCATTTGGCAAATTGAGGCTACACTTATGCTAAGAGAAAACCACAAACTTGGCTAAAATGTTGGGTCATTGTTAAATGAATCGTACTCGGCGTTCATCATCTGTGTCTGCCTAATGGCCAGGCCACTCAGCATTAGAGGTCATTAGAAGACTGCCCGCTGAGGCACATTATTCGCAGACGCTCTACTTGATTGATACGATGCCGTTGTCATTATGCTCAGCAATGCTTTGTATCATCTTGTATTGGATAATTTTTATATTAATTTGGAATGCCATTAAAGCAGACACTGAAGCTTAAACACATTCCGAGGCAGTTGAATGTGTTAAAAATATTACGTTAACTGTGTTTAAACTAACCGAAATATGTTCTTTTGAAAACGAAACAATATTATTTAAAATTAACTTTTTATTTATATTTTCTGCCATATTTTTTTTTGTTTATTCTATTAATTTTTTGCATGAACAAAGTTGGGCTATTTATTTGATATTTTACAGTTTTTGCTAAAATTTTATATTTTGTTTAGTTATAAAAAATAGTTAATCTATCTATTCTTATTCCAATATTGTTTACAATATTTTTAGCTTTTTAAAATGTTATAAAATTCCTGCTAAAAAAAAGTAATTGTATTTATTATTTTTTCTATAATTTTTGCTACATATTTTCTTTTATAAACATCTATAAATTCCTTGTATCCATATTTCTATCCATATTTCACTATATTTTCTGGCATATTTTTCCCTTTGTAAAATTCGATCAATTTCTTGTGCTTGAATAAAGCTGTTCTATCTATTCTATTTTGCTCGACTGCAATTGCCATTAACCACAACATTTCCCTCATATTACCGCATTACACAAAATGTTGACCATATTTTATTGGCCATGACAAAAAAATGTTATCGGCTGATTAATTTCATAAAAATATATATATTATCCTGGCACAAGAGCACAGAAAAACATGCGTAAGACTGTCATAAAAATGGTACAATTTTCATAGGAAAAATGACAAAAGGCCGTGGGTCAATAGCCACAGCTAAGCCACGCTCCCAACATAAACAACAACAACAACAAAAACAACACAGACCACAAGAACAACAGCATAAAAATAACAACAATCAACGCGTCAAGTTGTTGGCCATTGCAGCCGCTCTGACATGGCCACGAATGTTGCCATTGTTGTAGTTGTTGTCATATGTTACACTTGCCAAAGGGCAATGTGATTTTATTATGAAAAGTGTGAAGTGTAAAAGGCAACCAGGAAAGGTTCATATACTACATATATACTTCTATGCGCCTATTTATTGTACTATATATAATTTTTGATAATATATTTATTATACTGGAGATTAGATAAAAAAATCCTAATGAATATTTTTATACCCTGTGCCCATTTGAAAAATGGGAAAAACAGGGTTAATAACTTTGTGCGAATGTATGTAACAGCCAGAAGGAGGCGTGGCAGACCCCACAAAGTATATATATTCTTGATCAGGGAGACGAGCTGAGTCGATTTAGCCCTGTCTGTCTGTCTGTCTGTCTGTCCGTCTGTCCGTCTGTGTGTTTGTATGAACGCGTCGATTTCGGAAACTATAAGAGTTAGAGCTGTCATTTTTGGTGTGTTTGGTAGATAAATAACGTACGCAGATCAAGTTTATTTCAAATCGTTGATGCCACGCCCCCTTCACGCCCAAAAATCAATAAAACCCACATAACCTCGAATTTTTAACACAAAAAGTTGAATAATAAGCGTAATATTGAACATAGAAGGTTGTATTTCGGAACATAAGCTCTATTGTATTATGTTTAACTATCCTGAAAAGCGCATTGAAATCGGTTAAGAAACACAGGAGATATATGCTTCACAATAGTTGAACTTAAAAGTTCAAAAACTAGCGTAATATTAATCATAGAATGTTGTTATTTGGTTTAAACGCTCTTTTTTATTATATTTAACTATTCTGAAAAGCGCATTAAAATCGGTTAATAAACAAACGAGATATAAGCTACGCAATTGCCAGCGCAGCCAGCAGCGCAGCAGCAGCAGCAGCACCGCAGCGCAGCTGGCGCACGTAATAAGGGAAGAAGAAGTACTGCCGATACGCTTAGTGTGACAGATTTATAAAATTGTATATAAAATAAAAGGCACAGGGTATTCTACAGTCGGGCCCGTCCGACTGATCTGTCCCGTCCGACTGATCTGCCCTGTCCAAATTTTTTAATTTAACAAAATATTTTTTATAGAAATTCCTGTTTTTTAAATTATGTGCTCTTTTATGGTAACATATATTTTGTTCTATAATTCGATCCTTAACTAATCCTGCAAATTTTCGGTAGATACCCCCCATTTTATTTGTTGTTGAGCTAAAGATTCTAAAAGTTTAAACACATTATAATTATAGTTAAATCTAAGCCAATTTTAAGGCTACCAAAAAGTTAAAAGTTTAGCTTCTCATTATATTTAAAAAAAATTGTTGGAAGCATTATTTACACAAAAAAAACTTTATTAATTTGAAAATTATTCTACCTAGACCTTTTGGCTTTCATCTAAGCTGCAAAGATAGCCATTACCATTTATCTGAGTCCATTTCGTAATATCTAAATTTTTTGAGACAGTGGTCCACAAGCTACATTACTCGTAAGAGAAAATGTAGTCAAGTGCTTGGGTTTCTGTGGTCGCTTGTCGCTTACAATTGCTTACATTGTAATGCAGAGTTGGTTTGAGAGGTGGCAATGTTTTGTTTCGAGTTGGATTACAATTGCTAATTGTAATAATTCAATAGAACTGTTGATAAAAAGCATTTATTAATTAATGCAAGAGAATTACGACAGTGAAGATGGCAGAATATATTCAGATTTTCTTGTCAATCACTGACGTATTTGGTCTTAGTATCTGATAACAGAGACTTGTAGTGTCTATTTGTAGCAACTGTTTTTGGCATTTTATAGCATCTATTAGTGTCTCTGGCTGCCAGCTCAGTGTTTGGCTAGAGTATGTTGGCTTCGACAAGTGGCAAGAAAGCGGTGCTCAGGCTGTTGTTGCTGCTGTTGTTGTGGGCTTGTATTTGACAAGCTGTCAGAGTTGCAGGCACTGACAGGAGCAGCTGTAACTGTAGCTGGTAGGGAGCAGCAGCTGAAGTAGGAGCTTGAGCTGGAGCTGGAGCGGGAGCTGAAGCGGGAGCTGGAGCTGTGTGCCAGCGTGGCTAATAATAAATTACAGCAAGGCAGCAACAGTGACAGCAGACAAAGGGCAGAGTGTAGTTGCTTTTGGTTCTGATGACGCTGGGGTAATAAAGCTGGCTGCCTCGGCTGCCTCGCCTGCCACATAATGTGGCAGGCACCTACATACATTTAGTATTTTGACATAGAAACCTGCATAGGTATGTGTATAGAGTAGAAAAGTTGCACTACTTACATTTCGACACGTTCAACTTTGATGCCCCAGGCATCGGTGGCTTCGTCTAGCTGAACCTGTTTATGATATGGCCCACATTATGTTGGCAGGTGTATGTGTGTCAGTGTGCGTGAATGTAGGTGTATGTAGGTGTATGTGTGTGTATTGAAAATAGCAGTAAAAACACATTAGTTTTTGTTTACACACGTTTTTCATGTTGTTAACTGTGTGATGGCTTTTTGCCTTTCACATTTCACATTGTTTTGTGGGTCGTTGCAGCATCCTTGAAACGCTAAACTGGAAAAATAAAAATCTCGCCAGCAACAAAATGAAAATGAAAAAACTATGAAGGAAAACCGAGTGAAAAATGCAGCACTTGCTGACGTCTAACGGAGTGGAAAGCGGCAAAAGCAGCAGGCTTTGGCTTTTGAAGAAACTTGGCATTCCGAACATGTTCGACGTGGCAGCTGCAGCTGGGGCAAGAGTTTTCAGCTCATACTTTTCCATGCCTGGTGCCAGGGAGGGGAGAGGTGCGGGAAAGCAGCAACTGCTATATTTCATATGGCCATAAAAATAAATAAGTAAAGCGACTGAAATTGCAGCTAAAGCTGACAGAATTGCAGCTAAAACGAAAATTTGGGTTAAAATGACAGCTGCTGCATTCAGTTTTGGAATACAATCTGATATTGTGCAAGTTGCAAGTTGGCTAATTTGCAATTAATACTTGTGTTGTTGCCGTTAAAGTTTTGTTGCTGGCAAAAGTCGCTTAAAGTCGCCTGCATAATTAGCAGCGGGAAAGCACTTCAGGAACCCACAAAGACGTAAGTCAATTACAGAAATTGCACAATGTGCATGCCGTGGCGAGCCGGGAGGGAGGAAGGGGTTTTTCTGCTCAGTACACTCAGAAAAAAAGGCATTGTCAATTTACTTTTCTGTTAACAATTTATTAAAGAATTTTAGTTGGAATTCCTTAGGTAGAAAATGCCTTTATATACCATTTAATTACGTAAATTTTAAGCAGAACTTTCGACTACAGAGCTATGTATTATTAATAATAACAAATTTGAGAACATTTTGAAGAAAAATCTTCACGTAGTTTTTTTGTATATTTATTTTAGTTCTTTACTTGTTATTTATTATTAATATTGCTGAAAAAATGCATGATAAATTTCATTTTTTCGTCGTTGAGTTGATTGATTTGTGGGAACAGTCTTATATTATTATGGAAATTGTTCAATGAATGTGAATTCACTTTAACAAACATTTATAAAACGATTTTAATAAAAAGCATTTTTTTTAACAAATTATCGGAAGTTTGTAATTTTTTTTTTTTATTAAAAATATCCTTAACATCTTTATAAAATCTACAATGTTGCAATTCAATCTTGAAATATCTATTTATTTAGTTTACTAAATTAAGTATTTTTCCAATAATAAAAACGCTTAACGAGCGATGGTATTTTTGCAATGCGTGGCTTTTTTTTTCTGAGTGTACTTTGTGTGCTGGTTGTTTGGTACGTGGTACGTGGTACTTGGTGCTTTGGTACTTTGGTACTCACCTGCATTGTGCCGGAAATCGTCATACGCTCGCTGAGTATCTCATGCAAATGCCGAGTTCCCATTGTGTTTCGTAGAGTAGTCTGTGCCAGTAGTCTGGTCGAATGGTGAGCATTCTCCACGTTCGCTATGGAGACGGTGGCATTTGATACGCGATAGTAAACCACTGCATCCACCGAAACCGTAACGCTATCCTTTGTTAGAACCTACAAGATGCAGTGGGTGGTTGCAATTTGCTTCGTATCTTTTTGCATTTTTTTGTAGTTTATTTTTTTTATATTTTAGTTTTGTTGTTGGTCTACTGGTACTATTGTTGCTTTTGAGCTCTTGTTTATATTTATGATGCTTGTTATTGTTGCTACAGACGTACACATAAGCAGAAGCTTTGGCATCTATATCTATACAAATGTATCTGTATCTCGAGCTGTATGCATATTTTAGCTGTGCACTTGGTCTTGGTCTTGGTCTCGTTCTTAGACTTGGCTTTATTAGAACTAAGTGCTGGGTGCAAACTTTCACGCCAGACAGCATGACAGACGCCACAGAGAAACATAGAAAACGTGGCTTTTATTTTGATTATTGCTTTTTGTGTTCATGTGTGTGTAGTTATTTGCATGTGTGTGTATGGCTGTGAAAGCCATTTTTGCCATTTTCGCCATTTTTGCAATACAGATACAGATACTTGGTGCAGCGTTTAGCCTTGTCTGGGGGCTTTCTGTGTAGCTGGCAGCATTTATGCAGTTTAGTTTGTTTGGCATTTATGTGATATAGCAGAGTATGAGCTCGTTAGCGATTACGTGGAGCAAACTCAAGAGCTTTACAAGTTACAGTGTATAAGTTCAGAAGACAATCAAAAATGACTGAAAGTCAGTAAACAGTAAACACAAATAGAAACAGAAACAGAAACAGTAACAGAAACAAAAACAAGCACGTAAACAACTTAAAAATTGATACGAATTTTTTTAATGAAAAGTAGAGCATAGTTCGGTTTAGAAACGAGTTAGTTTTGTTGAAATGTTTCTGGCGTTTTTATTGTGAAACTTGGCCTACAATTTTGCCTAAAAAAAAATCAAATACTCCAGCTATTTTATGCGCTGACCCAACAGCTAAACTTTGCTCGTTTTTCCCAAAACACTCAAACATTTTTTCTATTTTTTTCTATTTTTTTGCTGGCAATTTTACGAGCTGCCTGTGTCTGTCTAGACCGCTTTTTTATGGCTCTCAATGGCCAGGGTGTCAATGCGATTTAGTTGCGGCCGTATTATTAGCATAAAAATAAACTCTCGTACACCATTGCGTATGCTTGATGCTCAAATGAGCGCCCTGCAAAAGGCAAAACTTTTGCTTGCTTAGCCTATCTAAATTGGGGCAACGAGGTTGCAAACTTACACTACCGTTATGTGGGCACAAGAACTGGGCAATCTGTGTTCCCTACTTACAATAGTTTATGGTAAGCGGTAATCGGTAATCGGTAATCGGCTTATCAGAACTTGATTAAAATGCCGAGCCGAAAGGGTTTTTTTGGAGCTCAACTTCAATGAGTGCAGAGAGTGTGGGAAATTCAGATAAGCGAGAAAAAGAAAGAGAGGGAGAAAGAGAGAGAGAGCGCGCGTGAACGATTGGGCTATAATGCCCATTGTACCTACGATGGGTGCTCTAAATCAATTTTCAAGAACAATAGCTGCAACTTCGAACAATAGGCAGAGCCTGTGCGTCTATATATGTATCTATGTGTGTGTGTGTGGGAGAGAGTATTGTATTGTGTATGTATGTGTGTAGGAGGATTAAATTGGCTGTAAATTGCAGTTAAGCTTAGGCGCAGGTGTACAAGTGTGTGTGTGTCCATAGAAAAGGAAATTGAACAATAGAGAGAAATCATACAAATAGCAGCATATTGAATGATTAAAATGAATTTCATTTGTTCTTTTCGATATAAATCAAACATAAATAATTAAATTCAACAATTTTTTATACATATTAGTTGTTTTATACACTGTAACGGCTAAACTAATGAGCATTGTTTTTTTTTTATTATTTAGAAAAATATAATTGATATTTATTAATTACAATTTGCACAGTTTGTTTTTTGGATCATCGTTCAGATGTTGCCAAATGTAAACATATTTCAACTGAAAATATATTTATATATATATATATATAAATATCTACTGATGCACTGACTAAAGCTTTGGGGGCGTGACGAGAGAGAGAGAGAGAGAGAGAGCGGGTTAGACAATGAGAGCGTAAGAGAGAGCTTGAGAGAGTTTGGGGGCGAGGCAACCGCAGCAGCTAAGGCGTCGTTGCAGCCTAACTAATTGCACTTTTATGGTATATATATTAGCTATATGATATATCGTAAATATATATAGATGTATATAGGTTTCTACAATGCGTTGGATTGGTTGCTAGCTCTAGCTCTAACGTTATATATATAGATATATAATTACAGTTGGGATTTTCTAAACGCTGGCGTCGGTGGCATTTATTATTTTACTTTATATATTGCATTTTGCATTATCATGCGTGCGATAGTTTGGTTCGATAGTTGCGGTTTTTTGTTGGCGATAGTGTACCCACATTTTTTCATTTTTTAGAAAACAGCCTAAACCACGCAAAACACACATAGATGAACTCGACATGGATTGCTTGCTTGATATATATATTCATGTTCTGGTTTTGGCATATATATAGGCAGCGATAGACTGCACCAGCGACACGCTGTGTGTTATCGATTGGTGCAATCTATCGATATATAGATATGCTTAACACATTTATCAATTCATGGTGCGTACGTATTTAGCGTCCTTCGCTTTTGTGCTCAAACAGATCAAATGTTAACGGTTAGTTGTTAGTTAGTGGCAATATACGAGTATAATTCTGTTATTGGGAATATTGTCCAAAACAAACTAAAGCATGTACGTATGTGTGTATGTATGTATACGTTTGTGTGTATGTATGTATGAGTCGAGTACTAAACTAAAACTGTATGTGTGTGGATGTATATGAAAGTCTCAAGTTTACGGCATGAATTTTTACTTGTACTTAATTTAAAACCAACAATATATGTATGTAAGTAGGTATGTAAGTATGTATGTGTGTTAGTATGTGTTTAGTATGTATTTTAATAGTCTTTTTTTGTAGATTTTCACTTAATTTGTAGTATTTAGTTTTGACAGTTAGAAAGCATTTTTAGAATAGACATTTATGGAAATATATATTTAGCATGCTCTCAAAAATTATTTGAACGCTTAATCCAAGGAGGGAGAGTGGGGGGTAGTATCAAAAATTAAGTGCATTGGTAACGGTATTCGTGTATCTTTCAAGGTTTGGGTTTTTGGTATATATTTGGTTTTGTTTTGTTGGTATATCGAAAACAATTTGTTTGCTAAACAAAACTAACATAGCTCAAAAACAAAATCGGTTTATATATAGAGAGTTAGAGTTATAGAGCGTGGAGACAGAGAGAGAGAGAGAGTAGTTAGAAACAGTTGTTAAAAGATACAGAATGAAACAGAGAGAGAGAGAGAGAGAGAGACAGTTAGAGAGATAGAGAGAAGAGAGGAGAGAGTTATGTGGGGAATAATTAGCTTAAAGAGCCTAGAAAAGCTCTCGAAGCTTGAACAATTCGAGCGGGCAAGACAAATTTAAAAATTACACAGAGATAGACACAGAGAATTTGAGAGAGACAGAGAGATAGATAGAGAGAGAGAGATAGCTTTTGGGTGGGGAAACGCATTGTGTGTGCATTTAAGTGGTTACAGGTATTTTATCAATGAGATTTTTGTGGCTGTGTGTGTGTATGCGAGTGTTATGTGAGGCTGGCTTTCTGTTGCATACTTTTGAGGGCTACACAAGACCTAGGCTATGTGTGCGTGTTTAAGACAGATTAGAAGGAGATAGAGAGAGAAGAGAGAAAGAGAGAGTTGGTTTAGTTGTGTGTGTGTCTACTAGGAAAACTCTTGTGAGTGTGTGTGTGGGTGTCTATGTGCGGGTGGGGAGCGTGTGAGTGTGTGTGGGTGTGTGTATATACCCTGTGTTCAGTGAACAAAAACGTTTCACAATTTTTGCGGTATTTCGAGCGAGCCAATTTTATGCAGTGCTTGTTCATTTCAGTTTTGAGTTTTGCCCCCCGCGGCGCCCCGCCCACCAATTTTTGCAATGATGAGGAAATTCTGTAGTGCATTTAGCGCTCTGCTGAACACAGAGAAACTTTTCAGTTGATATGCTTAGCATTTGCTTTCAAGAGTTTTTTTTTTGGTTTTTTTTTGCATTCGGTTTTTTTTTTGGGTTGCTTCGATTGCTAATTGCAAAAGACAATCAGAGTTTTGTAAATATATATATTTGTTTAATTTTTGATATTTTTTTGGTTGATTTTTCAACTATGCAAATTGTAATAAATAGTTGAAGTTAAAGGTTATAAGACACCAAACAACTAAACAAAGTACACAAAAACTAAAACAGAAATGAAAGCGACAAGGTACATACATTTAGCAGTAGTTGTGGTAGTAGCAGTAGTAATAGTAGTAGTTATAGTAGTAGTTTCGGTAGCAGTTAAACGTATGCACTTTGCTTTCACAAACAACATCGATAATAATAATAATAATGACAACAACAACAACATGACGCGACCAGGCTTAGATATATGTTATATATACATATATAGCTAGATTCTTTATGCTGTTCAGTTTGAGTTGAAGTTGGAGTAGGAGTTTGCGAGTTTGCGAGTTTTCAGTACGGTTTTTGCTGTGTTTGTTGCCGCAGTGGCCTTCATGCGTTTTTTGTACAAACAGAAGAGCAGAAACCAAAGTAAACAGCGGGAAAATGAAATAAAAATGCCATGAAATTGTTGGCGTAAGTGCAAATAAAGCGAACAAAAAATAATGTAAAAGCACAAGAAAAATATATGAGAAAAATAAAATGAGAAGAAATCGTATGATATCGGGAGCATTGAGTATTTTATTATCAACTGTTCCCTCGGCTGTTGCTGCTTGTGTTTGCTTCACGTGACGTCAGAGTGGTATTTGCTTTATGCCCTTTTTCGGGTTTCCTTTCTCCGACAATATTTATTAAGACGTTAACGGCATGAAATGAATATGGCTATGAGGCTAACAAATTAACAGGCATGGGGTAAAGGAGTTGGCAAATGTATGTTATAGAAAAGGCGCTCGCTTTTGATGTATTTTAGGGCTGTCTGCGGATTGTTTTCAGTGTCGCTGCGAGTGTGAGTGTGTGTGAATGTGTGACAATTGGCATGAATAATAATAATTAAAGCTGCAACATTTGTAGTACAATTTGAATACGACAACAAGTACCATACGTAATTAGCATTTAAAAAACATACAACAAGACTACCAACAACAACAATAACAATCACAACGTTAGTTACAGACTGTCTATGTGTGTTTGTGTATATGTAAATTAAAAAAAAAAAGGAAAGTGAGCAAAGGCAACACAGGATTTTAAAGAAAACGCGCTGGCTGCTGTTGTTGCTCTCTATTTTTTATGCTCTTTGTGGTTTGAGAGTTGCCAAAGTAGCTGAGCTGCTGGCGTAAAGAGTTGGTTGTGGCAAGCGGCAGCAGCTACGCAGGAAAAGCAAAACGAAAAAAAAAAACGAAAAAAACGAAACGATATGAGAGAAAAGAAAAACAGAAATGAAAGCCAAAATAAACAGCGTTACATGCGACAACAACAAGAAGTATAACACATAACAAAATGAAAGAAGGAAACAGCACAGAAAATAACACACACTCTCAAACAAACACACACACAGGCACAGATACAGATAAACACACGCATACAGACACAGAAACACACACAGACACAGGCAGAGAGTTATACAAAAGGAAACGTAAAGAAGGCAAGGATAACGTGGCGTATGCGTAATTCACGCTCCAGTTGCGTGTGCGCTGTGTGTGTGTGTAGGCGTAACTAAGTGTGTATATGCATGTGTGTGTGTATTTGTGTGAGTATTTGAGTGTCCGTGTGTGGCTTGTGTGTGTGTCAGCAAAATCAACACAAGAATTCAGCGCGTTCTTGCTGCAGTGCTTACTTTTGCGCTGTGTGTGTTTGTGTCTTGAGCATAACACAAAATCAAAAAGAAAAAAATTATATATATATATTTATATATATATAATGTATTTAGTTTTTGTGACCAACGAAAAAACAGTGTATAAAACTTGTGGCAAAAGCTAAAAGTTGCGTTTTTTTATGGTTTTTCACTTTATTTTTTTCGGCATTTAAATTGTAGCTTTCTGTTTGGTGTTTTTTGTTTTTCGTTTTTAAAGAGTGAGCGTGTGTGTGTGAGTGAGGGGTATGCGTGTATGGGTTTCGGCTGTCTTGACAGCAGCAACAACATTAATTTATGTGTTTCTTGTTGCTGCTGCTGCTGCTGACATTGCACTTACCTCCTGAGGGGGCACATCGTAGGTGCGCGTTCGCAGATCCACGCGTGCATAGGAGTCAATGCACGGCAGTATAAAGAATATACCTGCAGATGGAGAATGCGAATTGAGTTTGTAAAGTTCAGGCGAGTTGACTTAACAGCATCAAGTATTTAAGCACAAGTTTAACATGAGCTCTGCCCTCTGTGGGTTGGCCCCAAAAAGCTGTCGCTAATTTGGAGCAAGTGCAGCAATTAACACAAATTCTTGTCACTCGAATTTGCATAGCGGGCTGACTTTGTGCCCCAACCCCAGGCAGCCTGCTGCATGGTGTAGTTTTGTGAACTTTGCCTACTACTCACCTGGACCCTTGGCGCCACCTTGCATGAGCCGACCCAGGCGAAAGATAACGGCACGTTCGTATTCCTGTACCACCTGTGAAATTCAGAGAGACAGAGAGCAAAGCGGGCAGAATATGTTAGCAAGCTGGCAAGAGAGTGTACGTGTGCAATATTAAATTGAAATTCAGTTGGCAGTGCCAGCCTGCAACGAACTGCAGTACGCCAAAGCGATTTTTAAACGCTTTGCTCTGGAAAAAATATGACTCAGACGGGTAAGCTTACTTGGAAAATTTAAATGAACCTAATCGATACACTTAAGCTGCCTATTAAATGCTGGTCATGAGGCTTTGGAGTAACATAAATCACTTAATATTACAGTAAGTGCTTAGCAAAATAACTGGTAGATAACAGACTTTTATATAAATAAAAAATATTTAAAAAATTTAAAAATCGTCTATGCCTTATACAAATATTTTAGCAGCAGTTTTGAATCAAGCAATAAAAATACATACAATTACGAAATACTATTACGAACTATAACTTTTAAGAAATTTAAATAAATTTTTAAGTATCCCGCAATAAATATTCATAAATTATAAAAATGCTTTGACAAATAAATCAAATAATAACACAACAACTATTCAATTAGTTATCTGAGAGACACAAATACTAAAGCAAACATTTTTTTATTTAAAAAATTGAATTAACAATTTACAAATGTAAAAAAAGTTTATATTTTCTACAACGTTATTTTTATAACACAATTTTCAAATATTTCAAAAAGGTGTCTACGATAGATATCTAACAATAAAATTTAAAAGAAAAATTTCTCTAAACTATTCACAAACACTTTAAATACCGCCTGCTGTAGCATAATAAATTTATCAAATTTATATAAAGCATTTTACTAAAATATTTCTGCTGCCTTGAGTCATTTATCTTTCGCAGCTCTGCCAGCGGCAAATAAATAGCATTTCTTGCGCTAAAAATTTTTGCTAGCTTATCCTTTAGATTGCCACTCGGGCGTTGCCTGGAAATTGCAATTTATTTTGGAGCTTACCTTGAAGCAGACGAAGAGACTGAACGGCAGCGTCATTATCACAAGTGCGACGGATAGAAATATAAGCAATTTGCCGCATGTTGAGGCTTTATCACTGATTTCCTCGTCCGCTGTGAGAGAACGTGTGCAAGTAAATGAGAACAAGGCAACGTTATAGTATCACAAGTTTTTCTTGATTGAGTGCAAATGCTGTAAATAAAGTTTCAGTTATATATCTCACAAAATATCAAATTTCACCGTGACAAAAACAAAATGGAAAAAAACAAATTTGTTGACCAAAAACGGTATCTTTGCTTCTTAAAGTTTAGCCAAAAATGTAAGTTTTCTTGTTTTTCATATCTTTTATGTTTGCTGTTTTATGGCAACAAGTCGCCCATTTGTATTTCATTTTTTATTTTTTTTTCAACGCTCAGCCAGACAGCTAGAGCGCTGTAAAAGTCAAAAATTGTGGCACACTTGTGCCAGTTTGTGGTAGTCATAATAATCATGGTATATAAAAAGTGTAGCATACTTATAAGCGCGTCGGTAGGCCTTACATAAATTTGTTAAATTGTTGTAGTTAAAGTAAGAAATATATATACTTAGTAATAGCGAAAAATTTAGAGTTTAAAGTATAATAAAGTAGAGTCAAGTAAGTTTTGAAATTGTTGTGGGATGTGTGTATTTGTCTTTTTTGTCTGCTTTTTTTTAAGTAAATTTTTGGTTTTGGGAATGCCAAATTAGTGCGACTTACAATAGAGAAATCCATGTGAATGTTTTGCTTGTGTATCTGCAAGAATACGATAAATCAAATTGTTTGTAAAAATTAATTGGACATCGGGGATTGGATGAAATTGGTAGTACTTTTGGGTAGTTGTTTTTGGGGCATTGTGTATTTGCAGCATGCACTAATTATAGACTAGAACTAATTAAGCAACTCAGCGATTAACTGTAACTGATGAGGAAATCATAAATAATTCATGCCCATGCTATTTGGTATTTTGTTGCTGTTGTTGCAAGTTGCGAGTGGCAAGTGGCAAGCTGCTGTTTGGTTGTGGCTGCTTTTTGCTGCAGCTGCTGGCAATTAGTGTCGTCAGTTGGCATTTCAGTTTCAATTACAGTTCATTGAGAACTTGCAACAATGCTGGCGCTCAACGCCCCACGATGTCAGCAAAGTGTTTTTAACGAGCTCACTCACAAACACACACAAATAGAGAGAAGCGAAATGAGACAGACAGAAAGAGAGAGAGAGAGAACAAATTGTAGCTGAAACTCTCACAACTTTGATGGGAATTTGTGGAACCTAGCGCCATCTAAGCCAACTAGCTGTTAAGCATTTGCCCAAGCTCCAGGCTCCTAATGCTGGGACAGGACTAACTTGCCTTTGCTGCTCAGAACTTTTATTGAAATTGATTTCGAAATAATTGCAATGGCGTTGACGTCGATTTGAATGTGCGGATGTTTGTATGATGGCTGGCGGATGCGGGCGGCGGATGCGGATGCGGTTAGCAATGCTGTCCTGCTCCTGCTTGACAAATGAAGGTTCTCGCCATTTTTGTGTGCGTATTGTTGTTTGTGCCTGTATATGCGTAATAGATTTATGGCCACCTTTAAAAATGTACCAGAGTTGAAAGTGATGTTTTCCTTCTTGCCGGTGCTCAAGGTGCTCAAAATGTAATTAGTTTGGGTTAGGTCTAACATTAGCCTGAAGTGCGCAAGTTTATTTTGGTAACAGACTTATTCACTTTGATTGTAGCTTGAAAGTTTTTGTGCAAGAGTGTAAATTATGCTAAAAGTAGCATAAAATATTATTAGAAATAGAAGTTTTACTGGCGTAAAAACAAACAATTTATGTATGACATGCAAGAGCTTTAGAAGATTTTATAAATTACGCTTAGTAAAATAGCTTACTTTTTCTTATTTTTTGTAATGTGCTTATAGGTTTTTTTTTTTAAGAATTCCATAAAAAATAGTATTCGTTAAAAAGAAGTTAACATTTTTTTTTATAAATGCTAATAATGTATTTAATGCAAAGACAATTTTATCAACCGAAAATTGCATAAAACTTGTTAAATTTTCTTGTGATAAATGCAAAAAATTAGTGTGATTTTTAGAGAATATTAAATTTTTTTGGGGAAAAAAAAGCGTATTGTTTTTTAAAGAAAAGTAAATAAAAGAATTCGCGAAATTTTATTTGAAAGCTTAGTGTTAAATGTGAAAATTTTTGAAAAGTGCAAGTAACATTAGCAATAAAAATGTAGTTGAAATTTATTACATTTTTAAGAAGAGTTTTAAATAAATATTGGAGAATTTAGTTAAATATAAATAAATTTTTACTTCTCTCAATTTAAAGATTTACTCAAGAGTTTCGTGAATAAAAATATTTTAGTTTGAAAATGTTTAGTAAAATTATAAATGCATACACATTTTTTTTCGACTATAATTTTTAAATATTTTATTTTTGTCATAATTGACATTATTTGATCACTTTCTGGAAGAATTTTTAAACTTCGGATAATAATCGGCAAAAATATTATGGGCTTAACTGACAATAAAAACTTGTAGCAGCCACAATTCAATTTATGGCAGGGGCATCCAAAATTTTGCCATTATAATTTTTATATTATAATTGACAGTGTGAAAGTTGGCGCTACATAAATGTTATGATAATTATAAACGACTTTTAATGCATATTTTATGATATTTATATTAAAATACACTTGAAGCAACACAAAATGTGTGCGGTCATAATTTTTTAATGAGCGAGCAGTCAGCAAGCTGTCCGCTCTTTGCCGCTCCACCCCTCAAACAGGCATCGCCCCTCTTTGGCAAATATGGCAAGTCAGTTGCCTTTCGCTCCCCCAACTCTCTCAGGGCTCTGGGTTGTTGTTGTTGTTGTTGCTGTTGCTGTCCATCGCACGCATACGTCATAGCAGCAGAAACAGCAGCCCCTGGCAAAAAGCTTTTACGCTGAAAATGGGTCACTTCGTTGTTTTCAGCTGTTGTTGTTCGAGTTGTTGTTGTTGCTGATGATGGAGTTGTTGCTGTTGCTGTTGCTGCTGCTGCTGTGGTACGTGTTTTTTAAGGCACTGATTGAATTTTGCATGCCAAATGCGTGCATACGTTTAGCCAAGTTTTGGGGCTCGCTTGGCAAGAAAAGCGTATTTAATGTAACAGAAAATCCTTTTTTTCTGTACGCCTAATGAAGCGATTAGCGTGCATAACAAATGCCAAGCACATTAAGCCCCACATGCACATATGAAACAAGAGCTGATAAGCTTAGCGAGAGACAACGCATTTAAAATCTCTGTTATTTTTGTTTTTTTTTTTTGCTTGCTACTTAAAACAGTAGCCCTACTAACACACACACACATGACTTACATTCTATGTATTTGTTTTTGTTTTGTATTTGTGTGTGTGTGTTTAGCAAAACAGCAGCCAAATTGCATACATAAATTATGAGCCTGTTGAGCGATGCGTGGCGATGCAAGCGAAAAGCAATTCGCTTTAAATTCGCGCTAATGAAATTGCCAACAAAATAGCGCACATAAAACACCAAATATATGCATAGAAAAGTGCGATGGTGTATGTGGTGTGTGTGAGCGTGTGTTTAAAAATTGTAGCATACTTTCCGGGGCGGGTCAAGCAACAAGTAACTGGGCCGAAGTCCCAGCGGAAAATGCGATGGCAATCAGCGCAAGAGCCCAGCCAGCTAACTGATATACACAACTGGCAGTCGAGACAGAATTTGTGGCAAGTAGCAAAGCTTACCTCGTAGATGCTCGGCACGATGTATGGCCTGCTGTTGCTGCGATTGCTGCATCAGCGCATGATGACTGTGAGGCAGCTGCTGTTGGTGTTGCTGCTGCTGCTGCTGTTGCTGCTGCTGTTGGTGTTGCTGCTGCTGTTGTTGCTGCTGCTGATGTTGATGGTGTTCACGTTCTCTGAGCTGCAATGGCGGCGGCTGTTGCTGCTGCTGGTGCTGCTGCTGCGGCTGATGTTGCTGTGTGTTGGCTGATAATGGCAGGTGATGAAGTTCCCGTTCTCTGTGCTCGCTGGCCGTTGTTGTTGCCGTTGCCGTTGGCGCTGGCGCTGGTGTGGCAAACGTGCTTGTGCTGGCCGTTGTTACCACGCGCTGTGGCTGCTGATGATGCCGATGGAGCTGATGGTCCCGGTGCTCCATGTCCATCATCGAATCGGGCATCAAGCCCCGCTCACAAAACGACGCCAATGCGACGGCTGAGCTCAAGCGTTCTTCCCGATTAGAGTTCTTCCTAGCTTGCTAGCACTAGAGATGGTGGTGGTGTTGGTGTTGGTGTTGGTGGTGTTGGTGGTGCTGGCGGTGCTGCTGTGATGTCTCCAGTTGGATGGGCACCCCAAATAAATCAGTCTTCGGTTTGCGGCAGCTGCATGGCCAGTGCTACCTCAAACGCATGCCAAACATGGCATCTACACACACGCATACACGCACACACGAAAGGCAGTTTTCTTCAGCTGAACGCAGACACTAATACATGAGTATATACACGCACACGCACACGCACATGCACACACACGACGGTGAGCTAGTTTTCCTAGCAGTTGCCACTCATGCTGCCTGATGTTGTTGCTGCTCCGAGATGTTTGCTTCTGCTGCTTCTGCTGCTGCTGCTGCCTCGCTCAAAATCCAACTGGCAGTTTGCTCTGAGTGCGCATCGCTTTTTATACGCAACAGAAGCCACACAGGAGCAAAGCTTTTCCACGACAAACTTTGTTATCAACGGCAGTCGAGACCGAGGCTGAGGCGTAGTTGGAGGCGGAGATGCAGCTGCAGATAGCGGCAACTGTACGTGTGCAAATGTCAAATGATCAAATGAAGCTTCGGCTGCCGTTTGCTATTCCCGTTGCAGCTGCAGCTTGCAACAAGCTCGCTCTCGCTGCCTGCCCCCTGCACAGCTTTTACCTTGTTTTATTTTTGGTGCAGCTTGCACTGACCTTGCGCATTGTGGCACACGTTGGCGTTTTCCCTGGCTTGAACTTCAGGAACAAAGCTTTGACAAGTTGTCAAGTTGCCAAGCTTTTCAGCAGGGGCAACAGCAGCCAATGGCCGCTCCGCGTGAGACAGCAACAGTTTGTGCATGTACATGTCTGTGTGAGAGAGCATGCAGACGGTTTTCTCATTTTTAGCACAATGTGCTAAATATGGAGCTGGGGAAAGCGACACAACATCGGCATGCGAATGATGTCGAATGCCGATGCTGTGGCAGGTGAGAAACACGAATTTATGACACTTTTGAGGCTGTTGCTGTTGCTGCTGGATTGCTTTGTAGTTCTTGCCACACTTGAGCATCGCTTTTCAATTTGCTGGTAACAAAAAACAAAAAAAAAAAAAACATATACATATGTTGTATTTGTTTACCGGCATGGAATGATATGAGCCCAACGCCATCGACTCCATTATGCGCATTTCAATGCGACGTGACAGCTGAATGGGGTAAGGGAGCTAGAGAGTTAGAAAGTTAGGAGCTTAGGCTGTGCAACTGTTCACTCTAATGAACATACTCGAGTCGAACTGTCGCACAATTGGGTCATGCCAGAGGGAGCCATGGAGCTGGAGATGGAGCTGGAGCCAAGCTTTGAGCCGTCAATTACCATTTACGCTTCATTAAATGCCACGCGCGCTCTCACTTCTCCCTTTTCGCTTCCCACTGTCTGCAACAAGCAGGCCAAGCCTTCGCTCTCTCCATTCTCCACTCTCCACACTCTCCACACACTCGCATCGTGTTAATTGTGGCACCACAGTGCGTATGAGTGTTGTTATGTGTGACAGTTATGCATATACAATGCTCCACTTGAAAGCAAAGTGCCTGCCCCTCGGCAATATGTGCGTGCCATTAATTAATCTCTGGCATTTGATTAATGTGCCAATTGATTTGGGTTGCTTGTCAGAGACAAATAGCCAGACACACTTGACTAGACTTTGGCCAAGCACAAAAATAAAACATTGTCAAAAATTGTTAGTTTAAGCAAATGCCATTCTCGGCTTAGTAGATTTGGCAGCGTTGCGCCATAAACTTGCCTGTTGGCAGTAAATTGACGCACATCAAGCATACGCCCCATTGCCATGCGATTTTTATAGACAAACATAAAGCAAGAGCACAAGAAAAAGGCGCAAAGCACTTTGCCTATCGAAAACATTTCAGTTAACAGCACGAAGGCAGAACACAAAACAAAAGCCACAAAAAAAACGGGAAGAAATTCCCATAAACAGATTTGAGCCTAGGCAGTCGAAATGTCATGCGAACGAAGTGGAATGTCGAAATCAGCAGCAATGACATGTGCCCAAAGACAAGACGTTCGCTGAAGCAAAAACCATGTCAAGTAGAAACAAAACCCTGTCAGAATATATAAACTGAGAGCAGCCAAATGCCAGTCAGCCAGCTAGCCAGCAGGCTCAAGTGAAATTAGCCAGGCAAATATGTCGCACTTAACTGCAAACGGAAGTGAAGGCACAGAGCGCCATGCTCCACAGATATCAGAGCGGACACGTACAGAGCGACAGACAAACAATGGCGGCATGTCCGTTGGCACATAGCAATTGCCTAGGCCCAAAAGAGAGCGCAGCTGTAGGGCTATTTACACAGAAAGAAATGGGAGGTATATTTGCATTAAATTTAAAATAATTGTATACTTGAAAACTTATTTAATAAAATTGTAGAAATAAGTTTGTATTAATATTAGATTAAATGCTTTAATTTCCTGAATTTTAATATTATAAACAAATAAAAATTCTTAAAGATGGAATTGGAATTCCCCCAGTTTGAGATACATTGACAATTTAAATAAGAGATCAATATTTAAATTATTCAAATATTGCAATAATGAAGAATATAATTTGCATTTTATTTTATTTGTTGTGTATTGTTGCGTAAACTTGACATTAAAATGATTGTCTTACTTGCTATAAGTTCTGTCTGCATTTCTCTAATATTTTCCTGATTAGTAAGTTTTAAAAATGTGATATTAAGTACAGAATTTATATGTTTTTTCTCCCTGTGCAGTTGCTGGTAATGTTCTCTGTGCTGCTGCCTCGCAATTGTTGACGTTTGCGCTTTTTGTTGTGGGTCTTTAGGTATGGGTCTGACACAAATGCGTCGAATTATTGTCATATGAGGTCACTGTCCGTGTCCGTCTCTGTCTCCGTAACTGTGTCTGTGTCCGTGTTTTGGTGAAAGTTTTTGCCTACACACACACACACACACACACACACACACACAGACTGACACTTTGGCATTTTGTTTGTTTTTATGTGAGAAGTCTATTATGTTGCTGTAAGTCAAGCAACAATTCGCTTGAGCAACAACTACCATAATAGCCCACAAACTGCAATCTAGCACTGGCAACTTTTGTGAGTTTTCTTGTTACAGTTTTAAGTGGCCTCTGCAATTTTGTGGCACACTTACGGTGCCAAATGCAACAGTTAACATGCACACACAGGGGTTGCGCATACGCCACGTGCTGCTCTGCATGTGCCACAAATGACTTAAATAGTTCTGCTTGTTAGCCGAGGCAGAAGTGTGAAATGGCCAAACTATGCTGTATGCTGCATGTAGAACTTGGGGAATTACGCACCGAGCAACAGCTGAGAGTGGACTGCCTAAAGAAATGAATTTATATGCAAAATGCAAAATCTGCATAAAATGCTGATTTGCTTGCAGTTTTTCGTTGCGTTTCAATATAAATAAATTTATAAAATAAATGCAAGCATGTTTAAGAGTGCTGCTGCATGTGCTTGCAGTTGAGTGTTCATTAAAAATATAAAATATATAATATAAATATATTTTGAGCTAAGTGCATAAAAGGCCAGTGCAGCATGAGGAAATATAGCTGAAGTATTGCTGGTAATGGCTTAGTAATTTTGTTAGTAAAAGATCTAAATTTGTATTATTAAATCTGCTGTACTAAATTTGTAATATTAAATCTAGTTTACGTTCAGTTTATTTATCATTAGCTGCAGGTTTTAAATTACTACTGACAACACAAGGATTTGATTCGAGCATTTCTAAGTGTATTTCTTTCGAAGTAAACAACAATGAATTTTATCAAATCTAACAATATATATATATTTAATATTATTTAATACATTATTGACAGTTTGCTTTACTTCTGAAAATTAGATATAAATATATTTATTTATTTATTTAGGTTATTGATTAATTGTTGTTATCTATCCATCTACTAACAATCTATCTGTCTAAATACCAGATATAATTTATCTATTTAGTAGTATTTAATTTAATTATATTTTGATGATCTTTATCTATATTTACATTCTACATACTCAGAATACTTTATGCATGTGTCTGCTTAAATTCTAGCTCATAAATTCTTTAACAGCACAGCAAATTCATTTTTCCTGCTGCCAAACAAACGTTCTATTTCCGCAAATCAGCATAATACGTATTCTATTCAGAGCATCCTCTGCTATTCGTATGAATGGAAAGTTATTGTAACTAGATAGATGTTAATTTAATAAAGCAAAACGCACACTGACTCACTCAACCACAATTCTATTAGTGAGTACATCTATCTGTGTGCTGGGTCTGTCTGGGATGGATGCTCATAAAATATGAAAGCGCAGTGAAATTTATTCAGCTCGGTAGCAACATGAAATATGCGATTTGAGTTTATGATGCTGATTGGCCCCAAGCGGTCTCTGCCCCACTGCCCTCTGCCCCTCTGAGTGGGCGGAAGTTGCAGACTTGGTCGAGGCCCTTGTTAAACTTGCATGTCTGTAACTTTATCGAGTGTTGCATACAGATAAGCTCGGTTTGAGTAGGGCACAAGCTGGTAATTTTTGTGGCATTCAGGGCTACACTGCTAATTGCAGGGCTCATTGCAGTCAGCGCATAAATTTGTATCTGGCAGCTACAACTTTAAAGTCAACGCCAGGCTCAACCAACTGCCAATCAATAATTCATAACTGCACATTGACGACGCATGCCTTGGCAATAAAATGAACGGCGAAATGAACAAAAAATGAAAAAAATGTATAAAAAGAAAGTAAAACATAAAAGATGAGCAAAAAATGAGCCCGGCAAATGCTCGGCGAATGCTCGATAATAATTTAGCGTCCAACTGTGGCCCCTCCGTTGGCTTGCCACATGAAATGACTTTATCAATGGCGACTTCTCCTGCCCCTGCTCACACTCCTTCACAAGCTGCGAGAGGCTGCGAGAGGCATACAATACATATCTATATAATGAACGCCAGGCGCCGCCATCGGCAACAACTGTCGTGCAATTCGTTTTATGCAATACCCTGTAAAGCGTATGGGTTGGCGAAAGAGTAGCTAGAAATTTAAGAGTGCTAAAAAAAAGTCAAGCAGAACAAACTAGTTCTCTTAGCAAATGCAGTAATTTTACTGAAAGCTTTTTATTAATCATGAGAAAGCTCTGTTTGCTATGGCCACCAAAAGTTACTCAATTAACCAGAAAGAAACGGAGCTTAAAGCTTTAAGCTCAGCCATGACTATAACAACATAACCGTGAGTGATGTTGATAATCGTCTCATGGTCCTAATATTGGGCCCAAAATATTTGGATATTTTTTATATATTATTTTTTTATAGGTTCAGCTAGCTTACAGGCTAACTACTGGGCCAGCATACCCCACTGCAGCATTCGTACATGTTTTTCTTATTTTTCTTGCCCTTTTTTGCTGTAGTCCGCTATCTTTGCGCTTTTTCATTCTTCCGATTATGTCGCTGTGCGCTGTGCGCTGTGAGTGGTGTCCTTTAATGTGCCGCTGAGGCATGAAATATTGATGTGTGTGCGAGTGTGTGTGTGCAAATGTGTGTGAGTGTGTGTGTGCGTATTAAAAGCAGAGAGCACAAAAAGAGCCAAAACTCTTATCATTGATTTCTCTACAAGCCCTAGGCCTAGGGCTTTTAAATAAAGTAACGTCTCCTAGGGAATATGCCATATGAAAGATTATCTGAATGTTTAAAAAACTGAATTAAATGCGTTGATGCCTCTTTAATTTGCGATGGCTGCAGTGCAACAAAGCCAATGGCCGCTGAGCCCCCTGGCAATAATTAATGCCTCTGCTTAACTGGACTTGAGTCCAGGCTTCGGGCTGAAACTGAAACTGTGCTTTTGACTGAGACTGGGACTGTACTTAAATCAGCATTAAGTGAGAGGGGGCAGCTGACCTAAATGGAAATTAATTAAAGAGCGACCTCAGTGGCCACAAATCAGGCAGATTCACGCAGTGTGTTTGTGTTGATTTGTAAACAATGGCTGCAGCATACACTGTGAGAAAACAAAGTGAGCAAGCGTCAACTGTCAAGCGTCAGCTGCAAAAAGCCAAAGCGCTGATAACGTGGCCAACTGGAAAATCAATTAAAGTGCAGGCCAACAAGCACGAGCGTGCTGCTGCTGATACTGCTCATCTGTGTGAGTGAATGTGTGTCTATGTGTGTGTCTATGTGTGGTTCTTTTGCTTCCTGCACTAATGCGCCCCCATGCCCCTCCCCCGCATGCTTCGGCAGTCAAGCAACACATTGGCTGGCAAAACTTAATTATCACCGACGGATGTGGCGTTGCATGCGGCGGAAATGTGTGCAATACTGACACAAATGCACACACGGATACACACACTCACAAATACACACACACACAGATACATACACAGAGATACCCACACGCCCTCCCACTTGGCGCTGGCAAACACGCCTCGACAATTTTAAAACATATTTCACTTGAGCGCATTCCCTTTGCCGCAGCCAAAGTAAAAATGTCGCCTCAGCAGCAGACGGCAAATGGAAAATGGAAAATGGAAAAAACAACAGCGACCACATCATTTAATTATATGTAAAATAAATTAAGCTTTAAGTAATGCCGCAGCCACACTTGCCACGAATACGAAAGTCGCTGATTGTCTCTCGCGAATTAATTTCTTAAAAGTTAACAAACTGTCTTGGTTGAAAGCTGAAAAGTTGCCAAGCGCAGCTAAGTATAAAAGCAAAATGAAATTGTTGCATGCAGTTCTGCGAGATAAATGTAAATATTTGACGCTCATAAATATATATAAGTATGAGCAATGCAGCACTTTATGCTGCTTATAAAACATTAAACATTTAAATGCTTAGTTGATATAAAGAGTTATAAATTTATGTGTCAAGAAAGCTAAAAACATGAGACTTAAAGTGGTAACAATTTGACAAAATTTGACAACTATTTGCTATATGAAAAATACGGATATTATTAAATCAAAAGCTTTGTTTAACTGTTGCCTAAAACGTTTGATATTTAAAGCTTTTCCAGACAAAATTTAAGCGAATTTTGTTGAGCTTAAAAATGTTATAAATTTGGTAAGAAATAGCGTATCCGTACAAATAAATATTAAAAACTAAATCAATATACAATATTAAATGTATATATTCCAACAGATTTATGATATGATTCTGAAATCAGCTCAACTGGCAACGTTTAAAATGTCAGATGCCATTGCAAGATTCCATTTAATTGGTAACTGATGCTGCTGCCTTAATAAATTTATAAGCTTCAGCTCACATTTTAAGCTTATCTGTTCACACTTGATGCATATCAATCTCTCTCTTACCTAGCTTCACACTTGGGAGCATCAATCTCGCAGCTTACCTCGACTGAAGCCAAAGCCGCTGGTGGAACCGGAAACGGTTGTATCCAGCGCCACCCGACGGGGGGAGGCGCTGATCTCACGCGGACTGCTATGGCTGCTGCCGAGCATTTTGTTGTAGTGATTGCGATGGCTGTTGGTGCGCTGCTGCTGCTGTTGCAGTGCCTGTTGTTGTTGTTGCTGCTGTTGTGGGTATTGGTATTGGTGTGGTGCTTGGTGGTGCTGTGGTCGTGGTGCATGGCGTGGTGCAGCGGCTGCTGTTGGCATGCCGACGGCAGTTGACTGCCAAAGACTGTCCGTGCGGTCCGATATGTTGAGGCCGTATTGCGATTTATGAGTGCAACAAATTTATGTGCATTTATTTGCAGACAATACGTGTTGTTAGCAAGTACATAAATTCAGCTAGAGAGCGAGATAGACAGAGTAGGGAGAGAAAGGGAGAGAGAGAGTATGTGGCATGTTTGCTAATTGGCAGAAGAGTCCACCTGGCCGTGTTCCGAGCTGACCATAAACTTTTGGCCAACTTTTCGTTTATGCAAGTTGCGCTTTTAAGCCAAGTTGGCAGCAACAAGCACAAGTGCACTTCACTCCCCTCTCTCTCTCTCTCTCTCTCTCTAAAAGTTCTGGCCACAACAAAAGGCTAATGGCATTAACATAAACTGCAGCCTGCAAAACACAACACAACACAACTGAAATTACGCTTAAACGTGGCTCATACCCAGCACTGGGTAACTGCTGCTCTGGCTCATGTTCATTGCCTTTTGGGCCAACTACACGAAAAACCAATTTAATAAAAACACACTGGAGCGTACTTTTACTTTAGCACTTTTTCTAAATTTAATTTGTTTTATTTTCGGTAAGTTTTTCCTGGTATTTTTTGTATGAATATTTTTTGCAGTTGCTGCTGCAGCGCATTCGACGTGCAGTAGCCACCAGCTTGGCTTTTCGACTAGGCCAAACTGCACGCGTGCTATTTAATTTATTTACAGTGTCCTGTGCGCACTGTGAGGTCCTCCATATCCTTATATTATGCACGTTTTGCGTAATTGTGTTTGCGCTTTGTGACCACGAACAAAGTCCAATACGGGTGCAGAGTGAGAGCGCTGAGGGCAATCGAGTCGCATTTCCAATTTATGTGAGCTGCCATTGACAGTGGACATAGACATAGACATGTTAATGGCTCTAATGGCGGCCATATATATCCGTTCTATACCCTATATTCTATATGCTTTATGGCACTTTGCTCGCACCGCTTGTTACGCTTACGTTTTGAGCTCAAGGATGTCCCGGTTAAGACTGGCTTGAGTGACTTGACGGATGCGCTGAAAGCATCGGAAATGCAGCTTTTGTGCTCTGTCTGTCAACCTCGAACGACAACGGATGGGGCACAACAATGGCCAAAAAACGAAAATGAAAATGAAACCGAAAACGAAAACTGTAATCGAAACCACAAGACCGAAAATTGTAAACGAAACGCTGGCATTGTTGGGATCTCATTCCATGCCATGCCATTCATTATGTTTGGCTTGCAACTGGTCGCCATATCAGTCACGTCGAGTCAAGCCAAGCCAAGTCGAGTCAATGCCACTCAGTGGCATGTTGCAAGTGGCAGCAAGTAGGCCATTTTGCATTGCCTGCAACCGGTTGCTCCCTGGGGCAGGTAGCTGCAATGGCAACAGTCTCAGTTTCATCCTCAATCTCTGTCTCAGCTGCAAGTGAAAGTCATACGAGCGCTCCTCACCACCCACTCCCCGCTCTTTGCCTCTTGATCTCTCCATCTCATCATCTCTCCATCTCTCTGCCAACTGGCATTTACATGCTTGCATAAGCCTGAATATTTTATAATGCACCTCTGAGCCTTAAAAAATATATATGCATACTCAGTCAAACTGTGGGCTCGTTATCGTTGCGCTTGTAAAATTGAATTGTAAATATTTGAGTGGCAGCCCTATCCATATTTAAGCAACTTTGACTCTGCCTGCCTAAACTAATCATAACGAACTGAACTTTTATCATGTGCCAATACTCAATGGAACAGAGACTTTCAGCAGTCACTGTCAGCACTGCAGTTGTCAATGATTTTGTTTGTTTCTGGTTTATATTAAGACGATTTAGACTATTTCACATTTAATTAACTTCAATTAAATTTTTAAAACGTTTTTTTGTTCGTATTTTTCGCAAAAACTTTTAATTAAAAATGCTTAAAAAGTTAAATTAAAACTTGTTTAATTAAACTAAAAACTGCAGTTACCGGTTGAAAACAGAAACTTTAAGAAACTTTTTGAACTGCGAATATTGCATTTTTTTTTAGAAAATATAATTTAGATTTAAACCAACAGGAAAACAGATAAAATGTAATTTAATGCAATTCTAAAGCACAAAAAAAAGAATAAAAATTAAAATTATTAAGGGATTCATACAATTTACGCTAATGTTGAATTAAAAATAATACAAAAATCCCTTTTATGGGTTTGAAGAACATTAAAGTATATTAAAAAAAATCTCTAATAAATATAGACATTTATTTTAAGGCCATTGTTAATAAAATTTTAAAGAAAATGTTTAAATAAATTATTGACATTTATTTTGTGAATATAAATAAAAGAAAAATGGTTGCTCTACAACTATAAACTTTCACTTAATAGTCTAGAAATATGTACTTATTTCTTAACTTTCTTTTTGAGTTAATTTTTCCCTTTGGAATACCCAATGCTTGACTTGTCTTTTATGTTTAGCTCCCTGTTGAATACTAGGAAAATTACCGTTGGCTGCTTCATTACATTACGCCGTAATAAGTTAAAAGTGCAATTAGTATAAATTACGCTAATTAGTTGTTTGTGTTGTGGTCATTTGGTCTATTTGCTGGGTTCGCTTCATCGATTTGCTGTTTTCATGCGCTTTTATCGTGTTTCCTTCCAAGCATGCTCCAAGCATTTGCCAATAAATTGCGCAGTTTTATTAGCGACGTACGTGGGTGGTGCTGTAGTTGCTTGCACCACCCAACCACCGATCAGTGTCCACTGTCCACTTGCCCTTTGGCTTTGCCATGGCAACAAGTTGCATGTGTCTTGTGTGTGTCATTGGCTTTAGAGCGCGCTGGCGATACAATAAATGCAGCTTTTAATGGCCGTCAGTCTTGGCGTAATTACAGCAATACGTATACGCCCTGTTGCGCCACAAGCTGTAATATATATGTTTTTGTGTCTGTGTGGCGCCACTTGTGCCCATTTTGAGGCAACAGCCAACGACGCCTTTGTGCGTCAAATTAACAACTTCCGCATGAGGCCACATGCCACTTGCACCCAAATGCGTCATTTTCTATGCCGCTTTTGTGAGCAGACATTAAACTTTGGGACAGACACTGGGCCCAGTTACTGGCGCAGGCTACTTTGGCCATATTGTCAACGTTTGGCCAACTGCCAACGATTCAGTTTTAACATTAGGGTCTGCCTCAGAAAATGCAGCTAGACTAAGCAAAGGCAAACAGAAACAGAGACGAGAGAGAGAGCAGAGAGCGAGCCTATTATTGTGCTTTAATGGCAGCTAAAATGGCAGCAATAGCAGCTAACTGAGCAAACTTAAATGGGGACATTAATTAAAAAGGGCTTTCAAGTTGGCTACAAATAAAAGAGCAAAAATACTTGAGAATTTATTAAAAGCTGAGCAGATAAAATCCCCCAAGCATGCCACTTCACATTCTAATCAAAGAGCTGAGCATATATTATGAAATTTCTTCGACTTTTTGGCCAGAAAATGTCCAGCACTCTTCAGACGCTTTGAAGAGATATTGTCTCAAATCGATTTTACAGCAGAGTGTGCAATACTCCAACAGTTAGGTGACTGATAAATTGCAACTTTCAAGTTGTGCAGAAATTTGTAAGCTTGAAGTATGCTTCAAATTCAAATCGTAGTTCAAATACGATAAGTTAGAGGTTAAGCAATGACGGTCCAAGTGATATGCTGTAACTTTTAATGTCTTTTTGTGAGTAATACTAATATTTTTTGTATATAGAAGTTTTTATTCATTTATATTTTTAGATAAGGTAAAACCATGTTTCAAAATTGTTACACTTTTCAGAATTTATTTCCAAAGTATTTAAATCATTTATGTAATTTTCTGATTTATTTCAAGAGCTTCGGTGATTTTCAAAATGTATACAATTTTAATAGATTATTATCAATTTTATTGCATTATAGTTGCAAAAGTAATCTCAACTTCAGAGTATATTATATAGCAATGCAATTGATATAAAATATTTAAAACTAGCCAAAGCGCAACAGAAATGCCCATCGTTTATCTTAGAAATTCATAAGCGACTTCATAGCCAGATACGGGCAATATTTGCTGCCAATTCAAGGATAAAAAAAAACCCAAAGATTCAAAGGAGAAGCAGCTGAGCTTGAGTCAAAACGCAGCAGAAAACTTTTGCTATGAAAAATTGCAGCCAGGGACATAATATTTTTTTTATATATATTTTTGTGTGTGTCGCGTCTGTGTTTGTGTTTGAGGCTAAGGCGATTTTCTTAACTTTTACTGAGGCTCTTCAGTGCATTGAACCAAACGCTTTAGCTCTTGGTCCTGGTCTTCACTTGCTTCTCAATTGGTTGGCAGCCAACGCCGCAGGCTTTTTGCTTTTGCCAGTGTGCTTTGTGTTTGTCTTTTGCCCAGCTCAGAGACAGAGAGTGAGACAGACAGATTGCGAGAGAAAGAGAGAGCGCAGCATAAGCGTGAAGCACATTAAAGTGGAACGTGAAGAGTTCCACATTTTTAATTTCTTTTCTTTGCCTTTTCTTGGGGCTCTTTTGTTGCTATTGCGGGCTTTGTTTTGTTGGTACGTTTGCCTGCAATTTATTTGGTTTACTTTTGGTTTCATTGTCGTTTTACGTTTTATTTTTGCAGTTATCAGGCTGACCAGCTGCTAAAGGCCAAGTTAATGCTAAATTAGAGAGGGGCAGACCCAAAGGTTTAAATTAACTAATGATGAAAAATGCCCAGGGCTGCTGTGGTCCCTTGTCAACGTAATGATACCCTAGAGCAGGTAATAAGTGGGGTATAACTAATGTAAATAGAAAATTAGTGAGAAGACATTACGAAGAAGTCAAGCAGAAGTTTTGCTATAGGATTTTTTGTTTAAGGAGTGATAACACAAATCAGTTATTAAACCTGTTTATTTTGAAATTTGTAAGTGGTATTTACCAGTCGTATATCGAACTACAACTGCCATTTTCTTTTGGCCTGAATTAAGCTGTTATTTACTGAGCTGTCTGCTCATTAAAGCCAAGTCGAGTGCCTATAATGCTTTATATACTGCCCAGAACAAATGAAGCTGTCCGGTCTGCAGATAGCAATCTTAACACGATATACCGTATAGTCATTACAATGCCACAAGCCCAAGACATTTGTGCAGGCGATGCGCATTTAGCAGGCACTTGCCACATACTACACACGCATGCCACAAGTAGACACTTAAAATAAATATTAAGCATACGCCCTGCATGCCACAAGATGAACTCCATGGCCGGCGAGAGTGCTTAGCAAATGTTATGCTAATGCGTTGCATACAGACATATACAAGCACACACACACTTATACACACACACATACACACACACACACACAGACACACACACACACAAACCCACAAGCTCGCAGACAATTACAGGTTTATTTATATGCCTAGAGATTTGTGTAAATATTTGATGTATGCACTTAGAACTTAATTTTCGGCTAAACTATATTTGAATGGCAAACTGAATAAAACAATAATCAATTGTTGATTGATACTTACACTGGGATGCACTCGTGGATGTATTCACAATTTATTTACAAATCATGTTAGGCTGAATGCGCTTTAGTTTAAATTAAAAAGTATTTATTTGGGACTCACCAAGTCTACGTACTACAGATGATGCGAGTTAGATGTGAGTTAGAAGCATTTGGTTGATTTGGTTGATTTTGGTTGGTTAGTTGTTTGTTTTATTGATGAAGCGTTTGTTTTTTTTGTAAATTTTTTTTGTAAATTATTTGATATGCAAATTTGTACAGTTTGGTTAGCGTATTCCAAATTCGACGAATTTGTTGAGCAAGCATCATGAAATGATTACGTTTTGGTTGGTTAGTGGATACAATTACAATTTGCTTATATGCTACAGTTAGATCTTGTATATATAGCTATTGATATAGAAATTCGATACGGTTAAATTACGCTAAGGTTGACAAACATGCAGGCCATGCATGCTAGGCAGAGGGGGGGCTGAGGGGTTGGTGTGCGTGGGGGGCATTTGCTTTGACAGAGGCTGGAAAAAATCGCTAAGCGAAATGTGAAATGTTATTTATTTGCCGCGCTGCTGTGGCTGCCACTGCGAGCAGCAGGAGGTGCAAGGGGGGCTGTGGGACTGCGGGGAGCGGGAGGCTGCTTGGTTAAGGCAGATTAAACTATGTCAACTGCAAAGCCAGTAGGTCAGGGATAGTTCAGAGTATGCATGCAAAAATCCCGAGCAGCAGCGGCGGCGGCGGCGGTGGTTTACCTTTTGCTATAGAGTGTGGGGGGTTTTACAGGGTATTACAGGGTGTTTTGGCTTGAAGTGGGCTGTGCTCATACACACACACACATACACGGAGATAGAGAGAGCAATACATGCAGAGGGAGCTGACACACTTACTTTTCATGATGCGATTTCGGTATTCATCATCGCGCTGCATGGTTACGCTGCCGCCTCCGTTGGAGACCATCGAGCTGACTTGTTCCATAGGCACAATATCCTGCAATATTACCAGATATACATATATTCACATATCAGTCACATATCATATAGTAGACAAAAGTTCAAGTGCTGCAAAAATGCCAACAATTATGTGCAAACTTGTGCAAGTTTTACGAGTTTTGTTTGTTTGACTTAATTAGCTGCATGTATAACAGCCAAATTGCATTTGTGCTGTGCTCTTTGCTTTGTGCTCTGCCTGCTGCAGGCATTTCATAGTTTTACTTTTTCTTTATCGTTTGCCATTTTCCCTTTTCCGTTTTCCATTTCCCGTTGCCTCGCTTTAAGCCCTGTACTTTGCGAAAGTGCAAAGGGGTCTATAAAATGAATGCAAATGGTAAATGTGTATAACACCCAGATGGAGGCGTGGCAAACCCCACAAACTATATAAATTCCTAAACAGTAGGACGAACTAAGTCAATATTACCATGTCCATCCGTCTTTGCTGTTTGTCTATCTGTTCATTTGTTCAACTTTATGAGCTATAAAGATCCGGATTCCTCCTCTCTTTCCACGCTAGCTACAAAAAGCCACAGCCACCACAATTTCAAAACTGCAGAATTATAATGTTATGCTTATGTCATTCTCTATACATGCTGCGAATTGCATTACGATCGGATGAAAAACAGCGAAGATATTCAACAGACACTTTGCTCAACTTAGTGGATGGGAAGGAGTAAGTGGTTTATCCATTCTTGCACTTAGTGTATAAAATATGTATTCACAAAGTAAAGGACGTTCTTCCGTCATTTACGTCCGACTGCAGCATTTTGCCCGACTGATCCGCTCCGTCCTTGCTGTTTCTATTTTATTATGCCACCCGTTACCAGCGGCTAGCTTTGCGTATGCGGCTTTTTACCAAAAATGAAGTAGATAAATTGTATTTTTTCCTCAATTTTTTGTTATGCTATGCGTTTTTTTGTGGCCCCGTCTGTGTAGTGCCAACAATAGCATTTGCCGTATGCGCTTTTAAATATTGTCTGTCCTGCTCCGCCCTGTCCCCTGAACTCCTGTGCCTGCTGCCCAAACCAACTGCAGCAGCAGCTGCTGCGTTTGCTGCCCAGCGAGCTGTGATATTTTTCAATGTTTATTGTTTGCATTCAGCCACGTTTGTGCTGCCTCTGCGCCCTCATCCCGCATCCCCATCCCTCTCCTTCCTCCACTCCGGCCGTTGAACAAGCATTGAGTAAAATGGATTATTTTCTCTTCGCTCGCCGACATTTATTAATGAAATTTCCACTGAGCCGAGTTGGTTATTGTCTGCCAGGATTAGCGCCATAATAAACGCTTTTACTACAAACTCAAACACTCAGCTGGCCAATGACGGCATTAGCAGATAAGCATTTTTTAAGTGTTGGCCAAAAGAGCAGAAATCAGAGAAAGAGAAGCAACATATTAAAGCTGTCAGTGCAAAAGGAAATGTCAATAAAAAGTTTCATTGCCATAATTGCCATAGCATTTTTTTTAACGCACAAAAAGGAATTCAGTATTAATAATGCTAAAAGTTAAATTGCAATTAATGCACAGTCCAAAGGGAAATTCCATGTGCAAACATTAATTTTCATAGATAAGCTTCAATGGAATTCAACTGAAAAGCACATCCGACTGCCATCCTCTTCGCCTACTCTTTTAGTTTGGTATGCAAAAATAACAAAAGTCGTTTTTAATAAATTTTATAGTATAGACAATAGAGCAGCAGTCACACAGATAAAAAGTTGGTTATTGAAGCCGTCATGCTGAGAGCAAAAATGTCAAAAAATAAAACTAACTTTTCTAGCTTTAACAAAAATATAAAATTAGTATATTATTTGAAACTGTTTGGGTACAGGGTATACAAAATACAGTCTATTTAAATAATTGTTTTATTAATGACAATTTTTTGCAAAAAAAAAAAAACTGAATAAATGAAGCATGAATATGCTTAGATTTTATTTATTATTTAATATTTATTATCTTAGGTACAAGCACTCCCGACTGTCATGGGCTACAGCTCATCCCCTTTGGCTTTTAAAATAAAGTAATCAAACGCCGTAAGGCATAATACGAGTATCATAGATCGGCATTGTTAGCAAATTTATAAGCAGCTTGAAATTGGAGACAAAAAACGAAAACAAAACAAAAAACTGTTGGGCAAACGAATAGTATGAGTTGCGTACATAAATAAAATATGATTCAGACACTAAATCGCCAAATATACTTGGCAATAAATCAAAGCACAACAACAGCAAAAAACGAGGAATCGAAAAAACAAGAAAGAGAGGAAATCAGAAATCGCATGATTTATATTGTGCCATTGCCTAAATCTTTGCGGCTGAGTAGCCCAACTGACAATAACTTGGAGTTTAATCTGTCGCAAGGCAGACGTGCCTCAATAAAGCAAGACAGAAAGAGGAGTCTGGGAGAGGGAGAGAGGAGCAAATTTGAGATGAATATATAGACAAACAGCAGTCATTTGTGTAATGCAGCAAAAAGGCAAATTGTGCGCGGCGTTGGCTGTGAATGAAGTGCCAAAATGTACATCACGTATACGCCATGTGAGCCAGCGCAATTCAATTTTGATCTAAACACGCATTATGCAGCATATTACGCATACGCCACGAGATGCCCATGCATAAAACAGCAGCAATTTAAATGAACATAGCGAAGAGATGAGAGGAGAGATGACGGTTAAGGGCATGCCACGCCCCTGCGTCATATTAACGACTTTTGCATATTGAAAATGTTTTGCGACAAACTTTCAACGACTTTGCTCGACGACATTTGCCAGCCTGCAAAAGCGAGCAAGCGTCAGAGGTGAGCAGTAAGAACGCAGCTGATCAGTCGAACGCAACCGACTGTAGAATACCCTGCAGTTTATATTTTAAATATAATTTTGAAATATTTTAAATAAATAATAAAAAATAAATAAAATAATAAACTATCAATATTGCGGAGCAGCAAAGAATAATCTTACTTTTTTGTCTTTATGGGCTCATCCATGCCACCTTTAGTTATTAACCCTTTTTCAACCCTCTTATGGGTGCAGGGCATAAAAAGAGAGAAACAGCGATAGAAAGAGGGAGATATGTTGGGAGTTTTTCAGCTGTGTTTACTGGCTGCCTGCCAACTGTCATGAACAAGATATTCCACATACGAGCTTGAGCATTTATAGCTCTGGCTGTATCTCTATCTGATGACGACAGCAGGCAGCAGGTAGCCGAAGCCTACATACCTGCCCCAACGTAGACTTCAATTAAAATGTGCCACAAATTGCTTTTTGTATCCGTCTGTGTGTGTGTGTATATGGCAAATAAACACAACTTGCTGTAAGACTCTCAGGCATTTAGCATAAATTTCAGCTTGATAGAAATTTTGCAAAACGGATTAAACAAACTCTGCTGGACAGCACACCCAAAGAAATTTTATCAGTGATGGCAGCCCTTTTAAAAAGGGAATTTAGTTTGGAATTGTATGGTTTAGCAGCTGCAATGTTTGGATTTGGTTTCGGTTCGAGTTGATCTAAGTATTCTTTACAATTTTAAAATTATTGTTAGAGTATTTTGTTTTAGATGCTAAGTATTACTTCGTGTAACGCCTTCTAAACGGTGGCAGCTTGCGAATATATTATATATAAATACTTATATATGTATGTGAATAATTTAGCATCTTAAACGTTTGGTTATGCTTCAGGTTCTGGTTCCAATTTGGTGTTTGGGTTTGACTTGATATCTTTTTATTAATTGAATTAAAAACCATAATGCGATGCAGAAACTTTTTCAATAAAGAGACTTAAGTTTTTGCTAGCTGTTAAAGTTCTAAATTTCTTCTAACCTAGAATTTGAATTTCTAAGTTTAAACTAAATTTGATGAATCAATATATAAATATTGAATTAAGTATAAAATTTTTGCGAGTTCAGCTAGCAAACCGTTTCGGCTCACGTATATTTACATTTACCTCTACTGTACTGTTTGCGACGATGTTGCAGCTGTTGATGACGTTCGATAAAAAGAAACTATTTTTAGCCAGTTTGTGTAACAATTTACCAAATGGCAATAGCAGGAAAACCCACAGCTGGCCGCAGAATACGAGAATGAACCTTGCAGCAAGTTTACCAACTTTATGAAGACAGTTTTAAAATGTAACTGTCAAGTTCTGCTGTGGTACTTTACCAACTTTGGCTGCCAGTTGTTGCTGTTGCTGTTGTTGTTGTTGTTGTTGTTGTTGTTGTTGTTGTTGTTGTTGTTGTTGTTGCTGCTGCTGCTCGGCTACTTTGTCATGTAAATTAACGTTTAAATTGTAGCGAGAACGCGACCGCAAGGGGCACAGGGGATGGCACCCAGAGAGAAGGGGGGCTAGGAAAGGACAGCCAGCTGCTGGCTGTCAACGGCGGACACGGCCAGCTGTAAGTCAAACAAAGGCTCACATGATGTACACACAACATAAACACATACATATGCACACACTTACACACATACTATCACACTCAGACAGCCATAAGTAAGCCGTGAGAGCTAAAGTTTATGGCTCGCTGTATTGAATAATTAACTTTTATTGATCGCGATTGTGTTCACACATACACATTACATCACACACACACACCCACGCACCCACACACCTACACCCACATTTAGCCCTAACATGTTTATTAGTTTTGAGCCTTTGTTCGCCATGGGGTTAGTGGGGCATAAAGGGCTTTCCGCGCGGTCATTGTTGAAAAATACCCCGCATAATTACGCGTCTTTCTATTGTGCCCGAGTGTCAATTCATATGGTATATATATCTTTATATATATGTGTGTGTGTGTATGTATCTGGCATGTTTATGTACTCGTCTGCCCGCTAATAAAGTTAATGTGCTCGCTAAACTGCCTCCTGACCATGACTCGAGGCAAGCATAATATACTACAGTTGGCCCTCATGACCTCAAGTAAAAGTGCGCTAATTGCCTTTTAAGTTGTTGACTTAACTCTCAGCGGCTTCTCCTTCTCTCATTTCTGCTTTCAGCTTAGAGCATTGGGTTTACTTAGTTTAAGTATGCCATTGCTTGTTTAACCAGAAAATGAAACCTTAGATACCTCCGAAAGTGCAGAGCTCATAAGGACGTAAGGAGAGCGAACTATTTAAAGATTTTGTAAAAAATAGAGCAGCATTTGGTTTCAGGTTTTAGAGAAATGCAAGTCAGAGAAAAGCTTTTTAGAGCATATCAATTAAATGTAATTAATATTATTTTTTTCTTCATTTAAAATATTGATTTGCTTTAATTCAATTTACGAATTGAAGGCCACTTATGAATTAACGTTATTTTTACTGTTTATTATTATGCATATTACAAAAGAATTAGTTTAACAGAGAATGATTAGGCTAAATAATTTTTTAATAATTAATAACTTTTTTTTTCTCCATTTCAAATATTAATTTACTTCAATTCTTTATACGCATTGAAGGCCAATTATGAATTATCGATATTTTTGCTGCTAAAGAATTAGGTTAACAAAGAATGATTAAACTAAATTCAATCGTATCTTACTTTACTTTACTTATAGAAATGGGAATATAATAACGCGCTTTAATAAACAATTTCGTTCATTGAACAAGATTTTTCAAACTCATTGAACTATTGACACCAAAAAATGCTTGATTTAACAGCGATTGCTCTTAATATTTCTCTCAGTGTAAGCACTAGCACAAACTAAAGAGTATATTTTTGACATCCTTCATTGAACCAACGATATAATCACAACTAAAACATGAAGTACAACGCCGACAAGATATGACAAAGAGAAGCCTTTACAGCCGCTGTTAAGCTGCTTATGGCTAAGCAAACTGATTGAGGAATCAAGAGCAGAGCACACAAAGCTCTATAAAGGATTCTAAGTACTTTTAATGGTTAGAGCATAAATCTTGCGAAAACATGCATTGAGGTATAATCATTTTGTTAGAAGCCTTAAGGTTCGTAAGTTTATAATAAGCTGCTTAGGGTTTGCAATGAAACCCTAAACCTGAATTGCTAATACTTGTGCTAAGCAAGATTAGATTACTGTAAACCAGGCTAAAAGCCTAGATTACCAGCCAAAGTTATGTTAATAAAAATCAAGTAAATATTACTAAACTATGCAATAATCATCAGATTTTATGGTATATAGTCTAAGCCTGTCTTAGGGCCTGACTTTGCAGCTAACATTTCCTCTTAGCTTGGCTTATTGCAAGCTGTTTTTTTTCGCTGCAAACTGCAGTCAGCTTATGACCACAGCAGCTGCTGTGGCTTAGCCCAAGTACAGCTACTAAATATTTGCTTAAGTCAAGCAACTTGGCAGAGGCGACAGGACGTTGCAGGTGAATCTCAGCTGAAACAAAAGCCCAAAAACAAATGTTGTAAATGCTGCAAGCTGCTAAGTAGAACGGTAAATGCAAACTGATTAAATATCCGGCCTACATGCAACGCTGTGCAAAGAGAGAGTGAGAGAGAGAGAGAGAGACAGCGAGGGAAAGAGACGCGAGAAAGAGAATAATGCAAATGCTTGCAGGAAAATGTAATTTGAACAGCAAAACAAACAGAGGCAACAGCAGCAGCAAAGCCTCAGAACTGAGAGCTCAAAACTGAGAACAAAGCGACGTCGACACGGTGGGCTAGATGGAGGCATAGAGGTACAGTGGGATAGTTGTACAGTGGAGCAGACAGGCAGACAGAAGGAGAGACAGGTGGCTGTTAAACAAAAGGCGCTGCTGCTGCTTCCGTTTGCCACTTCTGATTTGGCACTGCTGCTGCGTGTGGCACCAACAACAAATCATGCCACACATACACATATGCAGCTGACAGTAGTCTGTACACTTGCCAAAACAAACAAGAACTTCATCCTTAATTTAAGCAAATAAGGGTCCAAATGAACTTCAAATGCAGAAGAAATTACCAAATGCTTTAATTTATACTTGAATTTAGTTTAATAAATAATTATTTATAAATATTGTTAATTACAATAATTAATATGTATTTAAAATAAATATCTCCCCACATATCATTAAAATTATTTTAAAATAAAGCCATTATTATCTTTAAATAAGTATGATTGGGAATTAAATATTTAAAACGTGACGTTCTTTTTTTTCGTATTTTAATACAAATTTCAATAATGATATCTTAAAAATATCTTTATATTGCTGAATGCAGCATGTATTTTTGGCGAGTGTAATCGCGTTTGTATGTGTGTGGGGAGTAAGGGGCTTGGGGCTTGTGTGTGGGGAGTTAGTTTGTTTTATCTCTGGGGCACTTACCTCGTAGCGTGTGTCGATTTCGGGTAATTTCTCTAGAAACTCTTCAACCATCTTTTGTGGCACGTGCAATTACACACACACATACAGGCTCACACACACACAGGCACACTCTCATGCACACACTCACAAACACAGACAGGTAGTCAGACAGTCGGACCGTCAGACAGACTGAGATTGCGTTGAGTTGTTCATGTGGAATGCTTAATACGAATCTCAAAAAGTTAGTCTAATTAAAGCTAATAACACCTGTTGTGGTTGGAATTGTAGTTGTAACTGCAATTGTTTTGGTTTTTTTTCGTTTGTTTTGTTTGTTTTGTTTGTTTTGTTTCACTTTTGCTTAGTACTTGGATCTCTTGGTAAACGGAAATTCGTCAATTGTTTATTTGCACTGTGGAGTTTGTTGTGATGTGATTGTCCTTTGAGTCTAAGTCTGAGTCACTTGGCACGTCGGCACGGGGCACTTGGCACTTGAATATATTTTGGGCGCTATTTTTAGCTGACAAAAAACAGAGCCATGTGGCAGGCAACAGCAAGTGGCAATTGGCAATCGGCAAGTGGCAAGTGGCAAGCAAAGCAGCGCTTGTGGCAGGCTAGCAGCAGCTCTCTAGCTCTGCTCGTTTTGAAGCTCAGTTGAGTTTTGTGTGTGGCACATCAAGCAGATCTATGTAGATGAGAGTTGCCAACAAACGCTGCCCGTTCACCGTTCAGCACTAACAACAAACTGCAGCAAAACAAAACATTTATAGCCCGACGAGGCTCGGGCAGCAAAGACGACTCTCGGCGCTCGCAGCAGCCTCAACAGCTGCCCCAACCGTGCGCTGTAGCCGAAGCTAAAGCGCCAGCATCGGCCAATGCACTAATACATCTGCAAATTTTGTACTAAAAAGCAGCAGAGAAAAAACAACATGAAACTGGCCAGAGTGCCAGAAAGTTCGACAGCAGACAGCAAATTCTGTAGCCTGCTTTTCAGCATCAACGACAAATACGTTGTAGCATACTTTCAAGCGCCGGCGCACTTACGCAGGGGCCGAGCAGCGCGAGCGAGCCGCAACTCCTTCCTGCATGCAGCTCAAAGCTGTTGTTTCACTTACTCCTCCACTTGACACACATTTAAAGTTCGAAGAGCTTGGGCGCCACAGCATCCAAGCATCCAGCTTTTAGCACCGAGTTAGCATCCACACCGGCGTGGAACGCAACTGAAGTTGTCAAGTGTATGCTGCTGCCCTACACTCTTCTGCCGCTTCTACATCATTTGCAGCTAACGAAGCACTCAACGCTGCACTCCAGATTACTGCCAAGCGCATTGTTTGTGCAACAACAACAACAGCAACAACGACAACATCAAACAGTTGCAGCCACTGTTGTTAAATGCGCTTTATCTATCCAGATATGGCTGTTTTTGAAAAGCATTCGCTAGAATAGTTAGGGAATTTTGGCTATTTTTTCAAAAATAATTTCAATATTGCTTAAAGTAGAGAGAGCTGATCAGTAGGAGGCGTCCGACTGTTGAACGCTCTGTACTCTATATTTCAAGTATTTTTTTTAAATATATTTAATTGTTACTAATTTCAGAAAAAATTTTGTTAAATCTAAACAAAACCGATAACTACAGGTACATACCTCACGTGACATCCCATTTTCTGACCTTAGCAAAAGGTCGAAAATTTTTAAAATTTATTTTTGCCAGGTTTTGATCCTAAACGGTTTGTATAGCAAAAATAATGATATGAAACTAGACATGGGTGTATTTGGACAAAAAATGTGGATTTTAGAGCCAAAAATCATATTTTTGAGGTACCTCCCAAGACATTCCATTTTCCAATCTTAGCAAAAGGTCGAAAATTTCGAAAATGGCAACAGTGCTGCCAAGCGCATTGTTTGTGCACAACAACATGAACAACGACAACAATAACATCAACAAACAACAACAAAGAGTTGCAACTTACCGTTGCCATTGTGAGAGTTGTTAGCGCAAGTGGAGTAAACAAGCAGCAAGCAGTTCAACAAGCAGTTCAAGTGCGCGTCAAGCAGTGTGTCCGTCTGTCTGGAGCTCCGTACGCGCTGACCAACGAACGCACACTAACTGTTAGCCCTAGCCGCTAGCCAAGTCTATCAAATGCAACAATTTGTGGCTAACACGCACTTCCACACGTCATGGCGCACAAAGGGCAAGGCACGTTTGACTCAGCGCGCCCAGGGGGCGTGTCAATGTCAAAGGCAATTGACGTCTGGTGTGGCACAAACAAATCTGTTAATACACAAATATCCATATATATATATTTATATATATTTGTGTATATCATACAGATATTACAACTGTGCATTGCTGTTGAGTGCATATTATTTGCATGTCCTTGAGCGCAGCTGACTTTGGCCACAGCTGGTTCATTAATCCATTAATTATTTACAGAGATTTACCAAATGCCAACGCGCCATTTTTAGAAATTATTACATTTGCCAGCTAACTAAAATGGCCTCAGCAGATATAATTAATTTGGCTTTCAGCATAATTCAAATATGGCGCGCAATCACGCATTGCAAATCAAACAAAGCTGACTGCTGCGCAACTGCAGTGCACAGCTTGGAAAGCTGTATTCGGTCAAGCAGTGTACGTCATGTTATGCACTGCCTGCTTGACAAGCAGTTTACATTGAAGCAGTGAATATCAAACAGAACTGCCTGCCAAACAGTGTTGCCAGAAAAGATTAGAAATGCAATAACAAAATTCACAAATTAGCTTCACTTTAACAAGCAAAAAATACAAAACATAAAAACAAATTATAATTAATTAAATTTTATCATAAATTAGATAAATAAAATTCTGAAACCAGCCAAAATTGGCAACACAGCACTTCAAACTGCTTGCTAAGCAGCGCATTAGACTCATGTTGCGAGCCAAGCAGTTCGCGCGCTCTCAAGCAGTGCATTTCCGACCACAAGCAGTTCATTCAAATAAATAAATACCACAAATTCACAACAATTTCATTTGAGTTGTTACAATTTTGTTTGTTTGTTTTCTTCAATTTTATTTTTCGCATGGATTTTCAATCATTTCATATATGTATTGTATGTATATATAATTTCTGACAAACTTGAACATTTAATTTAATTTGTATTACACATTTATAAATTTCATTTGTTACAAATTTTCGCATTTCTTTGTTGTCGGCGCTGTTTTGTGCATTCGTTTTCTCATTCCTTTCATTATCGCTTCGTTTTGATATTTGTGTTAACGTTTTTTTCCTGGCATAAATGTTCCCTCATTCATTACGGTCATTACTTTATCAAGAATTTCCATTTAATTATGACATAGAATCAAAATCAAATAATTTTATTTTATTTAGAAGTGTTTTCGCTATAGACAAATACAAAATACATTATGGAGATTTGTTTTGTTTTGTTTTGTTTTGTTTTGTTGTGTGTTACAATTAATTACAATTGCTGCTGTGTCATATTTAATTAGATTTAATTAAACACTGTCTGAGCTCTATATATCAGTTTGTTCTAGCTTAGATTTTGGTGTTTCTTGTCATGACTATTGTGAGTTGCCTTACGAGATAAGGTTTGGGTTTGGGTTTGGGTTTGGATTTGGGTTTAGTTTTAGTTTTGGTGCAATACGAATATGTTTATCACCCAGAGAGGCTTGAATGTATATAGTATTATATGTTATAAATTATATAGTATATTTCTATCGGTATGCTTGAGTTATGCTATCTCATATATGATACGAATGATTGTAGGCAGGTGGTTGGTGGTTCACTTGACTCCCCTCCCTTCGCTTCCGTTCGCTTCCGTTCTCTTCTCCTCCCTTCTCTATACAGACAAAATGCTAACTAATCGTATTAAAGACAGTAATAATTATTAACTATTCTAGCGTATAACAATTACAAATTAAAAGCGAAACCCTAAATAGAACAGCCAAATAAACTAAACAATAACTTTGACTTCAACTCCTCCCTCGGCCCCTCCTTCTTGTCCTTCTCCTCCTTCTCCCTTAAGCTAGCTAAAGCTGTTAACCGTCTCCTCCTCCGCCTCCGTCTGCAGACTCCGCTGAGTTAGGGTATAATTCGGTTGCATCTGCAGCTGCCACAGGGCGCTTATCTGCTCGGGCCTAATGCTGTGCCACGTGAAGAGAAATGGCTGCTGCTCCAGCTCCTCCTCCCCCTTCAGCAGGCGCTCACAGGCCGCCTCATAGAGCACATACGGCTGCAGATCCGTAATCGTCGTGTTCGTTCGCTCAGCCAGAACTCCCGTTATCTGCACATCGTCCACCCAGAAGTATCCCGCACGCTGTGCCGCCTGATAGAGCCTCTGCACCACGTCCGAGGAGTAGACAATGGCGAAGCCCGGACAGTAGGGCGGGTAGTAGGGGGCGGCGTACTCCCGGAAGCTCACGCGCCACTTCGACTGAAGAGAGAAGAAGAGACATAAGACGAGAGAAGAGAATAGAGAAAATGCAGGAAGAAAAAAAACGAGAAAAAAGTGAGAACGAAATAAAAAGAAAAAAATAAATAAATAAATAGAAAAAAATAATTTAAAATAAATACAAGAACAGATAAGAAAAATATAAAACTAAAATAAAATAAATTAAATAAAAGCAGAAAAAAACATAAAAGAAAATAAAGCAATATAAGAGAAAAGGCAAGCAGAGATAACAATAACTTTAACTCGAAATGCAGACAGTCTGTTTTGAAGGACAAATTAATTCGTTCCCAATTTTTCGGCTATAAATAAAATATTTGCCAAACAAGATGAATAAACAGTTCAATTAATATATTGTCTATCATCAGCTATGACTTTCAATCAATTTTAATAAATAAAAACCATTAATAAGAAACTTTTGGCCATCTTTTAAGTGGTTCTGGCAATTTATATCAATAAGTATTTTGTTTATAGTAATGGTATCAGGGAATTAAATTCTAAAGTGCCAGAGCAAAAGAGACCTTCAGACTGGTATCAAAAATATTTTTTGTTTAAAAAATAAATATATATATATATATATATTTGTGCTTCCAATATTTGCTACTTACTCTGTAGGAGCGCTTGACGCGAGAGGCGAGCACGGGGCGGCAGAATAGGAGCTCCCGATGCTGTTGCAGCAGGAGACGCAGCGCGGAGGACGAGCTGGATGAGGATGCGGATGTGGTTTGGTTGGTTTGATTTGAGAGATTTGGCAATGGGGACTCGGGTTCCCTGAGGAGCCTGAGAAGCTGCGGCGTGTTCACATAGACATCGTCGTCCACCTTGATCAGCAGCTGGGCCTGGGCACAATTGAAGTTGAACCACTTGAGGGCCATCACATGTTTGTAGGTCATGTTGCGATAGGCGTCCTGAAAGTTGCCCTGCACCATGTCGCCGTAACGGGAGTTCTCCAATTCGAGCAGACGTTGCAGCTCCACATCTGTGGCGCCCAAGAGAAAGATCACACGCAGCGGAGAATTCTCCCGAGTCAGCTGAGAGCTCGCCCAGGTCTGGCGAATGAGAGCGCGCTTCTCGGAGTTCCCTGGAGCCGTGTGGATGAGGATGAGGGCCTGAATGTGGGGCAGGCAGGCAGGTTGCGACATGAGATACTTGAAGTTGTGCAGATCGATCAGCTGCTGGGCATCAGAGGGGAGCTCAGCTAGCGGGGGCAACTGCGAGGGAGTCAGAGATGATGAGGATGCGGATGCGGATGCGGATGAGGATGGAATGTTGGGAGCTAGACTAGTTGTATAACTAAATTGAAATATTTGGTTTGGTTTGCTGCCATTGGCACTCGTTTGCACTGCCCCTGCCCCTGCCCCTGCTGACCCTACTGCTGCTGCTGCTGCCCCCACTTCATCCTGCGGCTCCAGTTGCTGCACCGTCACCAGCCAGATGAGAAAGAACAGATTGATGCAGATCACCAGCCAGCAAAGCGAGCGTTTATCCATAATGTTGTTGATGCTGGTGGTGTTGTTGGTGTTGATGTTGATGTTGTTGTTGGTGGTGCTGGTGGTGCTGGTGGTGCAACTGCTGCTCATGCAGCGGTGCTTTAACTACTGCTGCTTTCTGTGAACACCTCGAACGCAAGCGTTTTCTGCGTGTCTTCTCCATTTAATTGACACTCCAAGGGGCTATAAAAAGTGCTGTGGAATAGAAATAATAAGAAAAACAAACATCAAATTAGAAATGCGCTTAAATAAAGCGCCACAAAATTGTATTTTAGCTATACTAGGAATTATCGCCGGCGCCTTATCAATACGTTAAGTATCAGGTGCGAATAAGAATCAACATTAATTTAATTGAGCACGCCATGACCTAAACCCTCCGCCCTCCACCCTCAATCCCCCAAACCCCGCCCACAAACCCAAAAACCTGCGCTAAATGGACAACTCAATTCTGTAAATTGCCAACGCGTAGGGACACTCGTCAGCGCTGCGCCACTTGGCTTATTTATAGCTAAATTTCTTTTTAAGTGCTGTACACTTTTGAAGTGCATTTTTATTTGCAATCTCTCTTCAGTAAGACAAACAAATTTATTAATAGCTAAAATTGACGTCAATACCAGGAATTTACCTTAGCCATACACTGAAAGAAAAATTGCATGCTAAATTAATTGAACTCAATTTAAGAATCTTATTAATTAGTTACATTAGTCACATTAGTGTTAAGAAATCTTAAATTTATTAACTCTTAAATTGCTATTTAATTTGATTGAAGTTCTCAACCTTAGCAATTTCGTTCCTAGTGAGAAATTATTTTTGAAATTGCTTTTAAGAAAGCAATTCGTGATTTGTTTCTCACTGTGTATATCAACACCTGTTGGATTCCGATTGTCATTAGACCAAATCCTCGTTGGCTCAGCTTGAGATGGGCGTGTGTGCCTCATTGTCTGGTCTTATCGAACCACAATTTGACGCAACTTTAGATACAAGCCCCGTGAGAGAGAGAGGGGCATAGGAGCAGGCCTTTGTCAGCTATTATTAGTTACGCTATTGATAATGCGGGCGCTGTTGATAAGAGAACCTCGGTTCAGCTGAGCTACATGCATATCGAAGTTATGTGGGGCGTCGTCAGCTAAAGGCCAGCACTTAACAATCAATTAGCGAGAGTGTTTCCAAGGCATATCAACATTTCACTCTGAGCGACAGCTAATGATACTCCTCAAAGGCTAATAATACGCTGGAGCAAACATAATTCCATATTGTCAACAAGAGTTATATTTTAGGAAAAAGGGGAGTATCAATCTAGGCAGTCTATTTATCGTTAGTGCGAAATGTGTTATTTTGTAACTTATAATTGCGTAAAAATCTTACAAATGTAGGAAAAATAAAGTTACGCGGTATTAAGAAGATAATGCAATATATAAATCCAATATTTAAATATCTGAAGACATTTAGAAATAGGGAATGTATTCAGTATCCAGTATATATAGAAGATATTCAGAATAATACAGGCATTTAGTATAAACCGAAAATTACTGCAGTATTTAGAATATATATTGTATATATTTGCATAGTTCAAAGAATATGTTTACAATAAAAATAATATAAATAAAATTTCTCGCATACTTTTATACAGATTTCGTTTTTTTAATACTGCTAGCATAAATAAATCAGTTTTTTAATTGGAATTTTCTTTTGATAAAATGCTTATAATATAAACAAAACAATTTACGGAGCAGATTTTTATGCAAAAAATTTTTAGAAGAAGAATATTTTTTTCAAAACCTTTGACAATTTGTATCAAATTTTTAATAAAATAACAAAATAATTGAACCGATACGCTGCTTGCGTCCGCACATAACGTCAGCCTTGCACTAACTGATTGATCGCTCTGCTTCTCTCTTGCTCTCTTGATTTCTAAGCTCGACTCAGTAGAGAGAGAGCAACATGCTTACGCTTATTGAATGACATTCACTTGAATGATGCAGTTGCATTGAGAGAGCGCCAAAGCAATCCCAAAAGCTTAATTCGAACCGGGTTGAGGTGTTGTTAAGGCCCGGTTCGATTCGAACTAAAACTTGTTCGAAACTCTGTTTACCGCCCTCATTTCAAAATTCATTGGCATATTTAAAATGGCATTTTATTGTATCATACCAAATGCTGGCTAATTAGCAACTTTCACTACAGCAAACACAACATATATGGGTTTTTAGTATCGTTAAATTCCAAACAAATATTTGTATAAAATTTTAATTGATTTAATAATGTCACAAAGTCTGTGCTATTTTAGCAATGTATATATTTTATTTAATTATGCAATCAAGCGTCTTAATTGCATATTTTATTCAACATTTCGTTTGCTTAAAAAGCCACTACCTAGATACCTTTTTACATATCGAGTCAATCCCCTAATTAAACTCACTTTAATATTCAATAAGCGTATGGTAGGTCTCCACATATTATATTATCTATATAGTATAAGGCCGATCAGCCGGATAGAAGCTGTTGCTTGACATGATTGAGTAAGAATTCGCACGCGAAAAAGATAAGATTGGCTGAGAGATAAGAGCAATCAAACTGAAAGCTATAGCTTCATTAATCAAACTGTGTCGAATTCGCAAGCCCAATCAATCAAAAAACTGCATTGAGAAATTGTTGAACTTATTACTTTATATTTAAGCATTAATTTAAGAGCAAACAGCATTATTAAAAGAACAATTAAGAAATTATAATAAACATATTTAAGACGACAAATTTAAAATATGTAGAAATATTTTATATCAAGAATTTCAGGAATTACGAATTGAAACATTTTTGTATTGGATTGAGTAAGAATAATTTGTTTTTTCTGCGTGTATATTTAAAATATACAGTCTAATATTAATCAACTATATGTATTTCGCGTAGATCAATATCTATACCGTGTTTAAGTTCGTTTTTTAAAACCCTGTCGCTGTCGCAAGGGTCATTAAAAGCCAGCGAAACATTGCGAGAGCCAATAAAAAATTTTAATATTCATGTAAATGCTGTGGCAATACACAAGGGTTGTTGCCACAGGCAAGCGTGGCATAGAGCGTCTAGACACGCAATTGCCCGCCCACTTGGCCAGCTGCGACTTGGCCCGGTCAGAACTGGGGCCAGGACTAGAGCTGGACATGAATACAATCGTGATGCGTCATTTGGCGTTAGTTTAAAGTTGCAATGACGTCACTGCAAAATTATGGTAAAACTAATTACAAAACTCGAGTGTCTCTCCAGGCTGCAGTTGGCCATAAGTCGATGCTACCATATACCTACATTTTATAGCCAAATAAATTTACCAATTTTGCGCTGCGTACACAAACTGCTGCAACTAAGTGTAGACGAAGTCCAATGCAGGAGGCCTAGAGCCTGAAAATCGGAAAGACACCGACAGAGAGACAAAGACTGGCATTGTTATACCCTACAGACAGTGCACGACTGGGCATATTGTTTATTGCTTTATTAAAGGTTGACTAAAGCCACTACGCAGTGAAAATAAATTGATAAAATACGAGTTTAAACTAGAAACAATTTGAAATTAAAATTGAGCATTAAGTTAACCTGGAAATTTTGTATCAAAAATTTAAATATTTATATATTCCGAATTTGGACTTAATGGCCTCCATAAATTATTATTTTATAGCATTTTAAGTCCAGTCTAAGTCCAGCCAACACAAAAAGTTACAGATTGAAAATCATATTAAAATTGGCCATTAAATTTAACTGCATTAAACATAAAGATAATCTGGGAATTAATCTAAAAAATGCTAGGTATATATATTATTTTATTTATATTTCAGAAATATATTTTTATGTTAGCTAGCTCTAGATGCGGTTTTTATGACAAATGATGATAAGTATACGAAGTTTGCTCATATATGTATTTTTTTTTTGCTCTTCGGCAGTTGCCAATCAACGGTTTCTGTTTATTATTTATGTATGTACTATATTATATATTATTTCATATTTTTTGTCATCATTGATGATTCAGTTTATAAACTATTAATTTTTTCTACTACCTTCTTGTTTGATATTTCGTATTTTTTTAGCTATAACGCGCTATTCCCAAGTCTCTGAATATTAATAGGGTATCCACTAGTCGTGTAACTTATTTATTTTGTGCCTATGTTTTGCATATTTGCATTTAGCACTCGATAAAAATGGCAACGTCGCTGAGGAGTATTTTTATTTTTTGTGTTCGAATCGAAGGTTAGATGCTATCGCTATACAGTTTTCCCCCCTTTCTTTCGGTGGGGGACAGCATTGATGTGGTTGCTGTTGTTTATGGGTGGTGCAACTGCACCACTTTCGCCCCATTGTCTGCTGTCAGTTAAACCGAATTTTGGCAACTGGCCAAAACGCTTGGAATGCTACGTATCTTTTGCTGTACAGCAAATGCCGAATGAGTAGCGAAAACATTTTCATTGCGATATGATGTGTTTATATGTCTGGGTGTTCGTAATGTAATTGCTATAAATTCTCGCTGGAAAGCGTGTGAAATATATGTATGTACGTGTGTACAAACAGATATAGAATCTGGCAATGGGATGGGAGCGTGTATTTATCAAGCGATTGCTACTTGGAGAGCGCTCGCAATTAGCAAATGCGAAAACAACAACAACTGAGGCAGCAGCAGCTGTAAAACTGTAGAGTTTGCAACAATAAATAATTAAATTATTTGAAATGCGTAGCAATTACTTTAAAAATCCATCAAAAAACATCTGCAGTAATGGCTTAGGTAACTTTTATTTAGATTAATTGAAGGCAATTAAACATTCTAAATAAATCTGCAATTATCACTACACATTCCGAAAAATTTGCTCATTTATGTCTAAAATTTCATTCTGTCGAAAAATGTAGATTGGTATCATTGGGGGATTTTGACTTCTTAACCAACAAAAAAATCTGTATAAATACCCTGTACCTGACAGACAGATGGACATAGCTATATCAACTTGACTCGTCGCCCTGATCAAGAATAAATGTATATAGTACTTTGAAGGTCTGTCAAGCCTTTTTCGGCGTGTTACATTCATTCTACCAAAGTTATTAACCCAACTGGGTTAATACCATTTTCAATCGGTAAATCAAACAAGCTCTGCTTGAAATGTCAAACATTGTGTAAATTTAGCTATAGCCTAACTAACCCATCATTCAGTCACACATATCCACACCATAACAACAAATTGAACGAATTAAAAATAAACATTACGAAAAACAAATTGAATAAAGTGAGAAAAAAACACTACCAAGGAGATGTCGTCTGGATCGTTGAATATTGATCTCCCAGAGGTTATAGATTCGATTACCAATGAACCATCTGCACTACCTGGAACCGAGTCCAGGACGATGGGTGCGCCTCAATACACTGTGAACGAATTCAATGAGCTCCGCAGTGGACGTTTGCCTGCCCCCATTCAGGCAAGAATCGATAATCACCGACGCCTACGGAATAGGCTACGCCACATGCCCTATGCAAGGAGGAATGTGAACCTGACATTAAATTTGATATCGACACGGGGAGGATTACCCTTAAACATGAGAATGGGCATCTGGTTTCCAGAAAATTGGATAGTCCGGGAGGCAACTGTTGACGGCGCAGAACAGCAATGGCAACAACGCCAGCAACAACGACAGCAACAACGGGAGCGACGACGACAACGTGTGCAGCAACGACGTCTGCAGCAACAACAATCTGATGCAGCTCAGGGCATAGATCTGCGACTGCAGTGGATGCAAGACCAGATGTTGGTGCAACAGCAACAGGTGCAGGAGCTGAACGATCGAATGCGGCTGTCGGAAGAGCCACAGCAGCAGTTGGAGCAAGCTGAGGAGTAACAGCAGCCAGAGGAACAGCAACAACAGTCGCTGCAAACCCAGGAGCAGCAATTAGATCAGTAACATCCAAATCAGCAGCAATCAAAGGAATCTTCGGCATTGTTTACACTTAATTTAATACTCTTTAAAATCGATTTGCAGTTGGAATATCAGTTAAACAAGCATACCATTAAAATTATTGGAAAATTTTTAGTAAATATGAAAAGGATCAATGGCAACTCAAAAGACATCAAGGAACTCTCATAAAAACTATCATTTCTATCAGCTCTATTAGCTTACCGATGATAGCATCTGAATTTTATAAATTGAACAGCATTTTATAAATGTTTAAATTATAAATACAAATTTTATAAAAATTAAATATTCTATAAAGAAATAACTATGCCACAGAAATTATTATAGAACAAATGATTTTCGCCACCACAAATTACAATCAACTTTAAACAATACAAAACAATATTGGTTTTGATGTGTCAAGTTAAAAAAAAACTACAATTCCCAATTTTTTATAGATTACCGTGACAAACGTAATAGAATTTTTTCGAAATTTTTTTTGTTGCGATTTATTTCAAATTTTTTCATAAAAACATGGATTTTGATCAAATATTGTTACTGCTTATCAGCTTTATGGTTTTTTCCCAATTTCTCTGAAATATTTGCTGCTATTTAACTTGGACAAATGCAAATAATGCGGGTGTATTTTGTGTATTTTGTATACTATATATAGTACACTCGGAGAAAATCAGACAGCAATTGAATATCCCAGATTAAATCTATTCAAAAAATTTATACAATATTCGCAAATTTCACAATTAATCAAGAACAAACAAGTAAATATAATCTAAATATTAATAATAATTATATTATAACTTTACTTATTTCTGATTAAATATGTATATAATTCTAATAGAAAGATTTAAACCAATCCTTAAAATATCCACACGTACTAAAAGTCAGGAAATTCTGCATTACATGAATTAAATTCAATTTAAAAATTTTCTGGATAATGCAACTGTTGATACGTTTTTAGCATCAAATGAGATTGTTTTGGTTTTTTTCTGAGTGTATCTGCATCTATGCACTTGCAACTATATATTATAGTATCAGCATCTTTGCAGAGGCTTAGAATGCGTTGCGAACTTGTTAAGACAGCCGTAGAATGGCAACGGAAGCAATCTGCCATACACCCACAACACACACACACACACACACACACACACACACACACACACATACGTGATTAACGTTTAGTGTGCGTCACAGCACATTTCCTTCTATGTGGCAGCCTCAGTTTCCTGCCTCAAACGGAAGTAAAGTGCCTAGGAAGACCACACAGCTCCCAATGCAGGCCACACAGACAGACATAGACTTAATGCATAGACAGTGAAAGAGAGGGAGAGAGAGAAAAAGAGAGAGATAGGGAAAGAGAGAGAGAGAAGGTAGCATGTCTCTAGGAGAGCGTGGGCCGAAGTTTGTTAGAAGACAAATGCATTGCGCTCGATTGACGACAGCCTTGCCACAAATTGCCAATTAAAACGTGGCAACAATAAGGCTCAACAAATATGTATGTATATACACTGAGAGAAAATTAAGAATCAGGAATTTGCATAGCCAACTTCAAAGAACTCCTAGTAAGCAAATTCTATATTTAAGAAAATTCTGAAAAATTGTTAAATTTGTTATTTTCTTATTTGTTTCATCTTAGAATAAAATTCTACAACGAAACTGCATTAATTTAAGTTCTACACTTTGTAGAAGGACATGTGCTTATTTTTTCTGAGTGTATAAATACACAATGCACACAGACAGAGGACACAGGATAAAGGACACACCCTGTGCCTTTGGTTTTAATAATTGATGTACTTTGTCTTGTCCTTTAACTTAACGCATGAAATTTTAATTATGCGCACATTTTGTGTTTACATTTTCACGGCTGTCGCTCGTCTCACAATTCAAATGGGCCAACGACTCTTCCCCTCCTCTCTCTCTCTCTCTCTCTACCAGCCCCTCCTGCCGCTCCCTCCCACCCATATCGCTGCCACAAAAGGCAACGAAACGAGTTTCATGCACGCTTTAAAGGCGTGGCAACATTTTCTGTGGCATAATCAAATGAGGCAAGAGCTGAGAAGCGCGCATTGACAGGCGAACAAAAAGATCAAGTGCCTCAGTGATGAGTCAGCAATCGCCATTCCTATATCTGTGCAGATATATACTATATGCTTATATACATACACATTCATATATATGTAAGTCTGTGCCTCATGTTGCTGATTAAACATTCTTTTATTGTAGCATAAGTTGGCCTTGGTTGAAGTTGCAAAATATTGCACAAGTAAGCAATCGCATATTTTAAATGGTAGAAAATCCTAAAATACCAGATAAGTCACATACCGATAAGTACCATATGCATATGGATTAAAATCCATGTGCTTAATTTCCAGCTCCAAACAAATATGAACAAAATTCTCCAGAAATTATGATTTCTTTCAGAGTAACGGAATACTTTTATAAAGTTGTTAAAAAACTACAACTAAAATATAAGAACACTATTGCGCATTAATTTAAAGCACTTGTAATCAATTTCTAACTGACAATAATCAATCAAGATAATTTCTGATTATTATCAATTCAAAGTTATTCATTGTGAACTAACGATATTTCTTTCCGGCACGATAAAAAACTGTTTTTGCTAAGTAATCGATCGTATGATTGCCTATCGCGATTGACAACTATTGATAGATCTACAAAGCAAATCAAAAACTTTTTTAGATAGGAGAAATGACACTTTAAACATATTTTCCAAGTGAGCTGTTTGCAAAGCCAATACTTAATCCGCACTTCAACATAGACAGTCCATTAACTATTTTTAATTAGGGGTCATAAAGGCCCAAGTATGTAAAAAATTGTGCAAATAAAGATAAGTTTCTATATGGTGTTTAAGTGATAAGAGTTCAAAATAGATTAAAAAGTCTTAGAGACGGTACTAAAAGTACTTAAACGATTGCAGCTGTCGCAGCGATTGGTCAACATTTATAGAAAAACATTCGCTAAAAGATATTAAATATGTTTTTTCCCTTTTTTTTATAAAAAATAAAGATTGGCATTGTTTAAACCGAAACCAAATGTGAAGAGCTTTATCAGTTAAGTTCGGGAATATTCTGTATTGATTTTATTAAAATCTGTTCTGAGTTTCGATTCTGAGTGAATCCTGGGTTTGTTTCGTATTAGCTTTTTTTGGCAACTTATATTATATAATGCTTATTGAACCGAGATTATGAGGATTAGCATAATCCGATAATCCGAATATGTTTAGATTGTAAGTCAATCGAATTATATTCGTCGAAACGCGTTGTTTCTTAGAACAGTTATGTTTGTTATTCATTATTTCTTTTATTATTTATTTTAAGTTTATTTTTAGTTTTATTGCCAGTAATAATATGTAATCAGCCAAAACAAATAAGAGTATATGGGGCGTGATTCATAAACAGCGATAAGACGATAGGCGATAAGCCGATAGGCGATAAACGCTTAGGAAATCCGCAGCCGAAGCCAGTGAACGTATTAGAAAGCTTAATGTCGTGTGACGTCGCCGAGGGTTCAACGTACGGCGAAAGTTATCGTCGTATTCTCAACGAAAAGCAAACCAAAGAGCACGCAGACAAACAGACATACATAAGCCGAAAGATCAATAGAATGAAAGAGAGCGCAAACAGGTGAGCGTGGCGCTTGAGCGAGCGCTCAAAAGAGACAAAGAGAGAGGGAGAGAGAGAGAGAGAGAGAGCAAAGCTTCAACAGCTGCTGGAATTGGAGCACGTGATGGCAAACAACGAAAACCAAGAACACGGCATATGAAACGATAAATGATAAAACAAAATAAAATGATCAACGTCAGCAGAGCTTTTAATACGGTTAATTGATATCAAATATTTGCGTTAAATGGCTAGAAAAAGCAAAAGTTTTAGCTATATAAAGAAATCAAGCAATTTATGCACGCACACACACACATCAGTTCGCTGTCTGTGTGTGCGTGCGTGTGCGTGTGTGTGTTGAGTAAACACTTATTTTTTGCCATTTGGCAGGCAACGGCGCTGAGCTGCAGCCAAGGCCAAGGCTCGACGGCGACTGCCGCTGCCGCTGTCGCTGCCTTCGTCTCCGTCTCCCTCTCCGGCTCTGCTGCTGAACTTGTTCAAGGTCAGCGACAGCCCACAGTGAGAACGCGACGAAAGCAACAACAACAACAATGGCGACGGCATGCAAAGCGCTGTCAAAGCTGGAAGAGTGAGGGGAGCAAAGGAAGTGGCTGAGCAGCCAAAAGCTCAAGCCAGAGCTTGAAATGAACTACGATTTGGAGATATTGCTGCCAAAAATCGAGCGAAGCTAGCGTTAAGATGAAGTGCAAAGTGCCAGAGAGCAAAGAGCAGAAAGCGGAGAGCGGAGTGCGAAGAGTCTGCCCGCATCAAGTGTGAAAAGAAAAACAGTGTTGTCTAACGCTTGGGTGAAAAAAGCTGCAATTAATTATAAAAATATAAACAGCAAAAAAAGCGGGAATATTAATATTATTAAATATTCTGTCAACATTAAATAATACGCAAATAAAGTAAAGTTGGACTAGGTCTAAAAAGCCTTGCATTCATAAATAATAATAAATTCTCAAATAGGCCAATCGAACAGTAAGTATTTACTTCTAGGATTGAGTTGATATTGGTACCTTTACTTTAGAATGATTAATCTGATATTAAAGAGAAAGCTAGTTTTTACTTCTATTTATCAGATTAGTAAGTAAATAACTAAAATCAAATTAACCATGTTGCTATGGTCTAAGAAATAGCACAATAAAAAAGAAATACCGATTTAAATAATGGCTTTAAACGATGAGCCCAATATCCTACACAAATCCTAATCTTAAATCTTATTTTTGTCGATATCTTTCACTGTTTCTAATGTATGCTTAATTTAAACTCGAGACAGATTTTTTGACCTTGTCATAGAAAATAGCACACTTTGTAATCGAGAAAGATATTTTTAATTTTCGAGGCGTTTCCTTTAAAATATAAGTTAAATTACCTAAATCTTCTAGAAATTGATCAACAAATGGGCAAATTAGTACTGAACGGCATTATTCAGTTGAGAAAACGAGTCTAAACTAAGAATATATGAAAACGTAGGAAAAATCTTGCTAAAATTGTTATGTTAATTAAATTTTCCAAAAATTTAGCATGCAACCAACTTGATTTAGTTTTAGATATGGTTATCTAAAAACAAAGCTAGATTTGCTGTGGCCGAAAAGCAGCTGAGCTGGCAGCACTGACGGCTGCAAAGGCAACAACAATTGCCACTCGAGGAGATTGATGATGCTAGCGTTTTTCCAGGGCAAAATTGAACGGTAAACACATGTACATATGTAAGTGTATATTTAGCTAAAGCGTGAAATTTTCGTACATTATTGTTTTTATTTTATATTGAATATTTGTTGTTTTTTTATTTTATTTTTATTACCTGCTGTTGTTGTTGTTTTTGTTGGTGTTGCCGCGTCGCTTTTTATCGGCACATTGGCACGCATTGGCAGACATTGGCGTCTCTCGCTCGCTCGCTCTCTCTCTCTATTTATCTCTCTCTCCCTCTTTCTCTGTTGGCACAGGCCGCCCACAAGCACACTCACGCACACACACACACACACACACACACACACACACACACAGAGGCACACGAGAGAAGGCACGCTAAGAGCGCGAGAGCAAGAAGAAGCAGCAACTGTAAAAGCAGCAAAAGCAAAAGTTGTTGTTATTTTTATTGTTGTTGTTGTTGTTGGATTTGTTGTTTGTTGTTTGTGCTAAAAAATCACATGTCCTTAGCGTTGTTAGACCCTTTACTTTAAAAAAGTAAAAAGGGTCTATTAGTTTAGTGCAAAGAGGAAATGTGTGTAACACCCAGAAGGAGGCGTGGCAGACCCCACAAAGTATATATATTCTTGATGAGGACGACAAGTCGAGTCGATATAGCCATGTCCGTCTGTCCGTCTGTCTGTCTGTCTGTCTGTCTGTCTGTCTGTCTGTCTGTCCGTCTGTATGAACACCTAGATCTCAGCAACTATAAGAGCTAGAGACACCATATTCGGGATTCAGTTGCCCCTATTCAGTAAGCAGCACGAGTTTGTTTTAGATTTTGGATACCTCCCCCCCTTCCCCCGCAAACCGCAAAAAGCTGCTGTAGCCGCAGTTTTAAAGCTATTGATTTGTAATTTGGTATTTAACTAGTTTATGACATTATCTATCGACGCTGTGAAATTTGTTTCGATCGGATAAGAAACAGCGAACATATGCCACAGACAATTTGCCGTACTAGGCAGAGGGGGGGTGGTGTGCCTTGCATACGTGGGTAGCTTAGTGTGTGTGCGTCTGATTGTGTTTGTAGGTACATATACTCAAAGTAAAGGGTCTCCTACGGTCGGTTACGTCCGACTGTAGCCTCCGTCCCACTGATCTGCCCCGTCCCTATATTTCTTAATCATTTGAGTTGAAAATTTAAATTTGAGTAATAAATAAAAAAAAAAATTTTTAATTAAAAAAAAAATTTTTTTTTAATTGATTTAGGCAAATGTATGCCAAATACGAGCGTTAATTTAACAGACACGTTTTAAGCATAAATTCAGGCACATTTCTTATTATTTATTTTTATCATTTATTAACTTTTATTATTGCTTTTTAGTTACTTTTGTTGTTAGCGAAGGCCTCAAAATTCTGCAGTTTTTTTTATTGAGGCTCACGCACACACGGGCAAACAGCACTGTTGCCAAATCCGCTTTTTACCGACAGATATGACTGTTTTTTAAACGCATTTGCCAGAAAATTTATAAAACTGAAAGCGGAAATTTTTGATTCTTTAAAAATAAAGCAGCTTTTTGTCAGCTTTTTCTTAAACTTTACAAAATTCACATTTAAATAAGTTAGCGAGTTTGTTTTTAGCTTTTTGTGTGGCCTTCCCTTAAAAAAGGCTTTTTTCTCAAAAATTGGCAGCACTGGCAAGCACAGAGAGAAGCCGACACACACACACATACACTCTCTCTCACACACACACACACTCTCACTCACAAGGATGCTCCCTTGATGCTGCGCGTGGCTTGGCAAATTTCTTATTGAAATTTTCACATTTTCTCGAGCTTTATGTCAACTAATTCATTCCGCTAACAACTCGGCATGTACTTAATAAAAAAATTGAACTTTCACGCGCGTTTTGTTATTTTTTTATTGGCAACTAAAAAGTGCAGCAAGCGAAAATGAATTTTATTTTCCGGGCGCACGCGCTGCAATTGTGTTGCAGTGTATGTTAGCGGCCACCGCTCGCGTCGAGCTTTCGATTGGACTGTCTCTTGGAGCAGCCGGCGCAGCACTGAGCGTCTTTTACTTTGTTACTTTCGACCGCCGCTTCTCGCTTTCTCAGCTCCAACTGCCGGGAGAGCGCGCGAGAGAGCCGACGCGCACACGCACTCGGCATGTTCGAAGCATGCTTCGAACAACAACGAATTGCCAGTTAACACACATTGCAACAACAACTTTGTCTGTTCGAACCAACAAACTACGCTGTGGTTTGTGTCTCAGCTAAACGTGCTGTGGGAGCGAACAAGTATGAGCTTGCGTCCGAGCCGCGCTATGCAGCTGCATTGCGAACGAACCACAAGCTTACGATGCTTATTGCAGCCGGTTTCCGAATTCATTTTATGGTTATCACTAATTTATATAAATTTTATCTAAATTCTTAATATAGTTTTTAGTTGCAAAAATTAAATTTTGCTTGAATTTCTCTTTATGATCTGCACTTATTAAAAGGGTAAACACAGCGTTAATAATATTCACTTTAAGACCTATGGCAATAAGTAGCAAACAGGTTCAGCAAAGTTTCAAACCTCAAACTTATGCCAATGTGAGTTCATACTTGTTTGAATAAAAAAAATACTGCCTACAATACTGCATTATTGGCATTTTTGGTGCATTTTAAAATTTAAAAGCTTTGCGCGCCAAGTTTAAAATGTTATCAAAATGGTTTTGTTCTTTAATTATATGTACAATACGAATAAAACTAAATGGCTAATAGACTAACAGCTCTTATTATAATGATAACAATGGAGTTGTACGTAGAAGCGATCACAATTGCATAATGTAGGCGTGGTTTTGACTTAAAAATAGCATCTTTCAGGCACTTTTCGATTTGCTGCGCTTCAGCAGGAGGCTGGAGAGATTGCCGTAGGGCAGCTCGAAGAATAATGAATAGATAATGGACGCCAGATAGACGATGACGGCAAAGCCACAGGTGACGACGCTCTGAAAAATAAATAAATATATTAATTCCGATTTTTTTCTGGTATTGCTTGAGCTATTTTTGTAAGTGATTACGAAAATCATGATGAAAATTGAATTTAAGTTTCTGTTATGGATAAAAAAGCAAATTTAGTTCAACTTTAATATCTCATCCCTAGGGTATGCAACACGAAATATGTTTTCAGCATTTCAGCTCTAAATTATAAACCCATATATCGTAAATTGTTTAGGATTGGTGTTTTTAAATAGATATTAAATGCATCTAATGATGCTGCTTACAAAGCTTTTCTCTGCGATGGGTGTATAATAAGTTATAACTCTATGAATATTATATATATTTGATAATTACCAGCATGAGGGGATCTGCATGTGTGCTGGCGCTTGTCAGGCTGTAGAAGAAGGCGATGACGAGGGGATTGAGCAGGTAGATGGCATACGAGAGCCGGCTCAGATGCTGGAAGCCCTTGGCCTCCAGTAGGCGTGACCACCAGACGCCCCTGCCCCTCGCGCTGCCCGCTACCATCCAGCAGACGCTCAGCGAGAAGAGCAGGCGACCAAGCACGAAGAGAGAGATGGCCAACAAGCAGCTCAGATCCCGCTTAATAGTGGAGTAAATGCAGCTGAAGAACACGATGAGCGCCAAGTGCCAGGAACAACGTTCCCGCAGCTCTCCCGAATTCTCCAGCGAATTTCCCTCTCCCTGCTTTGCCAGCAGCGTCCAGGCTGTGATGGCTCCCAAAATATAGGGCAATATGCGCACAAAGGGCGAGGTGTAGATCTCAGTGCCCGTGGCAAAGGCGGCATCGAAGGACAGCTGGAACTTTATGCTGAGCCCAATGCCAAATGACCAAACGGTGCTGGACGTTAGCAGCAAAACCACCAAAAACTTGGCTACTTTGGGATGCCTGAAAATAAATATTATAAAGTTAGTTGGGGTTTTAATATGAAAAACATCAAAATTAGTGCTTACGATAATAATCACAAAAAAAGAAAAAATTAATAAAATATAAATAAATAAATAACAACAAAAATAAATAAGAAATTTGTTCTTGAAATTACATACATTTTTTAGGGATTTAAATTTCGATAAAGTAAAAAAAAATTATTTTTTTAACAATTAAGAAAAACACAGCGTTGCAAAGTCGCTTAATGTTTGGCAAAGTTATGCACATTCAAAGTTCAGAAAATATGTAATTTTTTTGGTTGTGATATAATTCTTTTAGATAAGTTGATAGTACTAAAGAATTAGAGTAATTTCACGATTCCACAATTATTTTCGTAAAATTCACAATTTTGTTAAGTTAAAATGTTAAAATTAAAAATAAAGTTTTCAGTTAAGATTATAGCTTATCAACTCATTACCACCTACTTGACATATAGAAACAGCAGCATATTGGCCAGTATGAAGAACTGCATCTCACAGGCCAGGCTCCAGCTCCAACTGGCGCACATGTCGCGATGATCGAACAGATTCTGGATGAAGAACAGATTCCGCCACCAGTGCCTGGAGCACATCTCATCGAAGCGTTCGTTGATGTGATAAACGGAGGTATCACCTATGTAGGCATAGGCCAGATCCACGCACAGCATCACCACCAGATACAGTGGACCCAACCTCAGATAGCGATGGAACAAAAGCTTGCCAAACAACTGCAGATTCTGACGAAGTCCATTCCGACGCACCGCCTCCAACTGCCTGGAGTTGCGCAGAAAGTTGTACGTCTGCAGGAAGCCACTGGAAAATAATATAGAAAATATTCAAAATTAAAAAAATATATATACATATTTAAATGGGTTATAGGGATGTCAACAATAGGTAGATATCGACTATATCTCTCAAATAGCTCTTTCGATAACCTTGCCAATCTAATTCTCTAATAAAAAGGTTTCTCTATAGTGGTAGGGTCTTATCGAAATACACCCTTATCGATACTTGGGAAGTTAGGATGTTAAAAAATAACGGTTTATCGATAAAATCGATATTGCATCGATATTATCCTATTATCCTATCAAATACATTTAGAAGCGAAATAGTATATAAGACGTCCATAACGTTGATAAGCGAGGAAACCTTATAGCCACTTTCGATAGCAAATTATTATCGGCAGGTTTTGGGATTATCCCAGCACTAACTCTCAAGAACACGTGTACTCACCTAATGGTAAAGAAGACATCCACCAGCAGAGGAGCCGACGATACATACTGAAAGAACACCTGCTCCGCATAGGAAATGAGCACGGTTTTGTTGTGGACCGTAAAGTACATAAACCACACCACATGGAAGACCATAATCCAGATGGCGCAGACCGATCTCAGGCCATTCATGATGGGGATTTCATTCGGTTGATTGTCGCGTATTGAAAAGATTCTTGCCCAATTACCCGTAACATCGTAGCAGCTGACGAAATTCTGCAGTCGCTGCCAACGGAGCAGGGAGTGAAGGGCACGCCAGAGCTCCGATTCGGTTGGAGAATATCCCAGCGGTTCCTTCAGCTCCCGATCCTGATTCTCCTGCTCCTGTTTCCTAGCTATCAATAACTGCTGGGCACAGAGCATCAAACCCGCTGTGATTAAAACGGAAGCCACCAACAGTCGAAAGCTGGCACGCTGATAGAACACATCTTTCAGCTGCAGATCCTTCATGTACAGCACCTCGGGTCGAATATCGAAGACATCGTTCTCCGCGAACATGCCCCTTGAGACATACTCCCCCGCCAACTGTTGCACCTCGGAGGAGCTACAGTCGCTGGGCAGGCAGAGACCTATGTGTATAATCTGCTCCGACATCAGCTTGATCTCCACCTGCCAGGGGGAGTTGTGTCGCAGGTAGATCACGCGGTAATCCATCTCGAAAGGTGCCTGCTGGGTGAGCAGTCCATGGTGCATCACGCGATCAAAGTTCTTGGATAACGTAATGCCCACCGGACGCTGGACGTCCTTACACGCCTCCCTGCTGCCCAGCCAATAGTTCTGGCCATAAATAAAGCCCGATGGCTTGATTCCAGATGCATCCAGCACTAGCAAGAAGAAGAAAAATAGGAAATTAGTTAGGTTGTATTTAAATAAGGTTTAATGAGTAAAATTGTAAAGAAAAGTTAAGCTTTTACTCCACTTGTTTTAAGTGCCAAAAGGCATTCTTGAATAGGAGAATGAATACTTTGCTCTAAATGTATGATATTCAAAAATATATATGTGGATTCCAATCTTGTAAAGAAAATAGAAAGTTCTTAACTTGTTTCCGACTTAGCTAAAACTTGTGTTAATTGGGTGTTAATGGGATACCTGAATGGTAGTATGCAGAGTAGAATTTGTGAATATTCAAGACTAAATAAATTGATAGAATTCTTTATACGAGAAAGAAGATATGGATATGAATATTAAAAGCTAGCTTGAAGTATTTTAGATACATTTTTAGATAAGATTACATTTATTGCAGGAGTCAAAGTTTTAAAGCCAGCTAAGATTTTACAAAAACTGTTTATTTTTAACGTCTCAACATTGGTTGGTTGCACTTATCGGTACTTATCGCCAAATTTCCTGTATAATTAACTTGTTTGTAATTTAATGTAGACTTAAGCTTTGATAGCGCTAACGTCTCAATTTAATTGAGTTGAAGTGCAATTCAAATGAACTGCACTTACCGCATGTGTTCAAATCAAATACAGTCTTGAAATTAGTACAGTGAGTATTTAAACCAAGTTTCAGTTGAATGGAAACTGTTTAGCGCACATGTTTTTTGTTATTTTGGTTTCTATTTGCCGTACTTGTAATTCAATTAACACCTCATCATTTCAGTTCTTATTTGAAGAAAAATTAGTGGGGAACGTGGTGAGTTGAAAGTTCAGGAACACTCAGAGTTTTCTATTGTGGTGTGAGTCACCAAAGTGAATGTAACCAATGAATACACTCATAAACACTTGTAAGAACTGTCAATAGCAGTTGTTTTTCATGTTTATTGGGGGAACTTGCTGGAGTGTTTGTCTTATTAATGAGGATGTTTTGGCAATCGAATACACATGAATACAACATGTGAATAGTGAATGGAGTGAATAAATACCTAGAAAAAACATGAATGTAGTTTTGCATTATGTTAAAATACTAATTTCTTGAATATAAATTTTAAATAAAATCAAGCAATTATTGCAAGAAACGAAAATAAACAAAGATTTATATAATTTTTGTATTTAAAATACTTCTTATAAATAAAAAAAAAATTATTTTTAGTTTAATTACTAAATTTATATATTTTCAATTTCATTAAAAAATTCCAATTCCAAGATAACGAATTTTGGCTTTATAGACTTTACGCTACTTTATTACCCAACTAATCATCTTTTATGATCTAACATTTTAATTTTCTACTTTTTTTCAGTGTATGGATAGCTTACCTTTCATGGCCCAGGGCTGTTTGCTGAGAATGCCGCGTTGCACGTGCCGCAGCTGCGTGTGGCATCTGGCATTCACATTGCTCTCATTGACGACTTTGGTCAGGCCAAAGATGACGGAGCTGCGTGTCAGATGGGGCTCTATGGAGTCGGGGTATTCCGGGGTATCTAGGTCCAACTGTGAGAGCTCCTCCTGTCGCGGCGTCAACGTCTCATTGTGTCTTTGGCGATAGTTTTGTTGCTGCTGCCACTGAGTGGAGCCGGAGCTCTGATTAGCCGCTCCCTTGGCCACGCAGAGCAATGCCAGAAATATGGCTAAGAGACAGCAGTTCTGCATGTTGTTGTTATGGCTGTTACCTTGGTTTATTTGTTATGGCAATTACGTATGGTATTGGGATCTATTTGCGCTCGTATTGAGTATTGAGCATATAACTAATAAAATGGTTTGTTTGTTCGCGTTGCTTGCTTGGCCTGCTTTGAATTTGGCTATGACTTTTGGCTTTTTTCTTCGTTTACTGGACTGGATTGGATCTCTCTCTGGGCTGAAGGTCACAGCCCCACGATGCTTACCTGCACCTCTATGTGCTTATAATATCGCGTTTGAATATCTTGTTGAATAAAATTTCAACATTTTCACGTCCAAAAACTGATGAGTTCAACTGTAAAATTTAAATAAGACATGTTAGTCGTTTAGATTAAGGTGTTTTTTTTTCATATTTGTAAATTAAAACTTAAATTTATTGCTCTTCTTTATTCCCAAATAAATTCATTGCTTTCCTATTATCAATAAATTATGTTTAAAATTGATTATAACATATTCCTAAATTCATAAAAATGCAAAAGTTATTCAAATAAACTAAATACAAAATTTATTGTATTTATTTTTGAAATAATTTACATAAAATCCACAATAATTTCAATGTCACTTTTCTCTCTCTTTATTTCTGCTTTTCTCTACTTATCTCTTATTGTTTTGATTTAATTTATTTCTCATTTTACGCTATATGTCAACATATAAATTTCTTTTAGTTTGCGTATTTTTATGAATTTTTTAAATCCGCTATTTCGGTGCTCTGCCGAACGCTCTTCAGAATATTACGCATACGCCGCATGCGCGGCTGCATTGAAATTTTTGCTTTATCACAATGCGGTTATGCAATAATTAACATACAATTTGAGTTAATAATAATATTTTTAACACAAACTCTTTCACAAACGAGCTAACAAAGCGCAGTAAAAGTTTTTGAAAAAAACTGAAGATAAACAAAACGCGAAACGAAAACAAAAACAAAAACACAAAACTCAAAACTCAACCCAATTTCGTAGGCGCCGCACAGCGACTAAGGTTCAATTGACCGCCCGGATGAGTCGATATCGAGTTGAGCCGATATCGCGTCGAGTTGAGTTGGAATTGAGCTGAAAGAGATAATGCCTGCGCCCACCTGACCACATTGACTTCAAGCTCAAAAGTGGCACCCAAACGGCCTTTCGTTTTCATTTTCGCTTTTATTTATCTTTTTATATTTTTATAATTTTTGGAGTCGACGTAATAATGCCAAGTTTATGGCTTATAATCGAAAAAAAAAACAACCGAAACTTGCAGTTGTTGTTGGGCAAGAATTTTGTTGGCTTGGGGAAAAGCTGGCGGCATTGACGAAGGTCGTGTCAGAAAAGCTGATCGAGCTGCCAGAGTCAGCATAAACGGGTCTACGCTCTGCACATTTCGTCCGATTTAAGCTATTTGCATAGTTAACGCTTTTTGCAGCTTTTTACGCTTTCCTCAGCGCTTTTTCTGTTTGGGCTTTGCATAATTTGCAGCTGCTTCTGGCTGGCAGATGTTGTAACCAGACGCTAACTGAAAGAGCCCGCATATTGAACAGATACGAATTTATATAATAACAAAATAAGCATATAAAATTAAATTTAATTTCTTATTAACTTTGAAGTTAATTTTAATTTAATTTAATTTGAAATTTATTTATCATTTTTAAAAAATAAAATTTTTTTTAATATTACTTTTTTTTAATTTTTTGGTGTTTTTTTATATAATTTTATGTTATTCAATAATATAAATAAAATTTTAAAATATTATAAAATATTGTATCACAAAATTATGCATTAAAAAATTAAATATACGAAATAAAAAACAATATCTAAAGTAAAAAGTAATAGACAAAAAAAAAAAAACAAAATAATAAGCTAAGAAATGTAGAAAAAATTTAATATAAAATAAAACACTAAAAAAATTGTTGAAATAAAAGTTATACAAAAAGACAAAGAGAATAAGTCTGCAGTTAAAGAAAATGTTTCCCCGAAACTCAATTAACAACTTCTGGAGTTTTTTTTTTACACTGAGAGCAGAACATGAGCACTTACTGGACTTTTATATATATTTAATTATTTTATTTATATTTTATTTTTTGTGTATTTTTTTAATGGTTTTTTGGGTTTATTTTTTATGCAGCACGCGACAGTTTTGGCAGTCGGTTAATTTTCACTTTGTGTGGCTAAACACGAGCACACTTGACCGGCTTATACGAAGTTGCGATAACGATATATTTAATTTCCATTAATGCCATTACGCAGCGACATCAAAGAGACAATGAGACAAGCGAAGAGAGAAGAAGAGAGGAGAAGAGTGAAGAAGACAGCAACAGCTGTAGTTAGAGTTCGAGTTCGAGTTTCGATTTGATTTCGTGTTTATTTTTGTCTTCTGTTTCAGTTTCTTGCTGGTTTTTTTTTTCGGGGTTTCAAAAATTTCAGACTCTTTGCAGATCCGTGTTTCTGTCCGACTTTCGTTTTCGTTTCTTTCGGTTGATTTTGTTTTGATAAAAATCAAAAAATAAATAAGAAGAGCAGCAGTTGCTGATTAGCTGCTGCTCTCTTGGCCCTGGGCCCTGCAACTTGTTTATAGTTGGCTTTTAAAAGCTGTTTAACCGACAAAATTTCATTTATTTTCTGTTTTTTATTTCTCTGATTTTTTATCTGAATTGTTTTTTGTTGGTTTTATTACTTATTCCGCTTATACTTGAATTTTTGTTGAGGGACGCGTCGGTCGCGCGTGCAACGTAGTCGAAGCAACTGTGCGACGCTTGCATTTTGGCCCAAAGTTTTATAAACTTGGTCAGTAAGCCGCTGCTGCCTCGCTGCCGGCGTCGCTGCCTCTGCTGCCCAGCGAGAAAAGAGAGAGAGAGAGAGAGATAAATTAACCAATTTGGTGCGTACCCTCTCAAGATCAACAAAATTCGAGGAGCTGCAAAAGACCCAGACCCAGACTCATCATCATCGGTCGCGTCTCTCTCTCTCTCTCTCTCTCTCTCTCTCTCTGTCTCTCTCTTGTCCCTCTCTCATCTCTCTCTCAGCTCTCGGCATGTTTTGCGTGCTGCCTTTTGGTCAGCGTGTTCGCTGCGTTTGCTTTATTATTGTTACATTATTCGTTTTTTTTTTCGTAATGAGCCATCGTTACCACGCACAATCGATTTGGTTTTTTATTTGTCAGCGATGATTTAACGATAATTGCCTGATATCGAAATCTGGCTTAATTGAAAAGCTCAAAGCTCAGCTAGGGTTTCTCTTCGACTATTTAATAGCTGATAATGAAATTTAAACCAGTTTTATCTATTTTATCGATTGGAATATATTCAATTTTTCTCTGGAAATCAAGAATTTCGCTCGTCCGACAAACGATCGGACTGACGAACGGCCCGACGATCCTGTACTAATTGATTAAAATATAATTAAACTTATTATTAAAAAAAATTATCTAATTAAAAATACTTTTCCGGTTTATACTTTTTTTTACTGTGGAATTATTTTTATATGGATATATAAAAAATGTAGATGAAATTGAATCACAAAATACAATATAAAACACAATTTTTAACATTGCGACTATATTCATCCAAAAGAATTTATTTATTTACGAAATTAATTGAAAATATAATAATTATGTTCAATGTTTCTAATTGAGATAGGAAATATCATATTAAAAAAACATTTTCTTATATTTTCATATTATATATATTTTTTAGGTTTTATAGATATACATGCAAATAATAAATATTAAAAATAATTATCATTTATTATACAATTTGTCATTTATCCAAATTTTTAGTATTCAAATTTTCTAGTAATATTTTTTGCAGTGCGTATATGCATTTTTCTTCCAACCAGTGATTCAGTTTGCACAACAATGCCGCCAGATGGCGCTTTGGCACACTAAACGAATCGTAAGCTTGTGAGCTTTAAGCTGCGCTCTGACTCGCATCTGAGCATTTTGCGCTAACGAGCACACGAACCAACCGCTAGCAGAAAGAGACAAAAATACAGCGAGCGGGAGAGAGTTGGATCGAGCGCTTAAGCAAGTTGCGCTGCTTCGCTTCATTCATTCAGTCGTCTCGCGCAGCTTGTGGCAAACAGTCGATAAGGCGGAAGGTGCGCTGCGAAATTTACCGACTGCCCCCACCCCCACAGCGTGGGGAGAGAGAGAGAGAGAGAGCGCAACAACAACAATACATGCGAAACGCGCGCGCGCAACTGAAAAGTTTACCAACAACAAAATAAAAAAGAAATACATGAAAATATTTGTGTGTGTGTGTGTTTGTGAGTGTTGGTGTTAACAAAATACAAGCAAGTGCAAAAGAAAAATCCAAAACAGCTAACAAGTTTTTTCTGCGTAGAATATAACGAGATCGAAATTCCAAGTAAACGACAACAACAACCACAGTAACAACATCAACATCAACAACAACAACAACAACTTGTTGTTGATTACTGTGTGTGAGAGTGTGCGTGAGAGTGTGTGTGTGTGATTGTTTTTGGCAAAGCTTTAAAGCGGGTCAAATGCATAAATAATTAAGTGAGAAATTCAACAAAAAACACACTGCAATTTGTTGCTATAATTAAAACCCGCAATTTATATGCACACACATATACACACATGCCCAAAGATCAGCTTATATATACAGTTGTCATTACAAATGCAGTTACGAATGGCTGAAAATTGTTACAACGCTTTTTCGGCCATCTCTCGGTAACAACAACAGCAACACTGCTGTCGTCTCGCTCTCGCCAACTAGCTTTCAAAGCTCGGCGCAATTGTGGGAAGCAACAACAACAACAATCGCCTAGACGACGAATATTGAAATCAAAACGAAAGCAGCTAAAAAATAACACAAAAAAAAATAAAGCAAAACGAAATAATACCAAATTCAATATTGCAAATTGTGCACAGTTCAATTACCTAATTTTCTAAGCCGAAATGCTACTGCACTTGACTGTTGCCAATTGTTTTGAGCAGCTTTTTGCGCATCCACCAAATGGCAGTTAAAGTAAGTCAACAAATTTACGGCCAATAAATTCACAATTTAACTGACGTACATATGCACATACATACATAATACCCGCTCACCCTGCACATACCCTGTAGCCGCCACAACAGCTCACACAAGACAAAACCGCAACATTTCAGTTCTCACGCCAGACTCCAACTTCCATTCCAAACTCCAACTGCGACTTCAACTGCAAATCCCAAAACCAAAAAACCTTTGAACTTTAAAAAACAGGAGTGCAAAATGCAAACAGTCATCAATGAAGCAGTCGACACTCGTCGCAGACTAGGAAAACAAACCAATACAGCTGCAGACGCCACGAAAACGGTTTCAAAAGAAAAACCAACTGTAAAAACCCAGACACTGCACAGTGGTGTCGATGACATAGAGAGATTTGAAAATAATATATTATTTATAATCAAAATTTCATATTTAATATAAAATTGTATATATTTAATAGAATTTATCAATAAAGTAAATTTAATATAATTTATATAAAGTTTATTTAAAAATTAAAGTAAACTATTAAAAATATTTTGGAAAACAAAATTGTGAAAAAAGAAAAATTATAAAAAAAAATTGTATAACAATATTTTTACATTTTATCATCTGAAATTGATATCAAAAACTTTCTTTAACTAAAAAACTTAAAATTTCTGATATTTCGAAACCCATAAACTCTTAATCTCATAGTACCACTAAGCACTCAATACATAGAGGCGTCAAACAGCCAAAAAAGTGGTTTCACAAATATCTCGACGATCGCGTCCCAGCAACATGCAACCTGTGCGAGTCGAACACGCAACCGAACAGCCGCCTTGAAAATGTATAGGAATGGTTGCAAGCGAGCTCGCTACGAACGCGCTTCAAACGCACGTCAGTCGACTGCCGACTTTTGAACTGAGAGCGCGGACTTATTCGTGCTCTCCGTCCCATGCGCTCGTGCCAGTTTGCAATGCTGGCCAGCGATTTCGGTTTTGATTCTCGTTTCAGTTTTCTGTTTGGATGCTGAGCATTGGCGCTCAGCGCACATTAAGAGTCGGGATGTTGATACCCTCTATAATTTGCATATATTCCGCTGCCGCTAGAATTTAGCAATTGAATGAATAGGGTATCAACTTGCGACGTTCATTGACGTTTGGGCTTCGTCAAAGTTGTTGTTGGGAATTTCGGTTTCGCTTGTGCGAAGAGTTGCGTACTTCGGCTGTGGCTCGGCCTTTGTGCGATGTTGCTGTCTTTGTCGGCGGCTTTGCTTGCTGCAAAAAAGTTCCCACGGTTGTTTGTAGATTCTTGTAGGTGCGTGTGAAGCATATGCACCTGTGTGATCCTATTGTTTTTTATTATTTTTATATATATTATAAATAATAAATATGGACATATTATATTCATTTTTCAGGAAATTTTATTGTTAACAATCGTAATGCTCGTATACAATTATTCAAATTATTTTTATTTTTTACAGCAGTGTGTGCAGCAATTAATTTTCAATTATGGATATCATACATTATTATTTTTTACAGCATCTTTAAATAACAAATTATAAATTATTCATACATATGTAAATTTTCTACTGCAATTTCTGAATAACAAAATTCTTAAAATAAAAATTATAAATAAATAAATATATTTTGCAGCGTAATTATTCATATATATGTACATATATGTATATATTTTAACACCAATCTTTAATAAACCAAATTCATTAAATATTTAGTAATAAAAAATATATTTAATAAATTGTTTTTAAGTTGGAGAACCAAGAATTTTTAAATTTAAGAATTACTGTAAAAATAGATATATGTATACATATATATATGAACAATCTATAATAATTCTCTCTTATTTTAAGAATTTTGTTATTCAGAAATTGCTGTTGAATTGAAAATTAATTGCTGCACACACTGCTGTAAAAAATAAAAATAATTTGAATAATTGTATACGAGCATTACGATTGTTAACAATAAAATTTCCTGAAAAATGAATATAATATGTCCATATTTATTATTTATAATATATATAAAAATAATAAAAAACAATAGGATCACACAGGTGCATATGCTTCACACGCACCTACAAGAATCTACAAACAACCGTGGGAACTTTTTTGCAGCAAGCAAAGCCGCCGACAAAGACAGCAACATCGCACAAAGGCCGAGCCACAGCCGAAGTACGCAACTCTTCGCACAAGCGAAACCGAAATTCCCAACAACAACTTTGACGAAGCCCAAACGTCAATGAACGTCGCAAGTTGATACCCTATTCATTCAATTGCTAAATTCTAGCGGCAGCGGAATATATGCAAATTATAGAGGGTATCAACATCCCGACTCTTAATGTGCGCTGAGCGCCAATGCTCAGCATCCAAACAGAAAACTGAAACGAGAATCAAAACCGAAATCGCTGGCCAGCATTGCAAACTGGCACGAGCGCATGGGACGGAGAGCACGAATAAGTCCGCGCTCTCAGTTCAAAAGTCGGCAGTCGACTGACGTGCGTTTGAAGCGCGTTCGTAGCGAGCTCGCTTGCAACCATTCCTATACATTTTCAAGGCGGCTGTTCGGTTGCGTGTTCGACTCGCACAGGTTGCATGTTGCTGGGACGCGATCGTCGAGATATTTGTGAAACCACTTTTTTGGCTGTTTGACGCCTCTATGTATTGAGTGCTTAGTGATAGTACCTTGCAGATCTCGTAAATTAAATTCAAATTAAATTACAACTGATTTCCCTATAACTTAATACTAAAAAAAAATCCCAATATATCAATTTAATAGCTTTTTATGCGAAAAAATGTAATCGTTACGATCTGCAGTCTGAAGTTTGCCACAAAAATTAGTATTTCCGCTGTATTTGGTTTACTGAATCACTTTGAACTGCTAATTTATAGTTCTTTGAAACGCTTTTTCTTTGGAATAGATGATGTCTTTGTTTTATAGCTTTACTCTGTCAATTTTTATAATGAATTTTCAAATATTTTCTCACATTTTTCAACTCAAAAAGCTTACCATAGAATTTCCTTATAAAAATAAATAAATATTTTATTACTTATTTTCTATACTTTATCAGCCATTCTCTTTCAACTTTAATAAATTTAACAAATTCAACCTGGTTTTAATTTATTTATGTGGTAATATCTGCTGCAGTTTTTGCATGCACTTTAACCACTGTGCGCATGCGAATTGCATTTAGCTATGGCCATGTGTCCAACCTGCAATGGGTATGGACTAAGCTGCACTTGTCGCTGGAACTGGTTTTCGCAATTGTTGTTATTGTGCTCTTAGCTGCAGTCGCTTTTGTTCTTGTTGTTGTTAATATGATTATTGTTATTATTGTTGCTTATATATATAATTCGTTTTGTTTTTTACGAGCTTGGCTGGCAGCATTTTAATGGCCGTCGCGCTGCATTTTTCCATGTTTTTCCGGCTGACCTCCGTCTGAGTTCTGCATTGGAACCAGTTGAGTTGAGCGTATTTTTTCAGTGTTTTATTATTATTAATATTTCTGCCAATTGTGTGGACTTTGTTGCATTCTAATTTGCCAATTGCCACCGTTTGTTCTGCGCAATTGGAGCATGGCTAATGAGTTGCCAAAAAGGCCAGAGGTTGTGCTCATTAGTTTGGTGCCACTCTGGGGTGGACCTACGCTTAGAGAAAAGGAAGTTGGAAAATTTGTTGATGCAAGAATAAAATTATCTGTATATTAAAGGGCATTTTAAATTTTATTTTTTTATTATTTATTTACATATTTATTTATTTATTTACTTTTTTTTATATTCACAGAAAACTTTAGCATTGTCCTTAACAAATTAAAGAGTTTTCTTTTATCTTGTCTGAAGCTTAGTAAGCTTCAAGCTTAAAATAATTACGCTTTCTTCTTTTTGCCTAGTATTATATATTCTTTATAATTGTCTCTCTTTTATCTAGGTATTCTTCTTTTTTCTGAGTGTATACGCCCACTGACGCTTATCGCTGGCAGGCATCAGGTGGTAATAGAATCGGAGTGAACACAAAAACAAACTTATGATAAGTCGTCGTGTAAACAACGCAAAAACATCAGCATCAACAACAAACAAAACACAGACAACAGAAAACAAAAACAACAGCAACTGCAGCTGGCAGTGAATGCAACTTAAAACTGAAACTGAAAACTGTGTGAACAAAGTATATTGAAATTGAAAAGTTGTTTGGTCGGACATTGATTTGACCATAACCATAACACGGTGGCAATTGGACACGGATAGACAGACGACAGTAGGCAGATAGAGAGACGGAGACAGAGAGACAGAAAGACAGAAAGACAGCGAGAGAGATCAGACATCAACAATTGATTCGCTATTAGCCGCTAACTGTAAAGCGTTTAAACGGCAAAGCGGTAAACAGATCGCATCAGCCGAGAGGTAACCGGACACCAGGCTCCAGAGCCAACCATGTTTAATTGCATTGAAAATGACGTTCAATGGAGCATTCAGTTGCAAGTTCGTTATGCAACAACGACTGTGGCTCCGACTCACTTACAAGATGCCCCCAACTGGCTTCAACTTCAACTGAATGAAAATCATTTTTATTGATTTCTGATGAGTTTACATTCTAAAGTTTAGTGTTAGCAAAGCATTCGATATCATCATGGATATTAGAGATAATTTGGAAAGAAACAGACCATCGATTATTTAGTTTTACAATCAATTAATCAAGGCAAACAATTAAGACAGTTTAAGTCTAACGAAGGAATAAAATTTAGAAAGTTTTGGTTATTATTAATAAGCTTTCTTTTTTTAAACATTGCAAATTTTAGATTTTTAATAAAATTATTAGCTCACCATCACTATCGATATTATGGATGGCCAGAAAGTAAAATGATTATCGATTTAAATGAAAATGGGATAGTTCAAATAAATTTAATTATTATTCTTAAGCAAAGGATTTAATTTCTTAATTAAAAAATAAAAATTTATTAGAAATTATAGATAAAAATTGCATTAATTCAAATTAATTACCTACAAAAATAATTTAAACTAATTGCCAAATATTTACATAACTAATTAAACGATTTTTATCAATAGTATCCACTAACATTTATCGATACATTATTGATAGTGCCAACTATCGATGGTTTGCCATCACTAGCAACCGAAAGCAACTTCGACGCCAACTTCAACTCATTAAATGATTTCTAATGCGTTCGCATTCTAAGGGCACGTGCAGCCTTAACTAATTAGCCAAATTGCGTTTGCACTTGGCGCTGTACTAAATATTTATTAGCCTCGTTTATGGCCATTTTTGTTTCAGCTGCGCCCCTGAGTCACGGGCGCGTCTACGAATTCTTCAGAAATCAAACAAAAGCAGAAAAACCTAAACAGAAACAGAATCAGCACCGGGCACCCACGCTCCATTTGCCATGTTTTATGAGGCAAGCCTCAAAAGCCTTGTAGCTTGGTCATGTCTCAGAATTATTATATATCATGTATACATTTCACAATATCGGTTAATGCCGCAGCTTGTTTATGCCGCTGAATTTAGCTGTTATTAGGCTCGATTCCCCATTTTCCTCGTGCACAAATTTCGCATAATTTCACAAGCTGTAAAACTGCAAATTTGGCCTAATGATTCCCTGGCACGTTACCTGTCATTTTCAATACAAAAATTGGCTGGAAATTAATTCACAGTGCTTTTTAAACTGTTACACAATGCTGGCAATTTCATTGATTAAATATTGTTAGCGGAAAAAAAATATGAAAGTGGAAAGTGTGTGGGAACAGCAAAAGCTTCAATTAGAGCTAAGTAGGAAATTCGTAAGTGGCGCATAAAAAAGTGGCAAATTTTCTATACTTATAGAAATAAATCAGTAAAGTTAGTGTTAAAGAGCTGTTATATCTCTTTTAGTTTTAAATCTTTATAAAAATAGGAAACGTGCATAATGCTTAAAAACTAGCATTTTTTACACTTAGACGTATAGAAGTTCAGTAGAATTCTTGAAAATATAGAGCTATTTTACTGCCAACGACTTTAAAAGAAACTTAAAATGGGAACCAAGGTTTGTAAAGGAAATATACAATTTTACAATATATTTTAGTTCAAATGTAAAGTTGTGCAATATTTTCTATGGAGTTATGGAGTTCAACTAGCAGAAACTGGAACTAATCTCAAAGTTTCCAACTTGTTAAGATGATACAAAAATTTGAGTTCTAAAGTCAAGCTGTAAAATATTTGTTTAAATGAATGAAGTCGAATTATTTTGAACTACATAAACGTTCCATCACACTTGTAAATTTCATTCAAATACTTCATTCAAAAACCGCATAAACTGGAACTAATCTCCAAGTTTTCAGCTTGTTAAAATTCTACCAATATTTTAGTGTAAATGTAAAGTTGTAAAATGTTTTTTATAGCTATATCCTCACTATTTCAAACTGCATATACAATTCATCACACTTGTGACTAAAGAGCATCTGAAATTTGTTGAGTTTAGCTTTAAAGCCGGCTGTTTCACCTGAACGAAACGTGTAAAAATTCAATACAAATTATAGTTCTCCGGTGGGGAAGCATATTGTACTTCCACACGTATAACAATGAAATATTCTTACGTGTTTCAACAACTCTGGCCACTTGGCGACTCGTGAGTCGATTCATTTTTTCATTCGTTTCATTCGTTTTGTTTGATGTGGGGTTCAGGGTCAATTGCTGTACAAGTATTGCACGATCGTCGTTTGTTTATACTTAGCTGCGAATTAGAATCGGACTCACCTAACGCTCTTGACTAACAAACAAAAAATGAACATAAAAAAAAATTATGCATTATTTGAACAAGTATGATTATTATTATAAAATTTGCTCGGTCTCAAGTTACTTAATATTTATTCTTCATAATTATTTTATTACGTACAAAGGAAGTTGACGACATCTGCTGTCGATTTTGTCATGCGTAGCTTGGAATTAAACCCAAAACCCAAATATGAAACGCCAAAAAAAAAAAAAACGGCTATAAAGAAAAAATGGAAACTCACCTTCATGCCTGACAAAATTTGTATAGTCAGAGAGTAGATGTGTAGATGTGGCAGTCGTTAGCTTCAGGTATTCCTCTAATTGCCGATGTGCTTATGAGCTTAATAACTATATTTTGCAATCCGCCAAGTTCTATGAGATCTGCCTCCCAATTGAAACTTGTTGCTGGCCATCTAACCTTTTGTCGGCGACGCTCGGTCTTATATTAGATATGCTAGTTGATGCTATTAGCTGCAGATTATACGTTTCTAATTAGATGTTGCTAAGTAAGTAGCTTTCTAAAAATGATTCTCTATATACTGCTGCTTTATGCTTATTATGATGCCAATTAAAGTAAAGATGTGCTGTTTGTATCATATTTAAATGCTTGACTTCCTCAGCTTATTTGTTGCATATTAAATGCAAATATTTAATAGAATTCTGTGAGAATTATGAGTTGAAGTGTGGGAAACACTTGTCTTTATTAGCTTTTACAGCTTGCAAACATTTCTATTTAAAACTTGCCTCCAAATACTTCCTTATTGAACAGGAACCTCTTAGCTTTTAGGCTAATATATTTGTACACTGTACTTTAAAAAAGTATAAAAGGGTCTATAAAGTTTGTGAAATTGAGAAATGTGTGTAACAGGCAGCATATGGTGTGGGAAACCCCACAAAGGCGTTAAAGCCATTTCCGTCTGTCCGGATGTCCATCTTTATAAACACATAGATCTTGCAAACTATAAAAGGTAATTGGGAATATACGTAGCCTATGAAACTATTCATCAATGCAGTAAATTTCTTTACTATTCAATAAGAAACACCAAAGATATGCAACAGATAATTTGCTTGCCTGACTGATAGTGAGTACATTATTGAAACACAAAGTACAGGGTCTCCTACTGTCGGTTACGTCCGCCTAATCTGCCCCGTCCTTAGTTATAGTTTTCTTCTATGTCAGCTCTGTTGAATTAATGCAAAGTGCAGTCGATCGTTATAGATTTGTAGATTGATGGCATCCACTTTATGAAAATATGCTGTTAAATGCCATTGACACTAGTTTATGGCTTATAAATGGATTAATTACGTTTGCTTTTTGTGCACGCTGAGTGAGATTTGAGTTAATTTATGTTGGCGATCAGTTTCTCTGCCCCTGAGTGATCGATGACAGTTGCAACAAATTCGAAACGGATTTCATTCCAGTTTATACATTTCATCAACAAAACAAAACAAAACAACAAAGCGTTAAAAACACTTTTCTATTGGCCCATTGAGGCGGAATGCTGGTGATTACAAAAGCTTGTTTACATTTTAAGATGCCTGATAAGATTGTATTGATATTAAATCAACAATTTAGTGCTAGTTCGTGTTGTCGTGTTGGGTTTTTAATTTTTTGCATAGTTTCTCATCCCACGATTTCGCATGTTTAATCAGCTGCGGACCTAAGCTTCAACGCTATTGTTTTCAGCACAATGAAAGATAGCGAGACACATACTATAAACAAATCAAATAGATTTCAGTCAAAAACATAAATGCTTGTGGGCGTTTTGGCAACTTAAATTCTTTCGCACGCTCCGGTCCACTCGACTCTGGCCAAAAATGTCGTTTGTTAAGCATCTTTGCAGCACTTCATCAATCCAACAATCAAACAAACCAACAATCAAACAAACAACGACTCGTAACTACTTCAATCTCAAAGTCATCCAATTGTCAGGCACTTCAGTATGTGCTGTTGACGTTGATTGAGTTTCGCTCAGAGATTCAAAAATTCAAAGATTCAAAAATTCTTACCCCTTGATACAAAGGTTGCCGCTAAAACCGAAACGAAAAAAAAATCTAAAAACCCAAAATATCTAAGCCGCTTCCCAGTTACCTGTTTGCTGTTGTTGTAATATGATTATTATTGCGCGCTTTGTTGTTAAGTTTAGAACGCTGATGTTATAACAAATTAAGCGCACAAAAAAGAATATAAATAAAAATAATCATCAAACCAGCACGGTCATGTAAAAAAAGTCAATGGCTTTCTTATAATTAAACTTCGTTTCTGCCCCTCGTGCTTTTTGTTGTACAAATTAATGAGCAAAAAATGTAGAAATCTTGAAATCTTGAAATTTAATCATACACAAAGTAAATTATAAGTTAGCTAATCTTGGAAATTTATATATACATTTAAGTTTCTACTGCGCATCTATCATGCAAATCTCTTTTGCTTTTCTTACAGGCATCCTGCTCTAGGCTGTTGTTGAGCTTATTATACATTAATCATGCCACAAAAGTCGGCGAATTATGCCTACACTCCGAGAAAAGCAACCAGAAAGATTTTTGAATTACCCAGATAAATTTACCCAAAAAACTCTTGAAAAAAATATAAAATTATAACATGATTCCAGACAAAATACATTTTTCAAATTAAATTATTTCAAGAAATTCTGTTTTTCTCTTGTAGTTTATAGTTGAATTAAGAATAAGAAAAATCAGAATAATGTTAGAACGTTTTAGTTATTTTTCCGAGTGTAGTTTCTATGGCGTGCATTGAACTTTGCTTTTGAGGCCTTTGATTAATGTAAAAAGCTTGTCCAAAAACAGTAGAAAAAAAAGAGTTAGAAATGCTACAAAAGTCTTTGAGCTCATGCTAATGAGCCACGACTTTGTCTTGAACATTCTTTGGGCTTCTTTCTTTCTTTTTTTGGCAATGACTGTGCGATCATCAGCATGACAATTGGGCGTTTAGCTAAATGTTTAATAAACTTATAATATATTTTTCTATATTGTTACATTACGCAAACCCATGGCGCACCTTTGGCTGTTTCGTGCGTGCATTTATCGAAAACTTGAGTGAAATTGCCAACGTAATTTTGCGCAAGTGTCGATCGAGCTAAAAACAAAATTATTGGTGTTGTTTTTGTTTAATTGATTTCTCGACAGGCAATGACACACATTGCCATAAAGCTAACGATTTGGCTATAGCCAGTGGATATAATAGATTCATATACTTGTACGTACGTACAACTGGGCGTATGCTGCTCTTTGCCTCACTTCAACTCGGTCTGTGAGACAAACTGCGTACCGCATTGCGACCTCAGTTATCACTCTTACTTAATGTGACTTATAATGATATGTTCATATGATACGCTCCGATGGCCGATGGTTCGGTTTCATTGTGAATCTTTTGCATTGAGTCGCGCCGCCTTAGCATTGGTCTGTCTATAAAATTAATATGAAAATGAAAATAAAAACCAAACTGTGAAATCTTTTAAATATATTACGAGCCTCGTTACAGCGCATTTTGTAGAAATTGCTCAACTTGCGGCTCTATTAATAATGAAAGTTGTGAAATCAGTTGGACTTTTGTTAGACTTTTGTTGGCCAGAATCAGATGAGAGAGTTTGGCTTCATTTTGATGAAGAAAATTCGCAGTACACTGTAGAAAATATTGGTTCAGCTTGAGTTGAACTGTATAGCTCATTTATTTTATTAATTTCAGTTAAATATTTAGTTTTAAATGTTTGTTAGATTTTCCACAGTAGAATATATTGTTTGAATTTGAGGTGAAATTTGTCTTGCAACAATATCTATTGTTTCAGGTATATTTTTTCGAGCTGTGTAGCGGCCTAAACCAGTCAAGATTTTCACTAATGAAACTTCTTTCTCTCTTTTACATTTCCGACAATCTGCAGCAACAACCAGGCGTACGATTTCCCAAGGCAGCAGCACAGATAAGTCGCCAGCAAGACTTGAATTATTGCACGCAACAGCAGCAACAGCAGCAGCAGCAACAAAAGGAAGGGGCAACTGCAACTGCAACTGCAACTGCAACCACAAGACGCACACATTGCAACGCAGCTTCGGCAAACAATTGTGGAAAAGTGTGCAAACGAACAATAGAAACTAGATAGAAAATCAGTAAAAGAAATCAAGAAAAACCAACAAAAAGCCAAACACTTAAAAGCAGAGCAACAGCAGCAGCAACATATATAGATTTATTTTGTTTTAGTTTTTTTTGTTTTGCATTTGTTGTTTCTGGCATATGCGGCGGTAACGATGTCGTTGATGAAAATTCATCGAAGCAATGAATCATTTGGGAGCTGTGGCATGTTGTTAGTGTTGCTGGCATTGCTGCTTCTAGAGGCGACAGCAGCAGCAAATTCAACATCAGCAGCAGCAGCAGCAGCGAGTGAAACGCAAACGAGTGCAACTAATGGTGCAATTAGACAACAGCAGCAGCAACAACTACAACAACTGCAACAACAGCAACAACTACTGCTGCAACTGCAACTGCAACAAGCGGCAGACGAGGCTGTGGCACAACAGCACAATGAAAGCCAAATATTGCCAGCAAATTCTGCTGAAATTTTGAGCTCCAGTGATGTGGGTAAGTAGATAATGCACAGAGAGCTAGATTGCACATATCATACTAGTATAATACATACACTGAGAAAAAAATAACCCTGTTTTTCCCATTTTCAATGGGTACAGGGTATAAAAACAAAAGCTTTCTTACTCAAAAAATTCTAAAAGCGATATTCTTTATCTGGTTTTGTTTTTAAATTGAATTCACTTATATTTGAAAATTTTATTAAACCCAGATATTTAATTTGATATAATTTAATTTGTTAATGCAATGTAAAAATTGAATTCTTACTCAAATAGTTTTAATTTTTGTCGTAATTTTTATCGTTAGTTTATATTTTGCTTTAATGTTTTATAATAATATTATAATTGATTATCTCGTTTTGTTTTTGATAATTAATCCAATTTACTGTTTTAACTCGATTTAAACATGCATTCTAAAACAAAACAAGATTGTTTTAAGAGCTTTATTTTGTATAGATAATTATGATTTATTTTTCTGAGTGTATACATCAGTTGCGCCCCCTGGCAGCTCTCACAGAAAATTGTTTGCTTTTTGGGAAGGGGGAAAATGGCATGGATTGGCTAAACTGCAAACGAGCCGAAATAAATCTATGCCAATTATTGACCAACTGACAGCAGGCGAAAGAAACTACAATACCACAACAACGGCAACAATCGAACGCAGCAAAGACTTGCCAAAGTTGTTGGTCAAGTAGGGGAACAAAAAACAATTGGCCAGGCTGAAAGTGCGGCAGAAGCGGCAACAGTTAAGACAGGCAACATTCACATTGGCCAAGTTGTTGCGTTTGAAAGACAGCAAACGTCGTCAACAATTGTTGCGGCAATAACATAACATACAAGTTGCAAGCTACAAATAGCAAACAAACAATGGGGCAGCTGGCCATAAGGCTAACTTAAGCTGTTAAAAACTAAAAAAAAAATTAAAAAAGTAAGTTGTTTAATTATTTGCCATAAATTGGCGAACTAAATAGTTAAAAAATTTTAAAACTACACTTGCGATAATCAAAATTGGTCTTCGCTGCAAGCGAATTAAAACTAAAACTTTTATGTAAATTTTGTATAAAATTATTGCAACATTTTTTGCAGGCAAAAGCAAGGTCAGATTTATATGTATTTTGTTTTTTAATTTTTATAGGTTGTGTAATAAAAATAATCTATTTATTATCAGCGAGTATCTAAGCTAGGGATGACCAAGCACACGAATTGTGTTGAGTGCATATTAAAATAAAGCAAAATATAAGCAAATAAAATGAAAACAAATAAAAGTTATGATGTATAGTTAAATGTTTGGCAGCAAGATCTCAGATATGCATGAGTTTGCATGAAGATTATTTTGCTTGCTCTTCATATCAAATTGAATATAGTATTTTGAATGATTTCGGCATGATGCAAATAGCCTTCCTTTCCAACTGTTGCAAGTGTGTGTTTATGTTTTTTATGTGGCCAACATGCGGTATGAGCAATCAGTTAGACTTTAGACTTGCGTCCATGGCATGCTCATAATTGTTATTTCTATCAAGTATTTTTATAAGCAATTATTCGTTAGTTAAAGCGCTGTGACTTTTGCGTGTGTGTGGGCGAGTCAATTGTCAATTGTCTTTTGGGCCTTTTGTTTCAAGTGTTGGCCAAGTTGTAGGCCTAGTTGCCAAGGTAATAACTTGAGTATTTCCACAAAAAAAAAAACTGTTGTAAAAATATGCATTTATGCATGTTTATTCATGCGTCTTTCGCTCGCCTTTTTTTGTATTTAGCATTCACACTTTGAATTAAAAAACTTTTACAGACTTACATAAACAGGTTGTGGCCAAAAAGAAGCGACCAACTACATAAAATTTTAATGCATTTTGATGATTTTAATGTATGCACATTAAAAACAAAGAAAAAACGCTCCCGCTCTCCAGGCAAACCATCTAACTAAAGCGATGAATGCGCATATATTGCTGTTATTTTTATTTTTCTGTTGCTTTTCAACTGTTATGAAATGACGCAAAAAAAAAATAAAAAGAAAAACAGTTAAAGAAACCATATGCAGTTCTTCAAGTGGAAGTCGAAGTCGAAGTTGACTGGACTGTGTTTGTAGGTGTTGCTGTGGTTGTGGCTCTGACTCTGGGCCTGGCTAACTGGCCACAGTGAAAAAATCCTCAACATAAATATCAATATTGGTGTGTCTGCGGCTCTTAACTGTTTTGTTGGCTCATTACGTTTACCTGTTGCTGCTTCGTCTGTCCGTCCCTCCGTCTGTCTGTCCGTCCGTCTGTCTGCTCATGTGCGTTCATGTTGCGTAATCCGACACATTTACCTGGCGTCTTCAAGCGTTGGCAGCCCGTACGTTCGCTGCCAAAGAAGAGCGCACCTCACGAGTTGTGCGCTAAATCAGAAAAGTCAACAAAAAAAGCCAACCCGTCAAACAGCCAACAACAACAACAGCAACAACAATAACTGGCAACAACAGCTCTGAGCCTCTGTCTCTGTCTCTGTCTCTGCTGGCTGCCAAGTGCAACGCTTTCAACATTTGCAGCGCATGCAGCGTCTTTTCTTCGACCGCACCACCTGGCGTATGCGCAATGTGGGCGTGTACAAGCCAATTACACTCAGAAAATAACTGAAACATTCTCACTTGGTTCAAGCCAGAAAAAATATATTTGGTCTAATTAAGAGCGTAATCTTGTAATCTAGAATATCTTGATTTTAAGCACGTTTTGCATATTTTAAGTACTTTTATAAGATAATTTTTATCTGATTTAAAATGAATTTACTTATATATATTCTCATTTATATTTAAATCAATTTAAGTGCGTTTTTGCTTAAATTAATTCTGAAATATTAAGAAAGAAATGTACTAGAAATTTATATTTTTTTTACATTTGCATGGTTGATTTAATTTTGGAAATTCAAGAAAGTTGCTGTTTGCTTTTCTCTGAGTGTATACATACGCTATATGCCACAGCTATTGCAAACTAGTTGAGATTTTGCTTTTGGCGGCACTTAAGTGGGTGTAACTACACATACTCACACACTCACACTCACATGGTATTCACCCGCACTCGCATTCGCACTCACATTCATACTCTGCCTCTGTTTATGAATCATTGTGTCGGCAACAACTCACAAAAAATATTAAGCAGGAGCGCAAAAAAAATCATTAAAAAATCCCAGTTGCTGTATTACGTTTTTGAGTATGTGGAAAAATGATTTAGGGCCCCTGCATACCAGACGTAATCGTCCAAATATTTGTGGGCATCACTTGCAGCGTCTACCGCGTTACGTGTCTTGTTTGTTTTTGTTTGAGTTCAACGAAAATATTCATAAAATTATTAAAATAGCAAATTGTTTTCTTTGGGCTCTTTTGATATGACATTTGATTGGTTAAGTTGGTTACAGTACTTGGGAGTTTACGCTTAGGGCTTTGGTTTTTTTTATAGCCTTATAGCTTACGTAATTGTCTATAGTTTGGGATAGACCCTCAGATTTGGAATAAAAATCTTATAAATACTTGGCAATTGTTAATTGCATACATTGAATAAAATAAACAATATTAAACCAATATATATAACTGAAATTGATATAGGTGCATTAGGTTCAGTTCATTTGTATCTTTTAGATACTTTTGCCTTGAAGCTTGAATGTCTGTTGTGTCTTTGCCAATTCCCACACAAATTTCTTGGCTTAAACAAGCATCAAGTGAGCTAAAACTTATATAAGCACACGACAACTATTGTGAACCTTTAACTTGTAGGTATTAAGCAGAGCGAAGGAGCGTACCTTTGGTTATATCACTTGACTTTTCTACTTATGCAACTTGTGCGGACTTTCTTTTGTTTTGCAAACACAAGTATTTAGTTTTCATAATTTGCGTGCTGCAGTTTTCCTCCCTTTGCAGCAAAATGGTTTTTCATTTAAAGCCAAATCAGAAATTACTTTGTTGGCTGTTTGTTGGTTGTTGTCGGTTGGTCGCCATAAAGGAAAAGGAAATGAAACGCGTAATTTGTGTGCGGTGTGCGGTAGCTGCCATGGCTATTAAAAAGCTGTTGGCGAATTTATGTTTCGATTTGGGGTTTCAGTTTCGGTTTGGGCTTCGGTTTCGGTTACGGTTTTGCTACATTTGTTTTTGGCATATTTCTTTGTGCTGTTTACATAAAATGTTCATAATTTCATTTTCATTAGTTTCAAAACTAACAAATGCGACCGAACTTGAGGGTTTATTGAACCAAACGAACCAAAGCAACGCTCTCACCCTCTTCATTTTGTCATCAGCTTTGGCTAATTTTCTTTTTCACATAATTCATGTGTCTTTATGTCTCTCTCGGTTTTATGTGATTAATTAAACGCAGCTGACCCAAAGTTGTTATGGGCCATTATGTAAGATCAGAGCTTACATGTTTCAGAGGTAGATGAGCAAGGGGCAGCGGCCGGGCAGGGTGCACCTCATTTGAGGCACAAAAGAAAGCGGCTTAAACTAACTAATGATGCCAAATGTTGCAGGCGGGCGTCTCTCATAGACCGACTGAAAAATCAGTTTACATTGCGTAAAGCAGCTGCAACAAGCTGCTGATGGGAGCGTTAGATGCTGCTCTGGCTGCCGTAGTTGTTATTGTTGTTTGTGTTTGATAATGATGATGATGATTATGATGATGATGACGAACATGTGACACGCCCCTTGCCCATTTGCAACGCCTCAATGCACAACAACAACGGCGGCGATGGCAGCGAGACGGCAACAAGTTGAGCTATTGAAAAGCCGGAGACCGAACAGAGCCAAGTGACTCGCACTGAATTCGTAAAGCCAAAGCCAAGCACAAATAAACGGAAGCTCCCAAACCTCGGCAAAAATACTCGTAAACAACATTTGGGAAGCCTGCAGTCGAACGCAATTGACAGTAGAATACGTTGAAACCTACATCATACGAAATGCTGCAGTAATGCTCATTCTTACTTTTTCATCACCTGAAAAATTCTGTGATATAGTTTATTTAATAACTTCTGTATTTATCAACCGATTTTAATGTCATTTTGTGGAGAGATAAATTTAATGCACATTCCGAATATAACATAAAATTTTTCTGTATTACCCGAGCTATTCGGTTTAACTTAATTATAGATATCTTAGATTTAAAATAAATTTAAGCTACTTATGGTATTTATCTATCTACATTCCTAATTTGATTGATCTACCTTCTATAGTATAGTTGCTGAGATCGATTTTATACATTCAAGAATTTTATTTTGTGGCATAAATTATTCTGGATTTTTCTGAGTGTATAAAATCGTTGAGATCTGCTACGCCCATTTTTTATGTTGTCTGCACAAAGTTATTATACCCCCTTTTAACCATTTTTAATTGGTGCACGGTATAAAAAGCAACAAAAGCTAAAAAAAAACCATTGCAATTATACAAGCACATTTAACATATTGTCGGTGCTCAGAAAAACAGAAACAGAAACAGAAACAAAAAACACAGACAGCGAATCAAAATCAAAGCAAAACAAAGTGGCAAAGTCTCATTTGTGATTGCGCAAAAGGTCAGTGAGGCAGTCGGCTGTTGGCCAGGTCAATTTTAGTTGAGTTTCAGTTGCAGCCCAAGGGTTTATATGTTGGTGGCAATAATCAGGAAGCAATGGCTAAAGAAACAGCAAACAGCAGCAGCTGCTGGGTGCCACATTTAGTGGCATTTCACGACAACTTCAGCTTGATTTCCGCATTGACATCCGCAACGCTTTGATTTTTACCTTTGCCATTTCTTTTGCTTTCTCACGTTGCAGCATCTGTCTGCATTTCCTGCATTTAAACTGCACCTAAAAGCGGCCCAAAAACTGCTGTAACAATTCCAAATCCAGTTAAGGCAAAATGTCACGCACATGAACTGCCAACTTTGGTAGTGGCTGCTCCTCTTTTTGCTCTGTTATCGCATATCGTTATAGTTTAGAGCTGGCAAAATATCGCTAGAATATCGATATAACCAAAAAAAAGATGCTTCATTTTAAAATTTTGGATTATTTTATTTTACTTATTGATTTTAAAGATTAATAATGCCGACATGCTTTTAATTTTGCATATTATTATTAGATCTTAAAATTGTCTAATATAATTTTTAACGAAATTATACAATTTGTTTCATATTTTTATTTTCTTGAAACTCTTAAATATTTTAAAACATATTTAATATTATAAAATTAATTAATTTGTAAAACTTTTGTTTTTGAGCAAGTTCTAAACTAAAGTAAATATGACGAACGCATCGATACTATCGTTAAAAGTAAACTCAAAATATCGATAGAGTTGAATATCGATATTATGCCAGCACTATTATGCCCGCTTTGCTTAGCTGCTTTTGGCATTTTGTTGCATGTTGTCGATTTCACATTAGAAATGCTTTCGATTGCCCCAACCGTAGAAACGTGTCTGTTGCATGTCTGCCGGGCCAACAAACAAGTTTTAGCCATGAACGTGGGCAGCCAGAAAAGCAGCCAACACGCCGTAGGGTGCAGCGCGAAATTGCAAAAAAAAAAAATAAGTAAACACCAAAACACAACAAATATAAAAAAATAGCCCCGCAAAAAATAAGACAAGAAATTGCAGAAAAGTGCAACGAAAGCGCGCAGAGAAAGTTTTTCGCTTTTGAGTTTGAGCTGTGAGTTGTGAGTTGAGCCAAGGCGGCATTTAAAAATTGTATTTATGAACAGAAAGCAAAAGTGAAGCTGGCTGCCTCTGTGCACCACGTGAATTAGTGCCAATGAATTAATGAAAGTTTTTTAACCGTTTACATTTCATATGCTCACTCTGCTCTTATTGAATTCGTTTGTAGCATGTATCTTTGTATCTGTGTCTGGTTGTATTTTGATTTTACTTAATTTGTTGCTGCTGCGGAAATGATACACAATTAGTCACAATTGTTTGTGCAGATAAATACGCATAAAATGTATCCAACAGCTAAGCCACATTCATAACTGAAAGTGAACATTTCAGTAAGTAGCCTTCATGGCCAAATGTTGGAAATTAAAGTTTAAATTTACATTAGGCAAATGTGTTTTTTTTAATTTTTTTTCATTTGCACACAATGCTGGGAATATTTTCGGTTAGAATTTTCCACAATGATTATGCAAGAATTGAAAAGCTGAAATTCAATTAAATACGCATTTTCAACAGTTTCCATTGCATAAATTTTCAAAGTAAATTGAACACTAATTGGAGCTTTCAGTCGATTGTGTCATGTGCAACGTTGCGTATGATTGATATTAGTGTCATACGCTGTGTTGTACAATATTTCATAACACATTTAATCTGACACCATTAAATAAGTACGTTTAGGTAAACACAGCAGTTGCAGTTGCCTCTCTGTCCGTCTGTCAGTTTGTCAGTCTGCCCGTCTGTCAATTAATCAACAGACAAACAGATAAACATACAAACAGCCAAACAACAAACAAAAGGAACAATACCCACTCGTGATTGTAATTTATTTTTAATTAAAAGTTCTAAAGAAATTAGCCATGTGCGCGTACATTTGCGCTCACTGTAGAATTCAATACTTACACAGAGAGAAACAAATTGTGTTTTAATAATATTTTTTTTTTTATGAAAAATGTTTCCCTTTTTTTTTAGAATATATTGTTTTGTTTCTAATAATGATTTCATATGATATGATTTTTCTGTCTTCTGAGATAAATATTCTTAAACCTTTTACTAATTTAGATCAAAATGTTTTCCTCTGTGCACTCTGTACAATAATTAAAACCTGACGTTTGTGCCGCGTATCATCCACGGGTCGCAGCTTCAAAAGCGTATAGAATTAATAGCCAAACAAAGGCCAAATTCAGCCAGTTTCGTGTATCGTGGGAGCCTTGATGCTGCGAGTGAGGGCTCATTAGCTGACAGCCAAAGCTACTACAACTGATTGTCTGTCAATTTGACTTAGAACTTCTTCTTGTTGGTCAGACCAAAGCAAAAACCAAAAACAAAAAAAAGAAGACGTATGAATGGCTGGGCATTGTGTGGTTAAATTGCTGGCAATTAAATTTCACATAAACAGCTAAAAATCTGGCAATAAGTTTTGAGTAAATATTGGCATTAGTCATCAAGATTAATAACATGCCAAGGCATCTGCTAAACACTTGGCGTCGTTGCTTTTGTTTATTATGATTGTATTTGGCATTATGTAAGCACTTGCCAGCCAGCTAAGCTGCTTAGAATTCGTATACGATTATGGCCAAAAAGCAAATACGTTCGGAAATGCGGAGAGTATTCTTTCAGCTCCAGTTTGGCTGGCTGTGACCATTTTGACAATTTGTGCTTTTTGATTTCGTTTCGTTTCGTGCAGTCGCAATCCCAAAAACCAAAAAGAAAAAACAAAAACAAAATCGTGTCTATGACCAAAATCAAATTAAAATTCCACAACGCATGCCAGGCCTCAACAACAACAGTGCGATGGCCACAACAGCAGCATAGCTAATGGCAAGAAGTTGCGCTGCCAAGTGGTTTGCCCTGCACCACCACCAGCACCACCAATGAGCGAAATAATGACAACAGCCGAAAGGCGGTTCAGCTAGCATTTTTGAGGCTTTGCTTAAATACGCTTTCTGCATTGTATTTATTTTGTTTGACTTAATTTTTTACTTTTCTTGTTGCAATCAAAAAACAGTTTATTTTATATATATTTTTATATATTTTATTTTCTTTTTACTTATTTAATATAATTTATAATTAATTTATTTTATATATATTTTTGTTTAAATTTATTCACTTTAAATTTCGAATTAATTTTGTTAGAATTTCTAATTTGTAGCCAGAACAGCAAATACTTTCTTTTAGTTAATCAGATTTTACTTGATATTCTTTAGCCAAATTGCCAAAAATTTGAATTAGTTTTTGAACTTTATATAGCTAATTTTCTCCCCTTATTTAGCAACGATTTAATAAATCGCTGTTGCCTAGAAATTCACTCTTTATCAAGAATTTGTTTATTTTATTTTCACATTAACTTGGCTAACTTCGTTCTATATTGGTTTCTTCAACAATTTCTATAAATTTATGATAAATAGTCATCTTTCTTAACAATAATTTAGATAGGCATTATTCAGCAGTCTAAAGATATCGTATTTGGCTACTCGATTTTAGCCCATAACTAAACTAATAAAATATTTGTAGCTTTTTAGAGCAAGCTGCGCCTTATCTTCATAGCCAACAAGCTTCTGCTGTTATAGTCTCTCAAGAGTCTTGGGAGTTTTCTCTGCTGCATAACAAGCGTGCTGCAATTGCCTGCATACCCTATATAGAGTAGAGTAAGGCCATAAATGGGCACAGCAAACGCCTGTGTCTCGCAACACACTGAGCAAAAATGGCAGTTGTTGTGTGTAGTTTGTTGTCTTGGTGTTCATTTGTTGCGTTTGCTGTTGTTGCTGTTGTTGCTGTCGTTGTCGCTGTGGGTTCTGTTTGAAGGCAGCGACGCGACGTGACGAGACGCCCAAATGGGGCGCAGTCAGTGGAGAAGTCAACGAAGCTCGAACCGTAGACCTCAAGAGACCCCAAAAGCCAAGAGCCAAGAGCCAAGAGCCGTGAGCCGTGAGTCGCAATCCGCAAGCCTAAATCTGAATTCGAAACACAAACTCAAGCCTTAAGCCAAAGCGACGTCTGCAGTGGCCAAAAAGCAGCAGCAGCAGCAACGGCAGCAGATTTCGGCCTGAGTTTTGTCGTTTGTTCTAGTCGCCGCGCTTGAGATGCCAGGCCTAACCTTGGCCTAAACTGCAAGCCAATGAACTAAATGCTTGTGAAAAGCAGCAACAAATTGTCTGTCTGTGTTTGTTAACATTGTTGGTCTCTTGCCGGTCGTTTTGGCAGATTTTTATACCCTGCATCTAATAAAAATGGCTATAAAAAGGGTATATTCACTGTGCAGATTTATGCAATAGGCCGAAGCACCTTCACTGAATTTATATTCATTTGAGTTAAAATTATGTGCAAACAATGATTAACAGTTAATAAAAATAAATAATTCAAGTACTATAACTCTTGATATTTCTCTCAGTGTATGGAAAATTGTGACTCAATATAGTATATACTTTTTACTATTATATTTATCTATACTTAACAGCGCATTGATTTTATTGTAAAAATCAAAAGTTCTTAGAGAAACAATACAACAAAAATAAAATAAATGTAAGAAGAAGCATTGCTGCCGCAATTCCTTTTGGTTACTGGGTATTCTACTGTCAGCTGCGTTCGACTGTAGTCTTTTCGAATTTTTAGTTTTATTTTGTTGAATGGCAACGTGAAAATTAAACAATTGTGCAAGCAGCTCGTTTGATAATCGCTTCAATGATTCATGGGGCCAAGCAGCAGCAGCAACGTTACAACTTTTGGCCAAAGCCCACACAATGGGCAGCTGGGGCAGCTGTTTGTGCCTCAGTCAGAACATCAATTTGTGCCAAACTAATTAGTCAGCTGCAATGACACCCAGCATGATGCTGCTGCTGCTACTGCTGCTGCTGCTGATGATGATTACGATGACGATGATGATGATGTTGCTTAGGCTGATGTTGAATTGTGAACCAGTTGGTTAACAATTTCTAGGCTAACTAACGCAGCTAAACGTGCTGAATAATAGCCCTAAAGCTAAAGAGAGATAACCGCATATATTTAGCTAAGAAAACTAGTTTTGTATGCCTTTAATTTTTGTTGACTTGGCGCTTTTAGCTGACGCACTGTTTGCTTTACAATTTACAAAAATTCTTAGATTTTCCAATAAGTGTCACGATTTTGACATCAAGCATACGCCGCGTTGTTCCGTTGAGAACTCAAAAGCCAAAGAGCTCTTGAGCTACACTGAGAGAAACCTTAAAAAAAAATAAATACATAAATAGAAATAGAACATGAAGGTTGTCAAACGTATAAAGCGCCCTTTGCATACTAGTTTGATTTTAAGGCTTTTTCGATCTAAAATTCACATTTTTGGCTTCACTGTTTGACAATTGGTTGAGGGATGATATAAAATATTCAAATTTAAATTTAGTTAAAAATTTACTCTCTGTGCAGCCAACTAACAGTCTTTTATCTTGTCTTGCAGATGTAGTTGCCGAAAAGCCCACCACTTACCGCCCGGGGGGCAGCAATCGACCCTCGATTGCACCACACAACTCGGCTCAGGAGCGTGAACGCAAGCTGATGAATGTGCTGGCCGCACGACGCTCTGCGCTGCATCGTGGTGGTTTTCGCACACGCATTGGCACCACCGGACGTAGTGCCACCTCTCCAGCAGCTGCTGCCGCCGTGGAGAGCACATCGAAGTCTCCCAGCGATCCGCGTTCGGTCTGCATACGCAACTGTACCAAGAACTTTACGCGTCGCACCACCGCAAGTTGCATGCGACAATGTGCGAACTTTACGCGCATGGCAATGCCAACCACAACCAACAGCAATGGCAACAACAGTTCAGTGGTGCTGCGTGCCAACAGCAAGCCGAGTGGTGCGACTGGAGAGCGTGATACTAATGAGATCTTGTTCAGTGATGAATCCTCGCATGGCTTGTTTGTAGTGGCCAAGGAGCAGAACGATACGCTCAATCATATCGCAGATGTGGCCAAACCACCAGCCGCTGTCAAGCTGCGTGGACGTGGCAAGCCAGCGGTACTGGCAACGGTAACACTGGCAACCACTTCGGTGGAGCAGGACGAGGAGGTGGATGAAGATGAACTGCAGCCTTACCTTTACTTTGGCGCCAAGCTGCCACCACTTAAACCTGGCGCCTTGTCCATCACTCCAGCTGAGGATGATGGCCAGCATCCACGTGTGCTGGAGGTGTCAGTGGTGCAGAGCAGTAGCACCACACCAGCGCCTGCCTCCACCACTAAACCCACCAGCTCCACGCGTCGTCCATTGACAGCCGTAGAGCGTAGTCGCAGTCGCTACAAGTATCATATGCGAGAGCGCGGTGTGGCACCCACTGTGGCAGCACCACCACCAGCTGCACCACCCGTCAGCAGAACACGCTATGTTGGCTCTGGACGACCCACAGCTGGCTTAAGTGAAACGGAACAAAAAACAGTGGAACAAAAGCCAGTCGAAGTCGCTGCTGAATCACCGAAACCACCGTTAGTAAGACGTGTGGCTAGCAAACCACAGACGTCCTCGACACCGCTCATTATTACAGTGTTGAGCGCTGAGGAGGACACCACGGTGGCGCAAGCTGAGGTCAAGACCAGTACGCGCCCCACTAGCAGCAGCACCACCAGCGGCATCACCAGCACTATCACCAGCACCACCACAAGCACCACTAGCAGAACAGAACCAGCTAGCACCAGCATGAAACCAAGTACAAGTAGCACCACCAGCACAACTAGCACTACCAGCACCACCACAACCACAACAACCACAACGATGAAACCTAAAACAACTACGATGCGACCTACAACAACAAGCAGCAGCAGCACAAGCACCACCACACCCAGCACCACCACCACAACCACAACGACAGCAGCTAGCAGCATCTCCAAGCAGAAAACCTTTATCGAAGAGGACACAGAACGTCTGCGCGCTTTGGGTCCAAGTCTCACCCAGGAGATCAACATCGAGGATCAAAACAATCTCATCATCTTCTGCAACAGCACCGCCAACTGTGAGGCGACACCACGCCCACAGCTGCCCCACACCACCGACTCCACTTCGAAGATACTGCGCACCACCGTGCTGACCTCAGTGCGCTCCACCGTTCATCCACGCACCACAACAGTCGCAACTCCCGTGGCAGCTTCCAGCAATGTCTTTATTGGCATCGTGGAGTCTTCGTCCGCCTCTTCACCGTCGGACATTAGCTCCACGGCCATTTCGGATGAACGGGATGTGAACATGGAGATCAGGCGCATGAATCTGGTCACACTGGTGCTGGTGGCAGTGGGCGTGGTGCCTCTGGTGGCTATCGTGCTCTACCTGGTGCGAAATTACATGATTCGACGACAGGCAAAGCAGGATGAGGTCTTCGATGTCTGCATTGCGGATCAGCAGCCCATCAGTCCGGTAAAGAAAGTGGACTCCAAGTATCAGCTGGACCATGATGAGGACGAAGTCGATCATCATCAGCAGTCCATGCCCATGTCCAACTCCCAGCAACAGCCACGCGATGCCAATCACAATCGCTACGATGATAAGACCTCGCTTGCCAGCGAGTACCAGGAATTTGAGCGCAGCAATATACGTTTGAAGAGTCTGTTGGGCGAGGGCAACTTCGGACAGGTGTGGAAGGCGGAGGCGGATGATCTGAGCGGACACTTTGGTGCCACACGCATTGTGGCAGTGAAGACCATCAGAGCTTGCAGCGCACAGGTTAGCCTCAAGGATGAGGCCAACATCATGCGCAAGCTGGGCTCCCATCAGAATGTGGTCACACTTCTGGGCGCCTGCGTGGAGAGCGGTAACTAAAAATATTCTATAGAGATATACTATCTTTACTAATTTAATTTATTTTTTGGTAGAACCCCACATGCTCATAATGGAGTATGCCATGCGTGGACGTCTTCTGTCCCTTCTCCGTGCTGCCCGCAGCGCCACAAATATTTTGCCGGCCTCCGTGCCAGGTGGACGCAGCCTGGCGCCCCTCTCCCCACGCACCCTGGCTGGCTTTGCGCTGGATATTGCCTGCGGCATGGAGTACATTGCCGGACGTCGGGTGAGTTAAAATCTTACAACTATATTCCCAACTTAATATGAATATACTAACCAATATATTCTTCTTAGATTGTGCATCGTGATCTGGCGGCACGCAATGTTCTGCTTGATCACAATGGCATGTGCAAGATCTGTGACTTCGGCATGTCCATTGATCTGGACGCGGAGCGCATGCGCAAGGAGCAGGAGAAGAATGCCGCCAACGATATTCTGCGCAGCAATGCCCAAAAATTCAAGTTCGACTTTGGCAGTCGCTATATACTGCAGCATTGGCAGCATACCTTTGGCCAGAGTCCGCATGGCAACTGCTCCAAGGATCATGTGCACGAGAAGAAGTCCCACGGACATGACACCATTGGCAAACGCCATGCACTTCCCATTCGCTGGATGGCGCCGGAGAGTCTGCAGTTCCACATGTTCACCACCGAAACGGACATCTGGGCCTTTGGCATTGTGCTGTGGGAGATAGCCACGTTGGGTAGGTGGTGAATTTTGTGGTGAATTGACTTGTATTAATGCCTTTTTTATCTGCAGGTTCCACGCCGTATTCGCATCTCACTGGACGCGAGGTTATACGTAGGGTGCCGCAGGGGCAGCGTCCGGAGCTGCCCAAGGAGAGTCGGCATGAGTTCTATAACCTGATGTCCCGCTGCTGGCACAAGGAGCCCCACATGCGTCCCTCGTTTGCCCAGTCGAGGCTGGAGATCACACGCTCGCTGCATAAGTGGGTGGACGATGATTCCGCTGCCTCGGACTATATGGATGTGAGCGGGTTCAGTGAAGATCTCGAGCATGGCGTTGTCTACTTTAATCACCGCATCTCGGAGTTTGAATGCGAAATATGACGTTGACTGAATAACCCCAACCATTCCACATCCATCAACATTCATCTGCACACAAGTGTTGTCAAAACATCGAGAATGTAATCGATTAATTGGCTTTATATTTAAAAAGCACTCAAAAACAAATTTTTTGCAAATCCAGAGCAGATTTTTTAAGTTCCTAATTTAGGACAAAGTTGTTTGCCTCTATTATCCAACAATATATCGATAGAGTTAAACTTCCATAATTTCGATTGTTGTATCGATTGTTTTGCCAACACTACTGCACAACACGTCGCCATTGCCCACCAACTAATTAATACAGGCTCATCAGCATTCGCATTCACATCGAATCAATTCACACTCACATCTTTATTTCTAATTCCAATTTTCGTACTATATCGAAATTCGCGTGCTTGTCGAGCAGTATTATTGTCTAACCTTTGGCTTTTCTCACTTCGTTTGCCAGCGTTTATTGAGAGTTCTTTGTAAATATTTTATTTAATTTTTATGTTTATGATTTTTGTTTTTATTTTGATTATTGTTTGGCAGTTGTAATAATTGGCGCTACTTGTGCTTAGTTGATATTAGTCACTTAGTTCTTCTAGTCTGTATCTAAACAAAATTCATCTTCAAGTTGAGCCGTTTATTAATATCATAAACATAGGTATAGATATAGATATATAGATACTATATGTATTTAGCAGTAGTTGTAGCCCTAGCCGAGTTGACTGCACTGTGGCACAAGATTTAGTTTGTTTTGCAAGTTATTTTATTGCATAGCTTATAACTTTATTGATATTGATATTAGCAATACACATAATTGTACAAATAAATTAAACAACAAATATATGTATTAAAATTATATTAATTACACCAATTAATTGATGTTTTATTTGTGGTCAGATGGGGAAATGAAACTTATAACATAGATTTTCACACAAACTTTTCTTAGCTTTTGTACCTCCGAAAGTGCTGAAAATGTTTTCTTGAATTTCTATTTCACTTTCAAATTTAGCGCCCAACTTTTGTTGGCTGGCAACTCTGCAAATGTGCGCACAGGCTTGCCAGATCACTGCAAATAAAAGCAGCTTTAAAGCACAGCAGCATGGCAACTCTAGCCGGTTTCTGTTCGGAGCGGAACTTAATGAACTAGTGACAATTCAAAATCAACGTTCAACGAACGAAATAAAATAAAACAAATATTTGTATATTATTTTGACAAAACAAACAAAGCAAATATTCTTTAATGCATATTAATATATTTTTTCAGATTTTTTTTAACCTTGAGCATGCACAAAAGCGGAAGGAAACAGACTTAATTAAATATTAAGCTAAACAAACTTGTTCTTTACGCATAATTAGCGCCTAATGGCAAACGCTGTGCATTTAAGTATATGCATATTAATGATATTTCTACTTGGCTTTAGTTAATCACTGTCAGAGTTCACTTGCAACAAGCTCATTTATTTTCCGGCTTGTTGCAGCTAATGCTTAAGACATAAATCAACCTAAGCAGATGGGCTTATGACTGATGATTATGAGGCGGGGGGGCGTGGCGGCAGCTGTTCACAGCTTAACGCAACTAATTCAAATACAACTGCTTTATACTTGATCGTAATTTGCAAATTAGCCAAAACAGAGTTTGTGATTTAAGCTTTTTGAGCTTGTTATGGTAGGTTGAAGCTGGGGAAAAACAGCGGAAAAAGTTGTTGCACTTTGATGACGCTGCAATAAAATAAAACGCCAGCGATGCGGTAATATGTTTTATGGACACAAAGTGTCTAATGTGCGTAGCTTAAACGCAATTGCGTGAAAATGAAAATAAAAATACAAATAAAAATAAAAAAAAATAAACATAAAAAAACGCTTGTGGCCGTTTTGGCACTGTGATTAACCAAGAAAGTGTGAAGAAAACTGTTTGAAGTGGCAATTGAAAGTGAGGCAGAAGAAAACAATAAAAATCGTTAATTTCTGCCCGCCCCAAAACCAAAATGATGAAGAAATAACCATAAAGCGCACAACAGCGAAACGACCAGATCTTCCCCTCAGCTCTCCTCGCAGCACCCCTTTTTCCCTCCTGCTCACAATCATTAATAGAGCATTCACAGAGCTCAATCAGCCGCTGCTTCCAGTGCAGTTAGAGACATTTGCCCAGTGGCAGTTGCAGTTGCTGTAAAACGAAAGTGTTGTGTTGCCAATTGATTAACACGCTGCATCCCTAGAGCCTGTCCACTTGCTCAGCTGCAACAGGTTGGCAGCTCTGTCCATTTAGCTGTTTAGCTATGCTAATTTGTTAGGCTTCCGTTAGGCATGGCACAGTTTTTATACCCTGCAGTCATTCTGAATGTATAATAAATAGTATATTATATTAAAGTTGTCATTATTTATATAAAAAGCAGAAGAAGATGTGGTGGAATCCCGAAAGTATATATCTTGATCAGAATAATAAGTCAAGTCGGTACAGCCTCGATCTCGATCTCCGATCTATAAAAGCTTAAGCAATCATATTTGAAATATACTTAGACGAATATCAGACACAGATCAGGTTTATTTTAAATAATAAGTGTCACGCCCATTTCGCCTACAAATCAATAAAACCTTTTAATATCCACGATTTTAAACAACGCGGCCATCATTAAAGAGAAAGAAGGAAGAGGCATAGGTGTAAGCAACACCCTGCGTGTTCTACTATCGATCGAAATTTGTTTTTTGTTTTTTGCATAGTTTTTGCTTCCTGACCCACTCGCCAAAATCAATAGACTTAAGACACGAACTTTGTAATGAGGCGTGAACGAAAACGCCACTTCCGCCAGCCAGACGTGCGAGCTACTAAACTAATTGAATTTTAACGGTTCACTGAACTTCTGGCTGCAAAATATAACAGCGAACAAAAAGCAAAGGCAATTAAACAATGGCCAATTTTATGGAAACACGTCGCCAAGCGCCAAGCGCCAAGCGCCCCAAGTTGCAAGCAGGCAGAAGCCGCTAACAGAACCAACAACAGCAGTGGCAAAAGCAACGGCAACGGCAACACGAACAGCAGCAGCAGCAGCGGCAGCATCGTCATTGACTGTAAACAGTCTGCGGCGAGTGTTGAAAGCGTTAAGACGTGCTAAGCGGGCAGCTCAAGAGCCTGCTCTACTCTCTGACAATCGATATCCGAAGAGCTCTCGCTGTGAAGAGTAGAAAATTAAGGCGCGTGTGAGATCCGAAAATCTGTGAAAATTTGCCTGTAAGCAACAAGAAAAACAAATACCATAAAAAGTGAAAATTAGCTGCTTTAAAGTGAAGCTGAATTTTGTTCTCTGCCAAACAGGAAATGAAACGAATGAGAGAAAAAAAAGATATAAAAAAAACCACGCAGAAGTTAGAGCAAAACGAGCTGTTTGCTGGGCAGCCTCGTTTAATAAATTAATCATAAAGACCGAAAATCGAAAATGGAATCTTAAGCCATATATACATATGTATATATATGTGAAATGGAAACAACTTTCTAAAAGAAACAAAAACAACAGCAACAATCAAAGCCATTGACGACGCACCAAAAATTTGAATTCTTTTTGCTGTGTTTTATTTTCTTGCTTTCTTGTATTCTTTACGCCCGAGGAAATTGTGTCAGCTTGTTAAGCGGTTGTTGTTGTTGTTATTGTTGTTATTGTTGTTATTGTTGTTACTCGACGCCAAGTTTGTTGCCTAAGTCTTTCGTTTAGGGCCAGCGAGAATTCAATTTGTCAGCACGCGCCGTCTGTCACATTTTTAATATCATTTTAAACGAACTAAGTGTAGTCTGTCAACGCATAAAAGCGACTTCAAATAATCTCAGCGCAGATCTGAAGTTGTCTGGGCTGCTCTGCGGCTTCTGCGCTTATTGGGTTAGTCGGTTAGTTGTTGTTGCAGCTGCTTATAGGATTTGAATTCTCGGCGACTTTCTTGCAGCGGTTTTTTTCTTCTCTCCGCTCTCCGCTCTCCACTCGCCGCTCTCTGCTGTAGCTGCTATTAGCGCTTGTTGTGTTTTTGACTGCCCCAGTTTGCGCCTTAGTTTTGCAGCTGCAACGCACGCGAATTATAAACTAATTAGAGCTGCCACAGTGAAATTGCATGCTGCAAATGCAACTGCAACTGCAGCTCAATTAACAGCAGCATCTCTATCATTTTAGCAATTTGCAAATGCAGCAATATTCACTTTTACTCAGCGGCACCCTCACTGCCTGGGAAACAAATGCCTGGTGGGAAAATGCCTTTGCCTTATTGGCTTAATTTGATTTATGTGTTGCAGCAGCATGTATGTACACAGAGAGAAAATAACTAAGAGATTTGATGTGCGCGTACAGGGTATTCTACAGTCCATCGAGTCCGACTTATCGGCTTTAGCTAAGCCTATTTTTTTCGATTTATTAATCAGCGAGCATTGAAGATTCTACTCCGATTTTTACTTGATTTTTAGAATGAAACTCTATTCATATATATCATGCTTTTATTTTTCCAAGTGTAGCATCAGCGCTTTCTCAAATGTCATATGCAAAAGGCCGCAGAAAACCAGAAGCACTGAGGTCTTTCTTTCTCTCGATATGCGATTGCCATTGCCATTGCCATTGCCATTGCCATTGCTTTGTGTGCAGGTGTGCAAAATAAATTAAAGACATGGGACTCGAATCTCAGTTCGTTGCCCAAACTGGGGGCGTTTGGCCTGAGGATGCGCAATGGGATTTTATTTACGTATTTTATTTTATTTTATTTTTGGCTGGCCTTGTGGCTCGTTTTGGCCGTGGCGTTACTGTTAATGTCTTCTCTGCCTGCCTTTTCTAAACTGTCAACTTTGTTAGATAGATAAAGCCACTGGTGGTAAGTTTTCACTTTTCAAACTGTGCAAAAGGTCAAAGCATCTGCAAAACACGACTCGGCAGCAGCTGCAATTGTCTGGCAATGCCTTAAGGAGCTGCTAGCCGCCTGGGTGTAGTTAGCATTTGTCAGTTCCCCCATTGGCATTAGCCGCATCTCCATTGCCCACAGTCTGCCTGGCCTGGCACTTTCCAATAAATTCCGTGGGGGCGCAGAGCCATTGTCGAAAAGCATTGTAGACGGGTTCAAACAAAAGGGCACAGACATGTCTAGGCAAACAATGAGGAAATCATTTATCAGTGTACCAAACGGTAGCTTTAGTTTATTAACCCCAAACAGGTAATAAACAATTTGTTACACTAGGCAGCAAAAGGGGCTTTAATGGGGGTTATTTCTGCAACATAATATAGACATTAAAACTGCGAAACTGTTGAGATTATTGCTTACGAAAAAACTATACATTTTAATTTTTGATTCGAAGTGATTAAGCTAAGTACACACGATGCAAGTAATTTGCAGCAAGTTGGTTGCTGCAATGAAATTTGCACGTGTGAACACGAGTGAAACTAATTTGCTGCAAGTAAATAACTTGCTTAAACTGCTTGCAGCAATTTTTTTTGCTTGTCGTGTGTATACTTTGTTTTGTCGTTATTTTTGTTGCGTCAACTGCTTGCTTACTTGCCTATGTTGCTTGCTTGCAGTCGCAGAGTTGCAGCAAGTAATATCGTATTTACACTGAGCGATATTGCTACATTATTATCTTTTTTGATTTAAATGCGCTTTTCAGTATAGTCACAAATTGTAAAATAAAATATAAATTTTCACCCATTTTTAATGGGTACATTTAAACATTTAATAAACAGCTGTTTGCTATCGGTATGCCACATTTTTGTATCGAAAATACTAAATTTGTATCCAAATACTAGTCAAGATACGGCCACACTTTCAGCATAATAGTGGAATCTAGGATTATTCGGCAGAATATTCTATTTCGTGATTCGGGCAACATGTGGGATCGCGAGAACACAATTAAATTGATTGATTTGTACGAAAATCATTCTGTTTTGTGGGATGTCTCGTCAGCAGACTACAAAAATAAGTACAAAAAGCAAAGTGCTTATCATGAAATTGCTGAAATAATGGAGAAAAGTGATGATGACATCAAAATAAAAATTCATAATTTGCGCACTCAATTTTTTCAATTTTTTCACAAAACAACTAAACTTTCAAATAAGTGTCACTTGCCTTTCACAAAACAACTAAACTTTGAAATAAGTGTCACTTGCAAGCAAAAAATGAAAACACGTGTAGACATTAACGCAATTAATTGCACGAAATAGCCAAGCAAACGTTTGCGTGCAAGTCAAAAATTGATTCAAGCAAGTAATTTGCTTGCAATATTTGCATAGGTGTAAACACTTGTGCAAGCTGTTGCTGCAAGTTATTTTCAACTTGCTGCAAATTACTTGCATCGTGTATACTTAGCTTTAGAACTTCTCAAAGATTTGAGTTTCCAATCTCACAAATGGATTATTTTTTTATAATTTTTTTATTTCTTTCTTGGATTCCATTTTGGTTTATTAATAAAATTAATTATAGTTTATTAGGAAAATGATTATAAACATTAATATTATTTCATTAAATTTTTAAGAAAGTGTATACAAAAATCATTTATCATTTATTCTCAGACAAACTAATTTTAGCAAATGTGTTAAACTTGATTGGCTTTCCATGTTGCCTTGACGGCATAGCAAAGTGGGACAGTAGGGAACGTGCTTCTCTAGCAATAAATAAAATAAATAATAACATTATTTCTTAGACTGAAGTCATGTCAAGCGCTGATTGTTTTGCAGCGCAGTGTAGCTACAATTTTTATCAATTACGGTGTCTTTGTCTGTTTTGATGTGCAGATCAAAGCGTGCACAGCTTGTCTGATTTATGACAGCCAACGAGCAAGCAGGCAGCCAGCTGTAAATTGCGCCAGAAGCCACAACAGTAACAAGCATAACACCACCGCCATCCAAAACACCCAAAACAGCCACAACAACCACACATGTGAGCTGTTTGGTGCTTCACGCCTTGTTGAGCATGTGCAGACGATGATAGCCACAAAGTGATGATGGCGATGGCGATGGCAATGGCTAAGGCTAAGGCTATGGAAATGGAGATTGAGATGGAGATGGAGCTGGAGTTGGGGATGACGATGACGTTGTGTATGAAGCTGGCAATGCCAAATGACGATTACCTAAAGCCAAAGCTGAAGTTGAAGCTGCTGTAATAGCCAGTACCATGACTTGATTATGATTATGACTTGGGTTGGGTTTGGATTTTATTACAATTGTTAATGGCTTTTACTTTCGGTGGAAAGGCGAGCGACAAAAATGCCATATCTAAGGCAATGAAAGCAAAAGTTCGTTGTCTAAGTCTTTCGTTTGGCTTCGCTTAGAATGCGCAGTTGAAAGCGTGCGACGCATAATAACAAATTATGTTGTTTTATGAGTTTATTTTTTGTTTTTGTGTGGCTTTTGTTTCATTATTTTGTTCAAACTTTTATTTGTGGAATTTAATTTCGTTATAATAACTGCAATCTGACCACCCATTTTCCCATCAACTTTCGTTTGCAGCGTCAACTTGTAAATAGCCAAAACAAAAAACTCCAACAAAGCAAAACAAAAGCCAAAATGAAAGCGTGCCGCGCATTCAGCTGCCTCTTCTGGGCGCTGCTCTATTGTGTGCTCTATTTGAATCTGATCAACGCCAGCGAGGATGAGCTGCTGGATTTCGATTTCATGGATGCCAAAGACACAGCTGACAATATTGGCATAGACAGCTGGCAGTTGGAAAAGGAACAGACGTCAAAGCATTCGCAGGCGAAGCAGAAACTAGAAGACAACATGCTGGACTTTAGCGTGGATTTGGATGAGCCGGAGCCAGAGAAGCCTTTGCCACCATTCGACTGGCGGGAGAAGGTGCTACGCACAGCCCTAGCCAAGGCTCTCACAGATCGCAAGCTCCGCCAAAAGTTCGCCGAGGTGATGCCCATTCTCCGCGTGCTCTCATCCCAGCAAAGATTGGCGCTCTCGGCGCTCATCTCGGCGCAAATGAACGCCAAGCAGGGACATGAGCTCAAGCTGCATCAGGTGAGTTGGCATCAGCGACTTAAATCGATATAACTTAATCGAAAATATATCGACTTATGGATAATTCTAGTCCATTTGTTGTAGCAACAATCTGCAAATACTTATCAATATTATCCACATAAATCGATATTTTATATATCAAGAAGATGATTTTAAATCGATTTCTCTGTCTCTCTCTCCAGGTGCGCATGATGTTTGGCGATGACAAGAAGCTGATACTGCCCATTGTCTACGATCTGGCCAATCTGGTCAAGAACTCGGCACGCAAATACATACAATTTGGCAACGATTTGGCTGCAGCAGCTCTGAGGCAAACTCCACTTCAGAGCCGCAAGGATGAGCTGACAGCTGAGCAGTTGGCAGAGGATGATCAGGTGGGCACCGTTGATGTAAGCGCAAAGGCCGATGAGCTGGAGGACTTTTTCGATGGCATGCAGTCGGATCTGTTGGATCCGCAGATGATCAATGAGGCGCTGCAGCCAGCCAGGTCCACAACCAGCTCCAAATCCAACTCCAGTGCAAAGCGAGTGCGTCGTGAGGCTAATGAATTTGTGCATAAGCTGACCAGAAGCGTGCCAGCCTCGGTCTCAGAGCAGCAGCTGTTGGTGGGCGCTGCCGGACGCACCATCAAACTGAACACCACAGTGTTTGAGCTGCCGAGTGGTGCAACCACAGAGCCAGCTGCAGCCACAGAATCCACACCCAGCTATGAGGAAATTGAAGATCTCGCCTTTGCCGGCCTCAATGGCACCGAGCTGCCCCTCAATGCCGACTCTCGCACCTATGAGCTGAGTCAAAATAAGAGCAGCTCAGAGGAACCGCTGCCCAGTCCGGAGGAGCTCATCGCTGGGCCTCGCTATCGCCTCAATGGCAACAAGCGCCATGGCCAGAAGATGCCGCCCATCAAACGCAAGCGGGTGCAGAGTTCCCACTACAGTCGCAGCAGACCCAAGACCTCAGCTAGTTCGCATAATCCCGTGGTGACAACCCAGAAGAAATGCGAGAGATTTACCAACAGCATGTGTCTGCGTACTGACGATTATCCGCTGTAAGCTGCACTTAGTTACTTAGCTGGCTATCGATTGTTTAATTTATTTACGCTTTAGTCTTTAGTGAGATTTAGTCGGAATCAGTTAAAATAAATGCTGTTCACCCACTCAATTTGTAATTTGCACATATTTTTAGTGGTTGCGGTGGTGCTAGTAATTCCCCTTCTCCTTCGATAACAGTTACCTGCAGTGTTGGCAAAACATCGATAATTGCGACAATCGATAATAGTGAATTTATCTGTTAGCACAGAGTGAATAAAATGTGAATAAAATATTTGGCAAATTATTCAAAATCAAATTCAATTTGTAAATTCAGAGACAACACTTTTTTTACACAGCAAAAAAATTTTTTTTTTTTTTTTAATTAAAAAATTTTACCTATATATATTTTTTAAACTTAAATCAAAAGAAAGATAATTTATAATTCAAATAGTTTTAGATTGTTCAAATTGTTAATCTTCTTTAATCGATTGTGAGCCTAAGCAAACATGGATCACTTAATTATTCCAGTTATCGATAATATCCATAGTTCTATCGATTGTTTTGCCAATACTTGTTACCAGCTAAACACTCTACACTCTTCACTCTCTCAACTCTCTCAACCCATCATAGTGAACAGATCATGGGCAGCATTCGTAGACACAAGAATGCCATGAGCGCTCTTCTAGCTGAATTCTACGATAAACCCAATAATAATCTAGAGCTGGGCGATGAGTTCGATGACTACATTGTTAATAAAAAGCGGTGAGTTTCAGTTTACGTTTTTATTTGGAAAATAAGTGCTCCATTGATTACTCTTTACAGGCGAGAGGATGAGGGCAGTGCCGGGGGCATGTGTCAGAGTATTGTTCGCTATGCACGCCCTCAGAAGGCCAAAGCTGCCTCCGGGGAGTGGAAATACATTGTGAATACGGGTCAGCACACGCAAACACTACGGCTGGAAAAGTGCAGGTGAGTTAACGGAAAAGCAATTCAAGAAAAACTGAAAATCATGTTATATGTTATATGTTATCAAGTATTTAACGCAACGTTTGATATTCTTCAAATATTATTTATTTTTGATATTTATTATTTAATAATTATTTTTCCCTGTTATTTTTATGTGCATTTTACTAACTCTCCTTCTGTGTCTGCTTGTCCTCAGCAATCCCGGCGAGAGCTGCTCGTATCTGGCGCAATCGTATCGCTCTCACTGCTCCCAGGTCTACAACTACCATCGCCTGCTCAGCTGGGACAAGGTGCGGGGCCTGCACGTGGACATCTTCAAGGTGCCCACCTGCTGTTCCTGCCAGGTGGATGGCTATCGGCAGCAGTTCCCCCCGCTGTCCAGCATACAGTCCAAGGACTACACGCCCCTCAGCTACAAGCATGACAATGGCAACACCAATGGCTACAGCACGATCAACGAGGGGGATCTGGAGTACAATGATGAGAGCGATGAGGATGAGCTGGGCCTGAGCTATGCATCGCTGAACAATCGGGATAACAACGAGCTGAGCTATCTCGGCAGCAAGAAGGTGCGAACCAAGCTGCCGGCACCCTACAGTGTTGGCCCCTATCTGAGTCCGCCCGATGACGAGGAGCAGCATGGCTACAAGAGCCACAAGAGCAGCAGCCTAGCAGGCACTTCCAGTTCCGGTTCCGGTTCCAGTTCGAAAAAGTATTACAGTCAACTGGGCCGTCGGCGTCCGCAGTATACGGAGGCGCGTGTCGATGTGGATATGGATCTGGCGCCCAGCGAGAGCCAGGCGGAACAAGAGGTAAACGTATTTGGCCCAACGCTGGTGCCCATCAAGCGCAAGCGTATTTATAGCTCAACCCAAACCCACACAGCCGGAGCAACAGCTGGACGAGCGCGCATTCCCCCCCTATCCCAGCAACCACAGAGCACAGCAGCCACCAGCAGCCTACCAGCCCGCACAGGTACAGCAGCTGCAGCAGGCGGAGATTCTTACGGATCCACAGTCAAATCCTTTGCCCCCCATGCCCACCAAACAGCTGCTCCATCCGGCGCAAATACGGCACCTAACGCTGCCCTCGGCCAGGATCAACAGCGTTACCACCACGCTACCAAGTCGAGACCCCGTTACTATGCGCCCGCCCAGACGACGCCCGCTGCCCCGCCCGCCCTCGTCACGTTCCCAGGCGGCTCAGCGACGCCACTACCGACCACCTACTATCAGCAGCAGAAGCAATCAACATCGACGACATCATCCCAACCGTCACTTGTAAACTCCATCTACAACGGGCATGGCAACGGCAACGGCACTCGACGCATCAACTACAACTACCATCCGATTATAGATTTCTTCGAGAAGAACCGACGTGCGGAGCCTGTGGCAGCTGCTCCAGTGCATGAGGAGGATTACGATGCGGAGGAGACGCCACGTTATCGCATCAGCTCCTCCAAGGCCACGCCCTCAGCTGCTGCAGTTGCTCCGGGCATGGGCATGGGCATTTATCCCACACCACACGAGCGTCGCATGGGCTTTGGCGCTGGTGGTGCCGGTATCGGTGGTGCTGGTGGTGCTGGCGGCTTTGGGTTCGCCAATGACAATGCCTGGCAGCCGCTGGTTGTGGATCATTAAACTTAAGATGCATGCTATCGCGTACAAGCCCTTCTCCTCCCTCCCTACACACTCTAATTTGTATTAACAGCGTCATCGTTATCGTTTATCGTTAATCGCTATCGTTGTGGTCTCCTGTTGCTTTAGTTTATAGACTTGCCGCCCTGTTATTGCCGTCCTAGCTACTAGGAATTTAATCCTATAATTGTCTAGTTATCGCAACTCAAATGACGTAATTATCTAAATATGCTAACAGCTAATTAATAACTTATTTATTTATTTATATAACTACTTAATAACTTTGTAGTTTAATTATTTATTTGGTAGTGTTTAGGCAAGTGGAATAACCCCGTGGGGGTTTTGTGTTGTTGGGCAATTATCTTGCTAGCATTTTAGCAATAAATTAATTTATTACAAATTTACAAAAGTTGTTTTATTTGGGTAGTCAAAAAAATTCGTAAAATCTACGTATTATATATATTTATTTGTTAATTAATTTAGGCCTAAAATCGGGCATAAATATACCATGGGGTTTTGCTGTTGCTGGGTAGTTTTTTGCTACCATATCAGCAATAAGTTTATTAATTTAATACTGCTTAACAATTATTTAATTTTCAGTATCTGACAAAAAGCTGCCTGCTTTTTTGTGGCATCTTTCAAGCGCACGTTTTATTAGCTGCATCTGCAAACTTTCGAGCTGGTGTTGAAAAATAATAAAAAAATTAATAAAACAAATAAAATTAATACTTCTAATTAGAATTAATTATCGTTAATTATTCCAAAAAATCCAGAAAAAAATGCTTAATATAAAATAAATAAAAAAATTGTGTTGTTGCATACTTTCGAGGGGGTGTTGTTGTTGTCAAAAAATTAAAACAAAATAAAAACATACTTCTATTATTATTATTGTTATGAAATTTTCGCCAAAAATGCAGAAAAATAATCTGAATATGAAATAAATAAAATTGGCTGCATTATATGCGAATTCAAGGAATTATTAACAAATTTAGCAAAATAAAATTTCAGCCACATTGTGTGATTCAAAAACTTGCAACCACCTGTGGAGTCAATAAACAGGGCAAAACCACTTGTTGATTTGAAGACCAGCTTAATAGTATGCTACATTTATGTTAAGCATAATATATTATAAAAAATAAAAACAAAATAAAAAAATACTTCTATTATTATTATTGTTATGAAATTTTCGCCATAAATCCAGAAAAATATCTAAATATAAAATAAAAAAAATTGGCTGACTTATATGTGAATTAACAAAAATGTCAACAAATTTAGCAACTTGCAAAACCACCTATTGAGTCAAAAAAAAACAGGGCAAACCCACTTGATGAGTCAAAAAACTGCGCCATAAATACTTCTAGTGGACATATCGGTTTGAAATTTTTACCAAAAATCTAAAAAAAAATAATCTAAATATATTATTAAAAAATTGGCGACATCGGCTGACTATATCCTATAGCTCCCATAGAAACCGACCACTGTGCCATGTGCGTATGCTAAGCAGCTAATCTTTTAATTTAAAAGGTGTGTAAGCCGCAATAAATAAACATTTAAAATTCACGGGCTTTCTCTCTAATATTAATTTATGGCCTCAACAAAGTTCAAGTTGAGGGTCAAGCCGATGTCGACTAATGAGACACGAGCTCAGGCCATCAAAATAGAAACAGAAATAGAAACACGATTAAATAAATAATAAAACAAGTTTGCAGCTGCTGCCTTCAGAAAGTTGCAGTTAACTTTATATGCCAAAACTCTAGCTCTATCCATATGCAAAGTGGGTTTCTAAAACGAAATGCATACCATATACTCTTACTCGCTCCACAAAGTTTACTGAGAGTTAGTGACCGGTTATCGCATTTGACTGCCGTTGCCATTGTTGCAACGTTGCAACGTCATTGCAGTTGCAGTTGCAGTTTTAGCTGTAGTTGTAGTTGCATTTGCCAGTTTCGCTTTCAACTTTATAACAACTAACGATGACGATGCCGCTGACGATGGCGATGACGTTGCCGTTGCCGTTGCCATTGCTGTTGCCGACGATGACGACGATACACAGAGCGAAAACTGGTGTTACAAAATTTAATAGATTTAATTTAACAGATTTGCTACGTTCTTATTGATTAATTTTAATTGATATACTTTGTAAGTTGGCATACATTTGAATCTAGAATTTTTACTTATTATTTTCGTTCTAAGTGAAAAATGCATGGCCCACTTGATTTTTTCTCTCTGTGTGGTGCGGGCCACTTCACTTTAGGCAGCCTCGACTCAACTTGACTTGGAGTAGGAGAAATGCCGAGACGTTGCAAAAGAAAAATGCATTAAAAAGCCCAATCAAACGGCAGGCATAAACTGGAAAATTGCAAAAACGTTGCAACAAATTTTATAAAGGCGCGCAGCAGCCATGAACTTGCCGCAGTTGTAGAGCAACCGTCGAAGTTGTTGACGCCAAACCAAAAAGCGAATATCGCAGCGCGAAAGTGAAAACTCGGCAAATTTAATTACTGCAAAACTATTGCATATTGGCCTTGAAAGTGAGAGTAAAAGTGCAAAAACCAAACAAATGGCGCTGTTTAGCAACTGCCTGCTGTGCCTCATAGGATACACATTATTCCAGCAGAGCTTAGCGCTACGCATAGATCACAAAAACAGCAACAACACAGCGCCAGCCTATCGTGTTTCCAGACCAGAGAACAAGGAGCCTGCCAAGCGTGTGCCGCCCCATCTGCAGGATGTGCGTCCTGGCTACGTGGATGACGATGCTGGCGATGTGATCAGAATTATAGAGCCCCCTCAGCACTTTCAGCAGCTGAAGAGACTGCATCAACGTCAGCCATTACCCGAGGCAGCTATGATTTGGCAGCAGCCACGAAAAGTCAGCAGCAATCGAGGCCCAGCTAGACACAAGTCGGCACAGGGCGATTTGCTGACCCAGGAGACGCAGTTCTCTCCTCACCTAGCCAACAATCTGCAGCTGCCCATGGAGATACTTGCCTCGGTGCGCAAAACCGAGCGCATTTTGCAGCGTCAACGTCAGCAGCAGCCGTTAGTTAGACAAAGGCATATACAGCGTCAATCGCACACGCTGATAGCGCAGAAGTCCCAGGAGCAGCAGCGTTATCAGCGGGAGCAGCAGCAGCGCCTGCGTGCCGTTATCAGTCAGGAGCACAAGCGCAGCAAGCGCGTGAAGCGCGAACTGCAGTCCGAATATGGCGTGGCGCAAGGCCTGAAGCTGGTGGCTCATATTGGGGAGCTGCTGCGGAATGCCACGCAGTACGTGCCCGATGAGCTGGAACCAAATGAAGTGCCGACGACGACGACGACGACGTCAGCGTCTTTACTTTGTGGAAACGCAACCAAGTGCGACAGTCGACGACGTCGCCAGCGGCTCTTCAGGCAGGGGTCGCGAAAGACAGCTGCGAGGGGGCGCAACTTCCGGCATGAGGCAACCACAACAACAACAACAGCTACAGCTACAGCAGCAACAACAACATCCAAAAAAACATTGACTTCCAGCTCAACTACTTCCGCAACTCCTCTGGCAAGTCGTCTGGTTAACTCACGTAAATCAGCAAATAACCGCAATCAACATTATCAGCCAGCCCCACGCCATGCTGACGCTGTGCTCTATGCGGATATTATGTCGAATATACGTAATTTGTGGCAAGATCAGGCACCCAACAGCAGCGACAAACGCTCAGTTAAAGCCTATCTGCATGAGCTGGAAGACATTACCCAATCCCTGCCCTCCAATCTCAATCAAGCAGAGCTTGCCACATCCACACCCAGCTGGTATCTGATCAACAACGATGGCAAGATCTTTGGCACTCAGTTGGACAGCCAAACGAAGCCCACAGCTGCCCTGTTTCATCAGTTTCCAGATATGCCGGATACCCAACAGCCCATCACCACGCAGGATCTGGATTAAAGACAGTGTCCAACCGAAGTTCCAATTGTTATTTATTTTATAGCCCTAAGTTAAGCTTAAGTTGCAGCTCAAGTCACAAGCAATAAAAGGCGCATGTTTAACAAGTTCTCAATATTTTTCTTTTGTTTGTTTTATATTTTGTATGTATTTTTGAAAAATTGTCGGACATTTTAAAATTTATTTTTTCTTCGAGCTATCAATTGCTTTTTCTTTCGCACACCGTTTTTATATCGCTTGAGCTTTAACAAAGCTATGCGCATTCAAAGTGCAACAAATATGGTGTTATTTTTACAGCATGAAATGTACTTATTTTGAGGTCATTAGTTTATGTAATATTTATTTATTTATTTCTATTTCAATTTTAATTTTATAACATTTATTTATTACAGTTATTTTTATTTGATTCTTAATCCACATATTTATTTTCTATTTTATTTTTATTTTTACGTTGGAGATGCGTTTGGTAGTCTTATTTTAAATAGCATATAAAATATTTCAAAGCCACGCCTCTTAATGAGAATTTTTGGTTTTTGTTGTTGTTTTTTTTTTTTGAAGCCGTCCAAGCATTTAATTAAGATAATTACTACGCCTCTTGCCTGACTCACGGCTTGTTCTTGCTTAAAAGCGGCAATTTAGATAAGCAAACTGGCAATTAGCTAACCCTAAGTTGTTAACTGAAAGTGCCGAAACCCATTGTTGTGAACCCTGACCCCGCACAACATACAAAACATTTGCTGAGAAAACACCTAACAACATCACTGCAAAGCTGTCAACAATTAGCAGACTGAGATACTGCGAGTATATAGCATAAATCTGCGTGTAACCAGAGAAAGAACATTAAGTTGTCTGGCCTCGTTACCCAGTGGCTTCGCTTGACAGCTAGATGCCATAGTTAGAGCAGACTAAATTTTTATGTAGGTCGAAATAGGCTTTGAAGTTAGTAAATGTTTTACTAGATTACAGTTTTACATATCCATTTATTTTCACAAATTTCTGCATTAAATTAAAAAATCTGTCGTTCTCAACTTAATTATTTAGTAAATTTATTTATCTCAATTGTATTAAAAAGTATTTTATGCATATAAATAAAGGTCGTAATCTTCGATATCAATTGTCAAGAAGACACGTTGATATTTCTTTTTATATTTTTAATAAATTTTCAACTCCTAATTAAGTCATTTGACATAGTTTTAATTTCCACACCGTTGTCTAGCTACCATATGTTTGGGCTTTTGTAGCAACTAAATTGGCATATTTGGCAGCATTTAGAGTTTTTAAGACTTAGTGGAACGTAATTCCCAAAAGCTTTTAATCAAGATTTTTGCATTTTTAATCTGCCTGTTTTTTATGGGTTTAATTTTGTGGCCAGCTCGTGTTTGTAGTATTCTTCGTTCTGTTACATTTTGTGAACTCGAAATGGTTTGCGTTCTCATTTCCACATTCAATTTTTTGAGTTGAGGTACTACGTCTGATGCTTTATAGTTAAGTATAGTTTTAATTTTATTGTTTTAGAATGTTGTTTAGCCACTTTGGCGAAAAGAGTCTAATTTATAGAGCTCGTATTTTGTGTATTTTGTATTATGTGTTGGTGGACTGGCATCCATAAATTAAACTTTTATAAAACAAAACAAAAAATCAAAATATTCTCGGATGCTCTCAAACGTGTTCCCATTATGTAATCTCAACTTTCCCGTCGACGCATGTGGGATCACAATCCCCAGAAGGTTCTTGAACTGAAACGACATGACAACTGAGACGACAGCTGTAATTGAATTGAAATAAATAAAGATTTAATTACACAGAGTTAAGAGTGTAAGGCATGATATTGGTTGCCCATTGCGACATTGACCCCACTGACCAAAGAGAATGAAAAATGAAATAAGAAAACGAAAATACTTGTACTCACAGACAAGTACTTACTCAGAGACTTAGCCTAAAGCAGCATTGTAATTAGTAATCGGTCATGCAAGAAATAGAAGCCCCCGCTCTAGGCCCAAGGTACCAGTTGCCAGTTGCCATGAGCAACGCTTCATTGATAATCTGCCGTGTGCCGTATGCCGAATACACAGAAAGAAAATTGAGGTACAAAGATTAACTTTGAATGAACTCAAATAGAGTTTTTAAAGTAGGTCAATAGATGGTTTTGAATCTCCGGGGGACAATGCAAAATTAAAACTTCTCTATATATAAAATAATTTTAAATACTATAAAAATAAAATAGAATAGTAATGATAATAAAATTTAATAAATTTTATACCATTTTCATTAAATAAGTTTTTTTGATCACGTTGCAGAGTTCTCCATCTAATAAAAATAATAGGTTAAACAAACTTGAATCTGAAATATAAAAAAAAAAGCAATCACAGATTCGAAAGCAGCTATCGATATTTTCTCTCTGTGTAGTGGGTGGATGGGTTCATTGTTAGAGGCACACGCAGTCGCCCAATTGGGGGAATTTTTCGTATTTTCGCTGTAAGCAAATTTTCGTAGACAATTGTTTTGTCGCTGCGCTTTGATGGCGACAGCATTGCAAGAATCGCTGCCATTATATAAACATGCTGCACATTTCCAGCGTCAGTCAGTTGTATAGATCAAGTGGCATTTGAACCACCAAAAACAAACTACAAACTAGAAACTACTCCCAAACTAATCCGACAATATGTTCAACATGCGTCTCAACTGCCTGCTGCTAGCCTGTGCCCTCTACGCCCTCTTCCATGGAGCTTCTGCGGCTCCACGTCCACGTCCACAGGAGGAAGCTGCTGCTGATCTGGAGGCAGGCGTTGAGGCTGAAGCCAAGGATCTGGATGGTGCCGCCTCCCTGGGCTATGGATATTACGCCTCTCCGTACTATGGCAGCTACTATAATAACTACTGGCCTCACTACAGCGGCTCCTACTACGGCCTGGGTGAGTTTGGTAAGTGAATCGGAGATTTAGAATCTGGTTTAATGCCTGCTAATGTTTGTGGCATTGCAGGCTATCCGTACTATGGAGGGTACTATGGACTGCATCATCATCACGGTCATCACGGACACTATGGACATTACTTCTAAATGGCCGGCTGACCCCAGCAAATCATCAACAAAATATAACTCATAGCTCAAACAGAAGTTAGCACTCGAGACGGGCAATGTGCTTGAACAAAGTCTTTGCTCAATAGTTTGCACTCTAGCTACAATTAAACTGCACGCAATAGATGCGCAAGGATAATTGCTTTAATTAAGCAACAAAATAACAAAAAAAAAAAACTAAGAGAGAAAAAACACAAATTCCAGGGTAATTTATAGAGCTTTGTGGCGTTTCAATTTCGAGAATTTCCAGCTAGTATTTTAACGCGCCATAAAGGCTAATGAAATGCTCTATGGAAGCTGGCCCGAATCACCCATACATTTAAACCTATTATATAATTAGTATTAGTTGTCGTAAAAGAGAATTTCGTAAACCGTTGAATAAAACCAAAATAGACGAAACGAAATAAATCAAAATAAATTTGAAATGCAAATATTGGGTTTACGGCAGTGCAGCCATAACTCGACTCGATTGACTTCGAATTCGTCTTCGAATTAGACTTTGCGTTAATTAACTGACTCTTAAACAAATTGAAAGCATAAATTATCAGCTCGTGCTCGACGTGACGGGCATATAGAATGGCACCAGAACTACTTCGAAACATGTATCGTATAATATATATTTTTGATCCCGAATTTCCATGTCACGAGAACCAGTTTGCTGCTCCAACTGCTCAAACTGCTGCTGTTTCTATGTTCGACGCAGCGTATGCGTAATTTATGAGCATAATCAAACAGACTAGACATGGCCCAGCGAAACGACGGCGATTGTGTAAGTCAATTGGCTTTAATTCAAGTGGCATTTGGTCAAGTCGCTGGGCCAATAAACAAACACAGAGCTCGTCTGCCCCAGCTGTCAGGCTGTCTCGTCTCGCAAATTGTGTTTAAACTGCAGCAAAGGTCACGGAAGTGCTGCAAGATTAACGGCAAATGTGACAGGTTTACGGTGCGACAATAACCGTTTGATTTGCTACAAATACCGATTCGATACCCGATAAGATCGCTGACAAACAGCTTTGCATAAATTAATATTCAACCGAATACGGGTGCATATGACTGGCGGTCAATGAATGATGAATGATGGCTCAGCTTCAAACCTTGCAGACTCATAAATTCATAATCAGCGAGCGATAAACTGAGCCAGAATGCCAATGCTTCCATTCGTTATTGACCTTTAGTGGTATTTAACTTATTGTTTGCTTTATAAATGTCATTATCAAGAACGATTTCGTTCATCATACATACGTTTTGTATACACATTTTCAGACATTTTTTGTGTGTGTTTTGTTGAGCTTTTTTTTGCAGACAATGGGTGTTAAATTATTGGCTATTAAATTATCATTTGATGTGTGGCGCTCACGTTTCGTATATTTATATTTGTGTTTTTGTATTGTTTTCTTTTGTTGTGGAAGCGTGGCCAAAGCCAAGCTTGTTAAATATGAAATTTCTGTATAATTATTATACACAAACATTTTTATTATATTTCTTATATTCCTTTTTTATTTTTATCACATATTTTTAATCTATTTTATGGTTAAAAAGTTAAAGTTTATTTTGGTTTTTACTTATAATAAACCGCTAATATAATATATTTTTACAGTATTATAATTTATTTATATTCATATATAACATTTATATTTAATTTATATTTATTGTTCACATATATGTACATATATATCTTTTATATTTAAATCATTAATGAAAAGTATTTTGAAAAACATTTTGGGCATTTCGGTTGAAGAGATATAAATTAATTAAATATGCCACTTAGCAGTAATAGACCTGTTTAAGTTTAACCGCGCCAATCATAATAATAACAATTAGTCCGGTATGCCATGCAGGCACTACAAACCCAAGCTGAATTCATTGAATAGTTTTGGAGTTGTGCCTAAGCTGGTGAGCAATACATTGGCCCAAATTTGAAGAGCATGACTTGCTGAAAAAGAAGCATCGGTTTGCTTTGAATTGTACCTGTCTTCCCTGCACCGATCAATGGGGCTGCGCTCAATGGTTACAAAAGTTGGAAAAATCACTTTACACACACTTATTAACCGGGCTAAACAGTGTAATAAAGCAGACAGGCAAATTGCTGAAATTGCCAGAGAGCAAAACTAAACCAGCTGAAAAACTGTATAGTCATAGCATAGATCCAAACATGTTTAAATTTGCATTTAATGTTCAATAGATATGGTATTTATTGGTATAACAACTGAGTTCAAGTGCCTGACCTAGAAGAGTTTTGTGTGTGCGATCTTCAATTGAAATTTAAGCTGTAATTTCATTATTAATGCATTGCGTGGGTCCACACAATATTGTTATAACTCAATTAGACGCTAATCGCATCATTAGCGCCGCGCCTGCAGTGCCTTTGAGTATTTCTCTTCAATTGCAAGTGCAGCGTTAAAATGCAATCAGCCCTATGGCTGGCTTATGGAAATTTTTTAATTATGCCCCACAATAAATAATCAATCTATATGCAGTCGGCATTAACAGTTTAGAGTCGGCTTAAAACTGTTGCAATCTCACTCGACGCATGAAAAGTTCCTGCTGCGACAAGTTTGTGTCTTAAGTCTTTCGTTTGCCTGGCTGATCGTCATGAGCTGCACGTAAACAACAAATAACCAGAACTACTACAACAACACTGACTGATCGAATGGTATGCAGCAAGTGAGCTGAGACTACACTGAGCGGAAAATCAAGGCTTTACGCTCTTATATTTAAGTTGTCAGAAAATCAATGCGCGATTCTATACCAATTTTTTCTTGATTTCGAACAGATAACAAATTTAATTTAAGAAATTTATTTTGTGAAACGAATCGTATATTATTTTTCTGAGTGTGGTTGCCTGCTTGCCACCAAGGACACAGCTGGACACACGCACTTGAACCCCATCCTGTGTCTGTGTCTCTTTCTGGCTCTGACCCTCAAAACTGGCCATTGAACTGGCCACAGAAACTTGTTTCGCTTTGCCGTTCGCTGCAGCAATTTGGCGACTCTTGTGGTGAGAATCGAGTTGGCTAAGACCTGCGGTGGATCTCTCTCTCTCTCTCTCTCTCGCTCTGCTGTCGGTCATGCCGAAAGGCATTTACTGTACACGGCTTTGACCTTGCACGCTGATCTTTCATGCGATCTTCATGTGTGAATGGCGGCACCACAGGGCGCTCTCTGTGAGCTCATATGCGAGTATCTCGCGTGTGTTTGCCGTTGTTCTGGCTATTTAAGGCTGACCCCCCGCCCACCTTAATTACCTGTGTCCCATGCTCGAGTTGGCAAAAGCAAGGGCAATCAATTGTGCCCAGCGAGCTCCAAATGCATCCGACCAGAAACGCGCCCAAAAATTCTTCTCTTCTCTGGTAGATTTTATTACCACCAAAAATAAAAACAACAACAAAACACATCCGAAAAGCAAAAACAAAAGTCAAGCGCTTTAATTAGATTTTAACTTCCGCAACATTTGCAACATTTGCGTTAAAGAATGTTTTCGGTTCTGCTTGTCTATCCAACAGACAACCAGGCCTTACGAGACCTATCTAATTTTAGCTATATCTCACTTACTTGTGGGTGCGTTCAGTTCTTTCCCCCTAGATGATTTATGAACGCACCGAAATGTTCATAAATATATACGGCATTTGTTTGTTTGATTTGTGAAACCATTAGAAGTGGATTTAATTAAAGCGCTTAGCAGCGATCAGTGAGCCATATAATCAGCTTCAGCTACAGCATTTATACACGTCGTGTACTAAGTCGGAAATGCCTTTAACTATGTACACAATAGGTGTCCAGCAGTCTGTCCATTTTGGCACATATTCTAAATCATCATAAAGAATACACTAAATATGATGTTGACGGGAAGTTGAATTTAATACGCATGCCATGAGTTATGGTCAGCTAACTGAAACTGTTTCAAGTGGAAACAAACATCGACATCATCGCCACAAATGGCTGCCTTTAGAAAGGCACAAAACGCAGCTCGACTTGAGCTGAATCAAATCCTGTATGCTTTAAGGTCATCTATATGTAAAATGCGATACTTTCAGAACGAGAATCCACATTCACTTCCTCCTTCTCCGAGAACAGGATCAGAGCAAAATTCTTTTGTGCATCTCCCGACAAGTCATTGTGCAACCAATGATGATGATGATGACGATGTCTCAGATGCTGATCCGACCTTGAAACAAAAGTGCAAAAATTGTTTGAGTTTTTTCTTATTTTTTTTTTCACAGCAATTGTTGCTGCTATTGCTGCTGCTGCTGTTGCCGTGTAGGATGTATATATGCAATTAAGTTGAACTTGTTATTGTTGCCGGTTTTGTGACTGACTTTATGACCGAAAATTTATATTGAAAAGAAACCCAAACAGAAAAAATCAAGCAAACACACGTCCAGATAATCGCTCAAAAGTGCTGTTATAAATTAAGCAATCGCATCAATTTCAGACATTTTGTCAATTTTATTATTATTTACTTATGCCTATTGTTGCACAAATTCAATTAGACTTTATTGCTTGTTTTTGTTAGCACTTGAAATATATTATTTTAATTAATTTCACACAGCTGAAAAAGGTATAGCAACTGCTTGATGAGGCTTGTAACAATTAAGACTTGATCTGGGAAGCGTATAAATATAATAAATGATTGCTGATAGACATTATCGGGCTTAACAATAGAACATGATTTTTATTATCCATATACATATGTATATATTATATAATTACCAGTTGTAATTAGAGTATAAGACTGTCGACCTTCCGCTGTCAGCTTTCTTTGCTTGTCAGTTAATTTACTTATTTTATTTATTGTATCATTTTTCATAAATATTAAAAATCAGTGAAGTTTAATGAACTACTGGCGGATTTGCTGTGGGTGAAAATCATTGTGGCTGATTCATTTTCTGTTGATGTTATTGGGGTGTTTACATTGCGGTTTCTCATGATGAAACATTTTGTATGCCACTGGCGAAATTGTCGCAGTGTTGAAATACACATTATGATAAAAAAATCAGTAAGGACGGAGACGAGCAGTGGGATGCGCTTGACTGCAGAATACCCTTTACCTATATTTAAAATATATTTAACAATGCTTTTTCATACATGCTATTCGTTTCTTATTACCATCTTCACAAAGTTATTAAGCCTTTTTTTAGTCATTTCATTGGTATAGCGTATAAAATACGAACCCAGCCAATAAGACTTATTATTTATATGCTCCACGCTGAGCATCTCAACTAGTATCCTGACTATATATGCATATCATCGATTCAGTTATAAATACGCAAGCTATTTGGATTGCATACAAATCAGACAAGAGAACTATGCGAGAACCTGTCCACTTAGCCGGTGCTATTTATTTTTCGCATAAATTGCGCAATTAATTTCATAAATATTTAATAGCGTTTAGCCGGGATTCGCCTAAAGTGTTAAAAAGGCAGAGTTTCTAATGTTGATCAATTATAGCAGCTCAGCTCGTCTGCCTAGTATTCAATTTATTATTATTATATTTCGTACTAAATATTTCTCTTTTAATTATGCATTTGTTTATTGACGAGTTTGCTGTTTGAAAGTTGAAATACTTGAGGCTTCATACAAATTGCTGTTTTAAAAAATGCGTATCTTCCGGTTGTTTTTTTTTTTCAACAAGAGATCCGAAAAAAATATTTATTATTATTAATAATAATTGAATTTCTAGTTATTAACGAGCTGCGAACACTGCACTACCAGCATCTTTTTGGTTTTTATTTTTTTTTCCAATTTTGATTATGTTTTTCGTGTTTATTTTTGTTTAGGGTTTTTTATTTTTTATGTATTGAATCGAAGCCATTTAGTGATCGATTACACGGGCATAATTTGTCAGTTAGGGCATTAATGAATGCAACAACATTCATTAGCAATTAAAAGCGTCACGAACAAGGTTTCTAGAATCTGAACTCAAACAGCATTGGGCTTGCAGTTGTTAGTATTATATTTATGATTGGGTGCAGTTGGTAATAAAAATAGTTTTAGTTTCAGTTTCGGTTTTGGAGTCAGATTTTGGAGCTGATGATTGATGAAACTCGAAATTCAATTGCCAGATATTGCAAATAGACAAGCCTCAATATGATTTATAAGAGCGGCCAGTAAGTCAGCAGCCAATTCGAAGTGGAAGTGAGCCTAAGGTCAAACCATGTGCAAACGTGTTGGCGAAAAGAAAATTAATAATAATAAAAACATGATAATAAAATTATTTCTGTTTCAATTTAAATCTTGTTCTGCTGATGGTTTAAAGTCAGCGTCAAGGTCAAACGGTAGCTAAACTAGAAGAATACGAAGAATTTTAAGTGGATTTGGCAACTCAATGCGTGGACCGCTGACACCCATATCGATTAGCGACTGTATATGTTGGCGAAAAGAAAATGAAAATACAGATCAAGATGATATGAATATAATTTGTATTTTAATTTATGTTTATTTAATTTCAGATAACTGCATCAGGGTCAAACGGTAGCCAAAATAAGCAATTATCAATTACAATTATATCATAAACTAAAATCGAATTGCAGCTGCATCTGTTGGCGAAATTAAAATCAAAATATACAGCAGCATGGCTATAAAATAAATTTCTTTGTTAACAAAACGGTAAACAAAATAAACAATTATCGTAAGTAGAATTGACAATCCCAAAATCGAAAAGCAGCTGTGGTTGTTGGCGAATTAAAAGCTAAGATAAACCGCAGCATAATTCTAAATTTCATATCATGATCTTAAAATAAATTTATAAATTAAATAAAACGTTAGCCCAAATAAACAAAAATCTTAAGTGAACTTGGCAATCGTATGCCAAAAGTAAAGAACATTAAGATAAAGTACAACATAATAATAAAATAAATTCTGTTCCATTCTGACTCAGATACTGCTTACGTAGTCAGGGTCAAACGCTAGCTAAACCACAAAAAAAAGAAAACTCAAGTGAACTTGGCAACCCTATGCGCAATTAGATGATAGCGTAATCGATTAGCAGCTGTAACACGCAGCACAGGTGTCAACAGACAGGAAACTTCTCTGCTCTGCTCTGCGCTGCTCTTGAAAATGAATTCGCAACTTCGGATGTCATTCCACCTGCAGCCATATCATCATCATCTCCATCAAGAACCCGCTGTACGGCGCATGCGCAGCCGACGCGTTGGAATCGAAGTCGAAGTCGAAGTCTCGGTCTGAGCCTCTGTCTCAGTCTCAGTCGCAGCCGACATCGCAGCTGACGCTTTGGTTTTGGCGCTCACTTATAAATAAGGCGTGCGTCGGCGCAGTTTTTGTTATTTGAACTTCAAATCTGCTCGAGTTCGCATCGTTCGACTTCAGTTTGTCGTGCGTCGTCGTCGCTAGCGAAACGCGCGCGTTTTGGTTGCGTTTTTGCCCCATAGATTTCATGCCAGTGTGTGCTTACAAGTGGGTAGCTGTTTGCCATAAACAGAGACGAGAGAGACATTTTTGTGACTTGTATTAAGAACGTTACTTATATGTAATATACAAATACCGAATATATGAATTGAATATATATATATTTTTAGCTGCTGACGCAAGTGCTACTTTTAAAACACAATCTGTAGAAACGAATCGATTTTGGTTGCTCGCGTTTATTGCAACATAACATACAGCACAAGAATGAAGATGGTGAGTTGACAGTGTGCGAACAAACAATAAACCCATAACAATAATACTAAAAGCATTTTTATGCTAGAATACAACCCAAAGGGTTCACACTTTTTTGAGGTGCAGTTGCAGTTGCAGCTTCGACTTCAACTGCGACTTCGACTGCAACTTCGACTGCGGCATCGCATTTGTCTGTCAAACAAAATTGCTCAACCGAACCGAAAGCAAAAAACAAAAAACGGTTTCTAATAGCGACAGCAAAAACAAACAACTTACGAGTACTACAAGCATACGTACTCAAACTCAAATACGTACTCGTATTCGTACTCCAATATGTACACTAAAAAAAATTATTACAACTTTACTAAATGCAATCTATAATTTACGTAATCTCTGAGTTAGAACGTTTTTTATTCAAGTAATCCTCATGCAATTCCAAATTGAAGAATTTAAGATCTTTTTGTCGTAAATTACATTATTTTTGCTAAAATCTGTATACTTTTCTTCGTTAATAATTTCAGAAATTAATCATGAAATATTAAGTAGGAAAGATATTAAATTTTTAATCTATTTTCTTTCTTTGGTTTTTGATAAATATTGTTTTATTTTACAACCATTATAAAATATCAATCAAGCAACATTTAAGAAAGTTTCGTGTTTCATTTCTGTAAGTGTGTACGTACACGAATTCGCAGGGAAAATTTGCATAAATGGCGCTACAATTGCATAAAATCGGTACAAGTACAAATAAAATAACAGCAAACTTACAAAAACAAACAGCAAGAGGAACCAAAAAACAGGTGGCAACCCAACACGAGCTGCCATTGGGCGTTGCATATAGCTGATAATGATAATGATAATGTTGATGATGATGATGACGATTAAGGCAAAAATAACCGAAGAAACAAAACATTGACAAACCCTATGCCTAATGGCTGCAGCACTAAGTGATTCCAAAATCGTCTGAACAATACGAAACCCACTGACCGGAAACACTCATAAATGCGTTCAATTCAGCGCCCATGCCCCAGCTCAGCTCCACCCCCCTCCCTCTATCCATCTTTCAACAATTCAAACTCTTCACGCTCTTCACGCTGCTGCACGTGTTCTTGGCCTCCAGCAGCTGCTTTATATGCTGTGGCAAGTTTGCGATTTGCTAACCAATTTGTTTAAACTCGCGTCCAATGGCCAACGCTGCGTATGCGCAATGCGCTATGCGCTGAACTTCACTTCACACTCAGCGTGCGGCTTGACTGAATGATTGTGCACCAGAACAAAAGTCGTCATGTTGAGCAATTGTAATTAATGCCCAACTACAACTACAACTACATTTTCTTCAAGGTCGAGACATAAACCTTTTTTCTGTTGTTGGGGGAATTTCACACGCCTCAATTGTGACAATTAACGCGCTCCACAAGATAGTTATTGTTGCTGCTGCTGCTAATGTTGCTGCTGATGTTATTGTCGCCATTACGCATTGTTGTATGGCAGAAATGACTCGTCAGCAATTGTACAATCAGATGCTCTCCGCACGCTCCACGCTCCAATTGTGGGTGCAGTTACGAAAAATCAGAGAGAATTATGCCAGCAGCAAATGACTTGGCAATTTGCTAAGAATTTCGTCACGATGAGATTAGCAATGATTAAAATCTTGTGAGATTTAGCATACAGAAATGTATATCCGATAGCTGGATTTATGTCTTTTAATTAAATTAAACGGAAATCATATACAAATAACAACTCATGTCGTTGCCCAAAAAACATTTTTAAGAACATTTCCATATGTAAATTAAATAAAATCATCAACAACATCTACAACATCATCATCAACTTGTGGTACGCCTTCTGCTTGGCACGTCGAGAATTTATTGTATGACACCTGAGTCGCAGCCATAAGAACATTTTTTTAGCAGATCCCATATACGTTATAGAGCGACTAGAAAAAAGCCTTAACTTAATTGGGTTGTGACTTAATGGTCAACATATCACAACGTGGTTATTATTATCGTGGCCATAAAACTAAATAAATATAATAAATGTAGAGTTTGAGAACTGTGAACTGAGATCAGATCAGATCATAGCAGATCAGATCAGCAAAAACTGAACTGAGGAAGCGACAGATTTTATGGCATTAGTGCAGCTGCACTTTAGCATAGTCGATTAAACTGCGAATGCGAATGCGAATTCTACTGATGATTTGCAGTTTGCAACCTGACATTTGACAAGCTGTTCGAGTGAAGTAATAACTCACAGCTCAGCTTGTTTTATTGGAGTGGCAGTTTTTTTGCTGTTTTTTATTACAATTAATCAAAAACTCAGCTTCGTTTTTTAGCTCTTTCCATTGCTGCTCGCTGGTTGTCTAAAGTCATCAAAATGTTTTGCGTGGGAGGTTGAAACTATTTTTATTATATTTATTTAGATGGGTTCTTTTGTTTCTCCGTTTTTTAATTCAATTGCTACCATCATTCTGCGTTTGATAGCTTGTCGTTAGGATTTTATGGCTTTTAAGAGCCCATTCAACATGGCGTAATAATTTTTATTCCAGCAATTAATGTGCTTTAGTTCAAGCACTGAAATTCCGGGTTGATTTTTTGCCACAATATCCAACGCCAAACTTGTTTGTTTGCCACTCAACAATATATCAATTTAATGGCTTGAATTGAAACTATATCAGCAATATATTGAAGAAAGAATATCCGAAATATTGATGCTCTTTGGCTAAACTTCAGTGAATAAAAATTAAAAATATATATTCCAATCTGTATTCAAAATCTAAGAAAATTTTATCTGTATTCTAAACACAATACTTTTTTTGTGTATTACAAACTTCATGATAAATTCGCTTATGTCTCTTGGGCAGGGTATTCAAATAAGATTGCTTATTTATAATGGCAACAAATTGTTTTATCTATCTCAAGGTTGACAAAAACTTGTATCAATTTGGGTTTTTGGCAATTCGCTGGCTACCAATTTAAATAAATCCGACAGTTTTTTAATTAAGTCCAACTTTAAAATGTTAAATAAATAATAAAGTTCTTTGCACTCCGCCGCCTTCGAGCACAAAAAAAATCCAAATTACATAAGATCATTAACACTTGTGTATTTAGAACATTTGCCAGTTTTAACTACCATATGCTAATTGCAGATGCGCTGGCATTGAGGGGTCTCTGGCGACGCCAGCTACCAGTTTTTGCTGCCCCAATAATGCTGATGCTGTCTGTCTGACGTACGGGCGTTTATCTTCGAAGCAATAGGCTCATAATTAATGAACGACATGTCATTGGCGGGCCTGCATTCCACACAGCAAATTACAAAAATAAATAAATAAATTACAAAAAGAAAAAACAAAAATAAACAATTTAATAAATGCGCTTAAATGCTTTTAGCTTATTAATCAAAAATACTAAACTGAAGCGCTTTAAGTGCTTGAAAGTGAAACAATTTGGGTCAGCCTCTAACAAATTAGGGTTATAAAATATGGCTTGCCAATTTGCGACCATAGACCGAATGGAATAAAAACAAAAATATTATTACAAAAACGGCAAAGTCGACAACTTATCTTATTTGCGCTTTTGCCAAATCCGCAGGCCTTAATTATACGCGGAAATTTTTTTATATTTTGGCGATTATTTCACTGTTAGATGTCCATAAAACAACTTAGATAGGTGTTAAAGTTGTCGGACAGATGTCAAATAGAAGAGATTGACCTTTGGCTGAACCGATTGACTAATGATCATTATCTCTATTTATGTTTTTATTAATTTCTTTGCAGCAACTTCATCTGTTGTGCCTCGCTCTGGGCGCTCTAGCTGTCAATGCCTACAGTGCTTATCCAGAGGATAGGCAGTTACAAGTAAGCATCAGAAGTACTAAATTATAATAAGATAAATCATTACCTTTTTTATGCAGGACTTAAGCAACGACTTCCCTCAGCACGGCGGATATGATTATCCCCAACCGAAAGTTCCATTTACGGATGGCTACTCCTATCCCCGTCCTGTTGTACCATTTGAACCAGAGCAGCCCCGAGGTTATGATTACCCCAAGCCGGCAATTCCATTCCCCCCACCACAGCCAAAGGTAGTCTCCGGTTATGACTACCCAAAGCCTGCGATTCCGTTCCCACCAGAGCAGCCAAAGTACATCCCACCTCCTCAGCAGGTCATCACACCAGTGCAGCCGAATAAGGGTTATGATTATCCCAAGCCAGCGATTCCATTCCCACCTCCAGTTGCACCGAAGAGCCCACCACAGCCGGCGTATCTGCCACCCCCCAAGCCGACTAACCCACCGCGGCCAAGTGGAGGTTACGATTACCCAAAGCCTGCCATTCCATTCCCACCTCCAGTACAACCCACTATCCCACCACAACCCAAGTACTTGCCTCCTGTGAAACCCACCAACCCACCCCAGCCCAAATACCTACCACCTCCACCACAACCTAAGGGCTATGATTATCCCAAGCCCGCCATACCGTTCCCCGCTCCAACTAGTCCACCTCAACCCAAATACTTGCCACCTGTACAGCCAACCCATCCACCACAGCCAAAATATCTGCCTCCTCCGGCACCAACTACCCCACCTCAACCAAAGGGCTATGACTATCCAAAACCAGCTATTCCATTTCCAGCTCCGATAATACCGAAGAGTCCACCAAAACCGGCATATTTACCACCAGTTAAGCCCACAAGCCCACCTCAACCAAAATACTTGCCACCAGCGCAACCTAAACACCAAGGATATGATTACCCCAAGCCTGCAATTCCTTTCCCACCTCCAGTACAGCCTACAATCCCACCACAACCCAAATACTTGCCTCCTGTGAAACCCACCAACCCACCTCAGCCTAAATATCTGCCACCTCCACCACAGCCCAAGGGCTATGATTATCCCAAGCCATCCATTCCATTCCCACCTCCAATCGTACCGAAGACACCACCAAAACCTGAATATTTACCACCACCAAAACCTACACTGCCACCTCAACCACAGTACTTACCCCCTCAGCCCAAGCACCAAGGATATGACTATCCCAAGCCAGCTATTCCATTCCCACCTCCAACAAGTCCACCACAACCCAAATACTTGCCTCCTGTTCAGCCCACAAGCCCACCTCAGCCCAAATACCTGCCACCACCTAAGCCCACCACCCCACCACAACCCAAGTATCTGCCTCCCCCACAACCCACCATTCCACCACAACCGAAACACAGTGGATACGATTATCCCAAGCCCTCAATCCCATTCCCACCACCCGTGATCCCGAAGAGCCCACCTCAACCCCAGTACTTGCCACCTCAACCCAAACATCAGGGATACGATTATCCCAAGCCATCAATTCCATTCCCACCTCCACCAGCGCCAACTAAATATCTGCCCCCACCAGCTCCTGTGCCCAAGAGTGAAGGGTATTCCTACCCCAAGCCGGCAATCGCCTTCAATTACTAGGCTAGTTCCATGCCACTGTCAAGATGAATTACGATTGACGCGATTGCCTCTCTGTGCCCATAGGAACTTACGATATTGAATAATTGTAATTAACTGTAATAATTTTATTTAATATTTAATATTAATGATGTAACAGAGTCCACATGGCTGGCCTCTGCAATCGAAGATTAGTCATTAAAATATGTTTATGAAATTTATAAATTGCGCTCTACTGCTGAAATAAAACGAACGATGAGAACATACAAGATTCTCAGCTTTTTGCAACAGATATAACAACTATATAAATTTCTAACTCTGGCTTGTGAATCGGTCTTAAATTAAGTACTCCGAGCGGCAAAAATATAATTTAATTTGTAGTAATACTGTCGGTTAGGTCCGACTGAACTGCTACCCAAATAACAACCAGTAAAGACTGTGCAGATCAATCGATCCGAAGACTACAGTCGGACTGAATGACTGCCTCAGAAACAGAAGCAATATATGCGCATATGACTCACAACTCTTATCTTCTCCCATTTTCAATGTTATCCCGATCTGCACTCACTTAAACATATACACACACACAGATGTACACACACACACGGATAGTTGCTTGCGCTTGCTTAGAGAGCCAGCAAGAGAGAGAGGCCGAGCGCTGCATATCAGCGTACGCATAGAGCGAGCGCCGCAGCTACCAGCGGGCGACTTGTTAGCTCACCACAGAAGCGGACTGGTAAGGGAGTTTCTCTCTTTCTCTTTGACGGGAACTGATCAAGTGAGAGCGCTGCGCAGCCTGCAAGCACTATAAATACTGCTGCTGCAGCGCTGCTAATTACAGTGCATTGGAAGCAGCCTTATGATGCAGTCGTTTAGTCGTTAAGCCCACTTGCCACTATGAATCCACTAAACGACTGCATTATAAGGCTGCTATATTATTTATTTATTATAATTTGCCGGCTGCATATGCATGGCAGTTTGTGTATATTTGCCATGGTCTGGTAAATTGTGGCAACGTAGTTTTTTTAATGTGAGAACAAATTAAAAAAATAATTATTAAAAAAGAAAATGTTTGCTTTTCGATGGCACTATGGGGAAAAATACCAGATTTTGTGGCATTAATTCATTTTTTTTGTGATTTTGTGGCATTAATTCATTTTTTAAAGTTTGCGAAATTAACTTTTGATTGACGGGACTTATTCAAATAACATCAATCTGTAATGTTACGTACCAGGAATGTTAACAGAGCGAGCGTCTGTTAAGTTAACAGCTGTTAAAGTCAGCTATCGACAACTTGCCAACACATGCCAGTTTTGCCAAAAAATATGGCATAGTTTTAGGATTTAAATTAAAAAGACGTTGAAAAGTATACAATAAAAAATTTACTCATTAATTGTAGATAACTGTAGCATACTTAAGCGAATTTAATAAATAATTTAATTCTAATTTAATAAAAGTTAACGTAAAAAAGTTGGTATAAATAAATACAATAACATTATAACATCAAAAATCGTGTTTTTCAGAAACTAATGCTTGAAATAAATCTACAAAATTGGTTTGAAGGAATTTTAAATCAAACAATTTGTATGAACAACATTTACATAAAATAATTGGATTTTTTCATCCTTTTTCCATACCACAAGGTAAAAAATAAAAAAAAAAAATCATGTATTCATCTGATTTTTATCTAAAGCCAGTTGAATGGTAAAATTATCCATAAAAATCCTAAATTAAAATGTAGATTTAGGGTCACAAACGTGTTTTTGAACGATTCTTTATGCCTGTGACATCAATACTGCCTACTATTTGTTATGCTAAGCCTCTTTTGAACTGTTGAGCAATAAAATACCACTTTAAATTTATATTTAAGACGTTTGATTTTATTTAATTCGTTCCCTGACAATTACCATACAAAACACTCAAGCAGAACATTATACATGGTATTAACAATCGATGAGGATTTTGTATTAGTGTTGGATTGCCAAGGGAGCCTCAAGTGCTTGGCTGCTTAGTACTTGCGGCGGATGACGCGACGGCGCTGGGTCCTGTAGCGGTAGCCATCGTTGGAGGAGTAGCTGTGAGCTGGTGCTGGCTCAGAGGCAGCGGTTTCGTAGGACTCAACTGGGGCAGGAGCGCTGTAGGTCTGGACTGGAGCGGGAGCAGAGTACACTGGAGCGGGAGCAGAGGCAGCAGCGTGGTAGACTGGAGCTGGAGCTGGAGCAGAGTAGGTCTGGACTGGAGCTGGGGCAGAGTAGACTGGAGCTGGGGCAGAGGCTGCTGGGGGCAGGTACTCGCTGGTTGGGGCAGAGGCGGCGGCCTGGTGGGGTGGCAGATAGTCGTTGGAGGGCAGGTGGCTTACATCACGACGGTGGCGACGGAGCACAACACGACGGTGGGTCTTGTAACGGTAACCATCGTTGGCGGAGTAGCTGTGAGCTGGCTCTGGCTCGGAGGCAGCGGTTTCGTAGGACTCAACTGGAGCGGAGTAGGACACAGCTGGGGCAGGAGCGCTGTAGGTCTGGACTGGAGCTGGGGCAGAGTACACTGGAGCTGGAGCAGAAGCGGCAGCGTGGTAGACTGGAGCTGGAGCTGGAGCCTCGTAGTGGACTGGAGCTGGTGCAGAGTAGACTGGAGCTGGAGCAGAAGCAGCAGCGTGGTAGACTGGAGCTGGAGCTGGAGCAGAGTAGGTCTGGACTGGAGCTGGGGCAGAGTACACTGGAGCTGGAGCAGAAGCGGCAGCATGGTAGACTGGAGCTGGAGCTGGGGCAGAGTAGGTCTGGACTGGAGCCGAGTAGGTCTCTACTGGAGCTGAGGCAGCGGCAGTGTAGGTCTGGGCAGGAGCCTCGTAGTGGACTGGAGCTGGAGCCGAGTAGCTGGCAACTGGGGCGCTGGCAGCAGCATGATGAGGGGGCAGATATTGGTTCTGGGGCAGATGGCTGACATCAGCAGCCACAGCGGCGACGAGGGCACAGATCAACAGCAGTTTCTGCAAATGGATATATTATAGTTTATAGTGGATATTGTATTAGTGGATATCTTCTTAGTAAACAAGGATCTAGGCATACCATTGTGATAGCTTCAACTGATCTCCAGCTAACTGTAGAATCCAAGTAGAAATGATGCTGTTTCCAAATTTCTGTCGCATATTTATATGATTCTAATCACCTAAGCTGGGCTACCAAATTAGCATTTAACTTTGTCTTAAATTAATGTATTTTGAATTTTGTATTAAGTGAAAAAAAAGCGGACAACGTCGAACATAAATCTACTATAGTTTTTGCAATCAGGTTTAATTCAAGCTCTGTTGCTGTGAGAGACTCTTTCACATACGTATACAGATACAGAGACAGACACGAATACAAGTGTATGTATGTAGTTAAATCCGACCGCATCTATTGATCGTCCCCGACCGTTCACGCGTTTGAATATTGATGTTTGCTTCCACTTGCAGCTGAATCGCATCAATTGATGACAAAACTCGCCAGTTTAACAGTCTGTTCTGATTTGCATTTGGTCAAATATCAGGTTTAATTACTTCCTTTCACCTATTCTCCTTCTTTGTATTGAGCGCGTGCCGGTTTCTTGGTTCCGATGACAATTTAATTAACCTAAAGTTAATAATGTGTAATCTGATTCCAATATTCAAATTTACGTAATATTCAGTATGCAGATTATATGCACTCAATCGATTATATGGTCCAGACAAATTGGCAGACAGCGTCCAAAAACTTGTTGCATACCTTAAGGGGTTGAATTTGTATGCATCAACGAAACTAGTTTGTGTTTTCGTTTTCTTTCACTCTTTTATTGGCCGAAATCTTAAAATAAACTGTAGCAATAAAAAACTGGCTTTATGTATGGTAATAAAATTTTTTTAAATATATTAAGTACTCAACAAGTATTCAAGAATATTCTTATTTAGTTTAAGTTGCTATTATCAGTAATTAATGATAATTTTATTGTTATTAAAAGATTTGCATATATTCTTAAACAAGTTTTCTGCTCGGCAAAATAACAGCTTAATCTAGTTGAAATTTTAGATATTGATATAATCATTTACAAGATTTTGTATGAATGTACCAAACAAATTGTATCAAAATTGTAAATTTTTCATTATTATTTCCCTTTATCAATTAATGGTTTTATAATAATAGCGATGCTTATGTTTTAGCAAAGTTTTGTGCTTTCAAGGCTTAATAATAATATCGTTTTCATACCCTTTACCGATTTTGAAAACTTTAAAAACTGAAACAGATAAATTAAGAATGTGTAAATAAACGGACAATAATATTTGTTTTCGTAATATTTTTATTTCGTGAACGAAAAGAGGAAATATTCTTATATTAAACTTGTACTCCCAAAATGAGTACAAATTGATCACTTAGTGAAACATTTCAGATGAGCTTTTAATGACGACGGATCACTACACGACGGTGGGTCTTGTAGCGGTAACCATCATCGGCCAGTTCGTGAGCGGGAGCAGCTTCCTCAACTGGGGCAGCAACCTCAATTGGAGCTGGAGCTGGGGCTGGAGCGGGAGCTGGAGCTGGTGCTGGAGCGGCAACTGGTGGCAGATATTCGGCAACTGGAGCGGGAGCCTCAACTGGTGCTGGGGGCAGGTATTCGCTAGCCAGATGGCTCACATCACGACGATGACGACGGAGGACGACACGACGGTGGGTCTTGTAGCGGTAACCATCATCAGCGAGCTCATGAGCTGGGGCAGCTTCCTCAACGGGGGCAGCAATTTCAATTGGAGCTGGCACTGGAGCGGGGGCAGGAGCTGGAGCAGCAACTGGGGGCAGATATTCGTTAACTGGAGCGGGAGCTGGAGCAGGGACTGGGGGCAGATATTCGCTGGACAGATGGCTGACATCACGACGATGACGACGGACCACACGACGACGCTGAGTTCTGTAGCGGTATCCATCATTGGCCAGGCTACCCTGTTCGACTTCTTCAACATCATTGTTAACGGGGGGCAAGTACTCGGAGGTGGGAGCGGCAACAATCTGGGCCTCATGCACAGGGGGCAGGTAGTCGTTGGAGGGCACGTGGCTGGCATCGCGACGATGACGACGGAGGACGACACGACGGTGGGTCTTGTAGCGGTATCCATCATCAGCAAGCTCATGGGCTGGAGCGGCTTCCTCAATGGGAGCTGCAATTTCGACTGGTGGCAGATACTCGTTGGAAGGAGCAGCAGCCTGCACAGGGGGCAGGTAGTCGTTGGAGGGCACGTGGCTGGCATCACGACGATGACGACGGATCACAACACGACGGTGGGTCTTGTAGCGGTAACCATCATCAGCCAATTCATGTGCTGGAGGAGCTTCCTCAACTGGGGCAGCAACCTCAATTGGAGCTGGAACTGGAGCGGGGACCTCAACTGGGGGCAGATATTCGTTGACTGGAGCGGGAGCTGGAGCTGGAACTGGAGGCAGGTATTCGCTGGACAGATGGCTGACATCACGACGGTGACGACGGACCACGCGACGACGCTGAGTCCTGTAACGGTATCCATCATCGGCAAGGCTGCCCTGCTCGACTTCTGGGGCCAAGTACTCGTTGCTGGGAGCAGCATAGGTCTCCTCCTGCACTGGGGGCAGGTAATCGTTGGAGGGCACATGGCTGGCATCACGACGGTGGCGACGGAGCACAACACGACGGTGGGTCTTGTAACGGTATCCATCATCGGCCAGGCTGCCCTGCTCTACCTCTGGAGCCAGGTACTCGTTGCTGGGAGCAGCATAGGTCTGCACCTCCTCTTGCACTGGGGGCAAGTACTCGTTTGTGGGCAGGTGGCTGACATCAGCGGCCACAGCTGCGATCACAGCGAAAGCAACCAGGAAAAGTTTCTGTAAAAGCAGATGGGAAGCAGTTAGACGTTAGCTGATGAAGTTATGGCTGATGAATGAGTATGGAATGGAATCGTACCATCTTTAGTGCCTTGAGTTGCTTGTTCACAGAAGCAAATTCGAAACTCTAATGAAGAAATACGCAGAACCTTTTGGTATTTATACAAATTCTTCGCTCTACGCCGCTTATTACAGCGCTCATCTCAGCTCAACGCTGCCCTGCATTAGCGTAAAAAAAAAAACAAAAAAAAACATCAACTCCAACGCCAACGCCAACGCCAACGTTGAAGTCAGCGTCGAAGCCGGGCTTCGTCTTTGATCGCGCTGTAAATTTCGCACCATTTGCCTCTGCACGAGTTCTAAGCCTCTCGAGTGCCTCAATTAACTGACCAAAACGCTGGGCAAACTCGCTCAGTTTCAGTCTGCGTCTCAGCCATGGCTAACAGCGACGTCAACGGTGGCAGCGACGTCGAAGTCAACGTCAACGTCAACGCTTACATTCGCACAATTCGTTTGGATGGATTCTCTTAATTGTTTTCTTTAATCTTATGCAAAACATTTGATGGACAACACGCTCACAAGACAAGCTCGGCTCATCCATTTTTTTGTTGATTTTATTTTAATTTTTGATCTGCGCCCGATATAAAATTTACATTGTTGAATTATGTGTTTCAATAAAAATTTTGCCTATTTTATTTAGATTTGCTGTACGCAAACTAGACACACACTCAACACTTAGCTGCACTCAAGTTAAATATGAGTTTATGTTGTTTATGTTGTAGTTTTTGTTGTGCCTTGGCTTATTGTTGTCATGTCGTCGTTGAGCGCTATTCATTAATCATCAATACATTCGATACGATAAATAGATATTATAAAGCTTGCATACATTGGTAGACGATTTGATCTAGTGCGTAAAATAAATGCCGGATATTGAACAAATACATATAATATGAGACACACGCCACAAAGGAGAATATATTTATGGCCTGATTCCAGGCAAACAAAAAATATCGAAAAACATTTCAAAGGCCTATGCGAATATCGTTTCTCATGTGCTAATTTTGCAGCTTTTGAATCAAGTTTAAAGCATTTAGTGACTAATCAGCTAATGCTATGCTTATCAGCCCCACGATCTGCCCATATGAATAAGCTTAAACTGATTGGAATTATATCTTTATAACTCAATCAGCAAATCTGCAGCAGTTATCGCTCAACTATTGGCATGATTAATGATTGATGAGCTCGCGCGAATTGAAATCGATCGAAAAATTGCAAACGCTTAGTGTTTATGGATACATGTTGTTTAGCATCAATGCTAAATTGTGCCATAAAACAAGGCTCGTTAGTGGCGCCAGTGGAGAGACCTAATTGGTTCCGTACGGAACGGTTGAAGGATGTTAGCTCAAGTCTAACATTGTTATTAATTTCGCAGAAGTACATGCACAGCAGAGTACATAATGATTATAATTATTTATCATAGCCAAGGCTAGAGCATACCGATGCCTGGCAACGTCAACTTATTTTGAAGAGCATTCAAAATTACTCCAAGAAAGACAGATAGATGGATAGACAGAGTATCGAGTGGGAGGTATGACCACGTGATCATCTCTCTGTTATGGAGATGGCGATGAAAACTGGAGATGTATTCGACAATATAATAATTATTATGGCACAAGTTTAGCTAATTGACTTGTGCTATAAACTAAATGTGGCGTTCATTTCAAATTCAATACAATTCAATTCGTTCGAATTTTGAAGAGTTACGAGTTCTTTTTGGCGCATTAAACAAGAACTGAACAATGAAACTACAAATTTCATTTCCTGTATGCGTGCCGGATTAATAAAAAAAAATAATAATAAAAAAAATTAGTGGCAGTGTTTCAATTGATGTCTTTGCAAATTTACAAATCTAATCTTGCGCCCGAATCAGGGCTCATTATACTAAACTACTTTATTACCTTAGTTGCTGTTCCATACAAGTCTAGACTATTTGGTTGTATTCCATTATTCGACTCGATTCTATTCTATTCTATTTTAGTTGACCATAAATGTTCAGTTCTAAGTCTAAGGCTGGGACAATAGATCACAGTCGTAATTATTATGGCGATGGAGTGTTGTCTCATCGAAGCAGAAGCCCGATGAGCCGGTCCAAGCACTTAAAAGTGCCATTTCGGAATTAATGCTTATGCTGAAATGGCATAAATATGCAAATAAGTGAATGGCAGCTTAACTCGTCCCATAGAATCGAGAACACACACAAATAAGCACAAAAAGTCTCATCATATTAGTAGGTATTAAACATAAAATTGCTGGCCAAAAAAATAGCATGTGCACATATTAACGTGTCCACGACAAACTCCAGACTCGCATCCCATTAAAACTAGCTGGGAAGACAAACAGGGAATGGTTCTCGGCTCAAGAGGTACGACTAAGTCGCCTAAAAGCCACGCTACATATGCTTAACATCAGACAATAGGTCTGCCTTTGGCAAGTAGAGCGTACAGAGTGCAATATGGCTTAGAGATAATTTTTTTTGGCAAAACGCGTCGTCGCTCTGTCTGACAAAAACCTTTTTGCGTTAACTTAATTTATGCAAATTCTATTTTAATTAATATTATGCGCTTGGGACTTAGCATTTCAACAGGCGATTGCTTCTTTCACGTTGCTTCCTTTCCTTACACACACGCGCGCCTTAATTTAGTTTTCTAATCGTATACCCTGAAAGAGAGTGGAGTTGGATGATATTATAACGAATATATACAATAACATCAACAATTCTGAAATATTTTTTAATTTAATTTATATATTTATGCCATTTATTGCTAGAAGTTTAAATAATCTATTTTCATTACATTCATTATATTTTCTGCTACACAAAGGCTTTTCGAAATATTTCTTCAAAATCCTAAATTATTTTTCATGTTTTGAAATAATATTTTTTTGTACAATTAATATATAAATGTTAATTTCTACAAGAGATTAATTACTTGCCTACAAAATGTTCTAGCTGCAGTCATAAATTTTATGTTAAACTGTTTGTATTCAAAATTTACTACCCAAAAAGAGTATAAATTTGAAGAGTGTGTGTTTGTGGTTAAGTTCATTCTAGTTAAGTACACGTTTTAGTCTTTTATGATAAATTAAGCTTTTGTTTTTAGCTGCTCTTTTTTCTGGATGGTTATTGTTGTTGGCTTTTGTTGAATTTAAATGTATGATAAATCATTCTGGAAACCAGTTTTCTTTCTCGCTTCAAATATTGTCGAAGCAGTTGCGACTAGAAAGTGCCGCCAACGACATGGATCGCATCTTCAGCATCAGCCAAAAATAAAAAACACCAAAATTAAAACTTAGAAAAAATAAAAATAAGAAATAAATATATAATCACAATAATAAACCTGCGCACACTTCCAACACGCGGCAGGGTCATTAAAAATTCATACGCGTGGCACAAGAAATTTTGGCAAGTTCCTTTCAAATTGCCAGCCAGCATCTTTATCTTCAGTGTTTCGATCTGTGTGTATAATGATGGGCCCACTGCGAAGGTTCCAGTGTGATTGAGGCTTAAAATTATATTTTCAGCTGCCTGCTGTCTGAATTTAATAAATTGTATCTTTGAGTACTATGAATTAATCACTCGGCAGCAGAAATCATTTGTAAAAAGCTATTTTTTTGGTGTCTCTCAGCTATGTTTAGCATATGATGTAAGCAAAGGTATAGGGTTGGCCCTTTTTTGGCCCAGCAGTTCCCACATGTTCTTAAAAGCCACACGCATAAATATATTAAATGATGTGCCAATTAAGCGGGGCGTAGACAATTACCGGCCCCATAGAACTCTCGCAGCTCGCATGGCAAGGCGGATCATTGAACTCCAGCCTCCTTCCCGCTCTGCTCATAACTCAAACCCAAATCCAAGCCCAAACTCTAGTTTTATACACAAACCAACACTCGCTTTGCATAGAGCAGCAACAAAGAAACAAACAAAAAATTCGCACACATTTTCAACAAATTTATTTCTGTAATCAGCCAGAGGCCGAAACTTTGACGCATACAAACCTAGAGAGACACACGAGCCGGGTCAGAGCATGGCAGACGCTACAAAGTATTGTAGATACACTGAGAAAAGACTCAATGGTTTTTGTTTAATAATAAATCTAATTAATTTTGGTCCGATATTTTCTAGACTTGCGATATTTTATATATACATTTTCTATAAAGCAGACAAAATTTGAGATCTTTATTTTGTATCACACTTATTTTTCTGAGTGTATTATGTATAATTTTATGCAGAGCCTCAACTTGATTCTTACTCATGCATGCTGTGCGCTCGAGACTGGCCATAAATTATTAAATTTTTCTTTGTTTAATTTTCTAATTTTATTTTACAAGCTGTTTCATTAGATGCGCTCATATTGTTTGGCATTTGGAGAGCACTAAACAAGCTACACTGCAGTATCTTAACCACAAAAAAACATTTACTACTCTACGCTCTGCTAATTAGTACATCATTAATAATGTTCCAATTAGCATATGTAATGCCAGACTCATTGCCACTGTCCCAGCTACTGATGACCTACAGGTGGGGCAGAGAGTGGTGTCTATGGTCATTGGATCAATGCTTTCGTCGTCTATGATTTAAGAGCTGCCAGCCAAATATTGACATCGATAGCAAACAATTATATTACCATGAATGCATTGTGAGTGTCTGATACACCTTAGTTTACTCATAATCCTCATTTATTTGTATCTCGCATCAAGCGTTGATGAACTCACGTCAACGCTATATTATTTAAATTATTTTATACTTAGTTATTCATTTTCTTTACACAGTTTCAATTTTTGTTTATTTTCGATTTGATTTGTTTTTTTTTTATTATTATTTTTGGTTATTTTTTATTTTGGTTCATTGAATTTGCATGAGAATCGTATCTAAATGAACGCATTAATTTATGCTGGCAATTGATTTTGCAGCGTCTTCCTTTCTATTATGTTCAAAACTTGCACGACCTGTGTATCTGTTTCCATTGTGCTGCAAGCATGTGTTGCTCTGAACTAGTTTGTTGGGCAGACAAACAGCTAAATACACATAAATAAATCGATAGTTTATGCTTAACAGACTAACAAGCTGCTCCAGCTGATGATGATATAATATTCTAAACTAGAACTGGGCTGTGGCATATAAATTATATGTATTAAGCAAATGTCTCAAGTTGAAATACATTTTATGATTTTTACAACTTGTAATATACATAAAAATTTACCAAAAACTGTTTCTGGTTTAACAAAATATATTAGAAAATTAGCTTTAACTGAATTAATTAACATTATTGATAAACAATTTTATGCAGCACAGTGTAAAGCTCGCAAAAAGCTTACGCTGGTGGTTTGATTAGCTAAAACTTTAAAAATTAAGCATTTACACAAAATAATAATAAAATTGGCCAAATGCCGAAAAGTATCCAACACTACACTGCTACCCAAAAAAAATTAAAACAAATTAAATAAATACTTCTAATTAGAATTAATTATCGCTAATTATTCCAAAAAATCCAGAAAAAAATGCTTAATATGAAATAAATAAAAAAAGTGTATTGTTGCATACTTTCGAGGGGGTGTTGTTGTTGTCAAACAATTAAAACAAAATAAAAAAATACTTCTACCATTATTATTATTATGAAATTTTCGCCAAAAATGCAGAAAAATAATCTGAATATGAAATAAATAAAATTGGCTGCATTATATGCGAATTCAAGGAAATATTAACAAATTTAGCAAAATAAAATTTCAGCCACATGTGTGATTCAAAAACTTGCAACCACCTGTGGAGTCAATAAACAGGGCAAAACCACTTGTTGATTTGAAGACCAGCTTAAAAGTATGCTGCATTTATGTTAGGCATAATATACTATAACAAATAAAAACAAAATAAAAAAATACTTCTATTATTATTATTATTATGAAATTGTCGCCAAAAATGCAGAAAAATAATCTGTATATGAAATAAAAAAAAAATGGGCTGACTTATATGTGAATTTACAAAAATATCGACAAATTTAGCAACTTGCAAAACCACCTATTGAGTCAAAAAACAGGGCAAACCATTTGTTGAGTCAAAAAACTGCGCCATAAATACTTCTAGTGCAATGAAAATTTGTATTATTGTTCTGCTCTTTTTGAGCAACCCCATGAAGAAGGCATAAAATATGCCGAAACGCGTAGGAGGATAATGTAAAATGAATACAAAAGATTTATTCTTAATAGAGGACATAACGGCCTGAATAACCCACCCAGAGAGAAACAACAACAAAAATTTGTATTATTGTTCTGCTCTTTTTGAGCACTTGCTATTTATTATTTATTATGATTTATCTTGAAATTTGTATAAAATTCTCAAACTGCTGCTCACTTATGATGCCTGGGATTCTTGTAGTGGTAGCCATCCTCACGATATTCGTGGTGCTCCGAGGCAGAAGTTTCATGATCCAGCTTGTCCTGATGTTTGCTGTTTTTACGAGTAGTTCCTCTATTTTCTGGCACAGCGTAGGACAGTTCTGGAGAGCTGGCAGCCACGCCAATTGTATCCGTATCATAATCCGCATAATCATCGGCTGAGAGCAGCACATCACGTCGATTGCCATTCACGCGCACCAGCTTACGATGTTGATGAGGATAGCTATAGAAGTTGCCATCGATGATGTTTGTATCCTGCTGATTGCCCACAGCATTGGCAGGACCCTGAAGATTCGGCTGACCAAACACATTGCCATTGACCACATTCAGGCCCTGGTAATTGGAGCGCAAGCGTTGGCGTCCATTGCGGCGCACTGTATTGAAACGTGGAGCATTGAGATTGGGATTTCCAGGCACTCCAGCTGTGGCAGGCAATTGACCACCAAATGTGGGATCAACCAGCGCTGTGGCAGGCAACTGTCCGCCTAGTACCGGGCCTAGTTGGTTGGGATTGGGAGCAAAGGGTGCTTGTCCAGTGCCCAGCTGAGCACCCAAAATGGGATTGGGATTAGGGCCTAGAGGTTGTCCAAGTGGCGCTTGTCCAGTGCCCAGTTGAGCGCCCAAAATCGGATTAGGCCCTAGAGGCTGGCCAGTGCCCAGTTGAGCGCCCAAAACGGGATTGTTTCCGATAGGAGCTAGAGGTTGCTGTCCAGTGCCCAGCTGTGCACCAAAAACAGGCAGAGTTACGGGCACTTGCGCTGTGGCAGGCAACTGCGCGCCTACGGACGGATCGAATTGAATGAGCACGGAGCTTGGACGCGTCACCGCAGGCGCCGGAGCAGCTAGCAAAGGCACAGGTTGGCTGATCTGCAGCTGTCCTGCGGGAATAAAGAGATTCTGATTACCAAGTCCAAGTCCATTTCCATTGCCAGCTCCGAGGCCAACTCCAAGCTGTGCGCCCAATGCGGGATTGGCTAAGAAATTGTTGCCAACTGGAAAACCATTCGTTGGCAGCTGTCCACCAGCTGGGAAGGCATTGGCCGGCAGCTGTCCAGCAGCTGGGAAGGCATTGGCCGGCAGTTGTCCACCAACAGGCAAAGCTCCGGTTGGCAGCTGCCCACCAGCTGGGAACGCACCTGCAGGCAGCTGTCCTCCAACTGGGAATCCACCAGCAGGCAACTGTCCTCCAGCTGGAAACGCGCCAGCAGGTAGCTGTCCTCCGGTTGGGAATGCGCTTGCAGGCAACTGTCCTCCAGCTGGCAGTGCATCCGCTGGCAGCTGTCCACCCGCTGGGAAGGCATTGGCTGGCAGTTGTCCGCCATTGGGATCCACAGCACGACAGCCAATGGGAGGATTGCCAGCAACTGGGAACTGACAGTTTGGAAGAGCATTGGCTGGCAATTGAGCTCCAGCTGGCAGTTGGCCTCCAGCTGGCAATTGGCCTCCAGCTGGTAATTGAGCTCCCACTGGCAATTGAGCGCCAACTGGCAGCTGAGCTCCGGCATTGACTTGGGAGTTGAGTTCCGAGTCCTGCGACTGCACATTGATCTGTGTGTGGAACACGGAGTTGGGTGCCGTGGCATAGAGCACACGGTTGGGTCTAACGCGTCTGGTTACCACCTGGGAGGCGGCGGGTGTAAAGATCTCGGTGGTGCGTGCTTGGGGAATGGACTGCTGATAGTGTATATGCTTGGTCTTCTGCTCGGGCTGCTTGTCGTAATGATGATAGTGATCCACGCGCTTGGGTTCATCGTGATCCTCCTCATCCTGGTGGTAGGAAACGCGTTCGCTGGTATGCTTCTCTTTGTGGTAGTAGGAGTCGGCATCCTTGGGCGCCGGCGGCAGGTAATGATGATCGTCGTCATCCTCATAATGACGATGCTTGTGGCCATGATGTTTCGCTAGCGAAACACCAACCAGCAGGCAGACCAACAAAACTCTAAGGAACTCCTGTGTGGATAGTAAAATTAGTTAATTTCGTTGCAGTTGTTACTCCAATTGTGTGCTTACCATGGCGTTTGTGTCGATGTTGCTGCTCCACTTCAATTATATACCCAAATCTCAGATGCAGCTGGAACCTGAACCTGTTGCCGCAGCGTGAGAAATCCATTGAGCACTTTATGTGACCCATTTATTGTATTGAATGCGTTCAATTTAAATTCAAATTAATGTTCTAAGACACAAAGCAAAATGCCTGCCGCTAATTTCTCAGATCAAAGGCGACTAAATTTATTGACTCGATTCAGGTTGTTAACTCACACTCAGGCCAAAATATTTGTACTTTCTGTCAAGCTAAGATTTCGTTTGTTATGCCGATTGGTGTCAGCAAAACAGTAGATTTTAGCAATCGATAGTGGCCAAAATCGATAATATTCGATTAGTTGGTGAACATATTAGGCATATTGTTAACAAAAAAAATATTTTTGAAAATATTGGTATCATTTGGGAATTATCACTCGTTAACCAAAAAAATAAATGTTTGAGAAGCTTTGAATGCACATAACTTTACCAAAACTCAACCGATTTTCAAGCGGTATGGATTTTTCTCAATCATTTAAGTGCGAAAGTTCGATCTGAGTGATAAATCAAAGAAAATAAATTTTGAATTTTTTGCGAAAATTGTAACCCTTAAAATATATAAAATTTTTGAAAAAAATTTTTTTATTGTATTGGAAAATTATGCATAAAAAACCACACGTTACAGCATTTGGTCGATAAATGCAGATGACGTGGCCAATATTGGTATCTTATCGGGAATATCACTCATTAAAGAAAAAGTTTTGTGCCTCGATTAATCGATCGATAATATCTATAGTGCCACTACAAAACTTATACCGATTGAAAGACAGTAGCTTGCATTGGGGATTGAACTCGTTTATTGCATATATATTTTGATCGATTGCGAATAATCCATGGACTTAAGCACGGTTCCTGTGGACGCGACGACGCACGGCACGGTATTGGTAGCCACCGTTGGAGGCAACGGGAGCAGAGGCGGCAGCCTCGAAACCGCCATCGAAAGAGTCGAAGCTCTGAGCGGGAGCGGCAACTGGGGCTGGAGCTGGAGCCACAAAGGAAGGAGCTGGAGCAGAGGCAGCAGCGTGATGTTGAACTGGAGGCACGTAAGTGCGGACTGGAGCTGGGGCAGACTCAGCGGCGGAGAAAGCTGGACCTGAAGCAGCGAAAGATGGAGCTGGAGCAGAGGCAGCAGCATGATGATGCACCTGAGGAGCGGGAGCAGCATGATGATGCACCTGAGGAGCAGGGGCGGCATGATGATGCACCTGAGGAGCTGGGGCGGCATGATGATGGACCTGAGGAGCTGGGGCAGCATGATGGACCTGGGGTGCAGGTGGCACATAGGTCCTGGTTGGAGCTGGAGCAGATTCAGCAGCGTGGAAGACTGGAGCTGGAGCTGGAGCTGGGGCTGGAGCAGCGTGGAATACTGGAGCTGGTGCTGAGGGAGCGGCATGGAAGACTGGAGCTGGTGCTGGAGCAGGAGCTGGAGCAGCATGGAATACTGGAGCTGGAGCAGAGGCGGCAGCATGATGGTGCACCTGAGGAGCTGGAGCAGCATGATGATGCACCTGTGGTGCAGGAGCGGCATGATGCACAGCGGGTGGCACATAGGTTCTCACTGGAGCTGGGGCAGACGCAGCGTGAACTGGTCCGGGGGCATTGTAGTTGTAGCCCGATTGGGCAGCAACACAACCCACCAAAGCCAAGGTAAGGATGAAGAATTTCTGCAAGGAGAAGAGGCATTAGCTCAACAGATTATAATCCAGCAAAGCCAAGCTAGGCTCTGAAATTGTATTTACCATGTTCGTAGTTCTGTTTGCTGATAAGACAAAGTCTCGAATAATAATTTCTAGCAATCTGGCATTACTTTTATACGACCCGATCGCAAACGGAAGTAATGCAAATCATCAATCAAAGCAACTGCGAAATTATGTTCTTCTTTTTTTATATAGATATTTTAATATATTTTTTGTATATTTTTTTGTGTGTTCGTTCGGTTGGGGGTTAAATAATGTGTATTTTGCATTAGCCACGACTTTATCAGCGTAGCTCAATTATCAAACTCCCTCTCATTTATTGTTGTCACTGAAGGAATATCTAACTATGAATATTTATAAGCTAATCGATAGCTGAAAATAGCTGAAACCTGATTGCAACTCGTTATATAACAGGGTTTGCTCTAAGCCAAACTTATGGCTAAGAAGTTTCATAAATTAATACGTTTATATTTGTTATTATGCCCAACTAACCAGTAGCAATGTTCATTCTATTGTTGTTAATCTAAACAAACATCGCAGAGCAAGTTCTATGATATCACAGATAGCAGATAAAACTACGAGTTATCGCATATACCTCAAAGTAATCGCTGAAATTTATTGAACGCAAGATTGATTAATCCATCAAGGTTTAATGACTGGCGTTTGAAGATCGCACAGTTCAAAAGCAAGGCAAAAAATTATAGAAGAAACAAATACATAAAGAAACTTTAGATTCCCCAGCCCAAAAGGTTATTGTCTTCTATCCATAATGATGTTTGACGTAGCCATATTTCGATTAAGCACATTTATTGTGTTTATCTAAATATTTATGATGATTTGGTGCTGTTATTTATTCTTTCCATTTCTCTTTATTATTTTTTACTCTGCCCCTTTTGGCAAAATGCTAATATACCCGCAATAATTCTGCATCTGAAGAACTTACTCCATGCCGAATTAGCATTTGAATATAGTTTGTTCTGTGGGTTTAATCGCAAACCAGTTGACAGCTGACGTGGATCTGTTTTGCCAAATTATTCGCTTTTGTTTAAAAGCCTGCCCGCAGATCGAGCTCGTAGCTGGGCTCCAGCGATGAGGCAGCAGCCTGTGGTGGCAAATAGGTGCGGGATGGTGCATGAGAGACGACAGGGGCAGCATGATGTTGCACAGGCGGCAGGTAGACATTGTGGGGGCGTGCCACCGGACGATGCACAGTCACAGCAGGAGGCAGATAAACATTCTGTGGATGCACCACCGGGTGGTGCACAGTTGCAGCAGGAGGCAAATAAACATTCTGTGGTCGCACCACCGGGTGGTGTTGAGGTATCGATACCACATGAGCTGTTTGTCGATAGTGTGATACAACAGGCCGATAGACGGGTGCAGGTGGCAGATACACATTATGTGGCCGCGATATATATTGCGTCTGGGGCACAGCTGGTGGCAAGTAGGTCCTTTCCGGTATGGTAGCACCCACAGCTGCCACCAACACCACAGCAACGACTAAGGAAATAAAACGCTGCAAAAGCCAATCAGATATCGATAAGCCACAACAAGCAAAATGCCGCCTAAATGCTCACCATGTTGCTTTCTCAAGCTGCCAAAAATGAATTGTTTGTAGAGCGTGAATTGTTTTGATATTTATAAGGCCAAACCCAAATATGTCCACTTATGGTCATGCCATAAAAATAGAGGTAATCCCATCGTGAAATACTCCCCACATTTGAGAGCAATAAATAGAAGCAGCTAAACAAGTCAATCAGAACCATTAAGTATAACTGTAAATGTATTTATTGTCATATTGAGGATCTTTCTCTTTTTTTTGTGCCTGTACTTTTTTCAATAAATTTCATTCTTATACCGTCATTATGTCGACAAAATTAATCGACATACAAGCGCAAAAACCTGATCAGCGTTAACAGCGCATGATAGCACTTTTAGCATGGACACAAACCAAAAATGTTTATGTTAATAGTGCTGTCTCTGCTTGACCAACTTGTCTAGTTGATTTCGGTTTCAGCACATGCGGCGTATGCGTAATGCGCTGAGCGCTGAATAATTTATTAATTAATGAGTTATGTGAACTTAACTGTGTTTATGGTCTCAGCAGATTTGTGTGAAGATCGAATTGCTCTCGCGTGTACGTTTATGGTATAGTTTAGTTGGTTTTGTTAGTTAATTAATTAAATTCATAGCATTTATATGCGGTTTTGCACGTTTTTTGGCCACAACATTCTTTGACAGGCTTTTGTTATTGTAGCAACAATATTTAATGGGACAAACAGCAGAGAACAAAAATCTTTTCTAATCATCTGATAGCAGCTAAAATTTATGTCCATCTTATACCTGAAATTTCATAAAAACTAATAGAACCGGTTGCATTGAATAAAGGTTTATTTTTGTTTCTAATTTTTTTTTTTTGTGAGTTCTGTTTCGGTTTCGTTTTGTTTTTGGACAAGTAATTTTGGCAATCCAGCTCTATTTTAAATGCTGACAGCACTAACCACAAGTATTATTATTATTATTTCATTTCTAGGTATAACAAGTCCTAATCCTGGAATATCACACATTCGACCTGGTATCTGTAACGTTATATTTATAAATCGTTAACAGCTTCAAACTCGTTTAGAATTTTGTTAGATTTTTTGTAGGTTTTTAATACTGACATTTAACGTAGGACAGCTAATTAAGCCGAAAATGTTGTTTATTTTTATTTAATTTACTACATTTGATTTAATTTGCAGTGAAGTGATCAGAACTCAGCTAAATGTAGACTACAAGCCCGATTTAGCTTCCATTTAAATGCCGGAAATATGCGTAAAATTAATACAGTTATTTGACTGTTAAACAGCTCATCTCGAATTGCACAAAGTGGTCAAATGCTACCGAGAAAGCAAAAGTGAATGATTCGATCCAAACCAATCGAATGATCCAATGAGTAAGGCCACTCAGGGTCATCAAAACTTAAAATTCCAGTGACTAGCAGAATGTGATTATCAGTTAGCCAACAAGTTCAACAAAACTACTGACTAATTGGTGACTAAAACCAGCCAGCATTAAAGCGTAGTACAAAGCATATTTTTAAAATGATTGATACAAAAACAAAACGAGAAATAATCATAAAATAGCAAAATTATCATAACTGAAATTATGAAAATAACAGTCGAAGTCTAAGCCCTTTTAGACCTCTTAACAGCTATAATGCTTATGGAAAAACCCGTCCAGTAAACGTTCTATTTTAAGACAAAAAAATAACCGGCACACTTTTATGATAATTCAACAGCATTAAAGTATTAGACGTACAGATACCTGGCATATATTAGACAAAATAAATAAATCCAAAAATTCATATTGATTACCATATTTCATGTCTTAAGTGTGCATAAAATTTCTTAATTGTTGTTTATGTTCACACATAATATTCGCAATAAATGTTCCGCTAAATGCATATACCCTAACTGTGACAAAATGTGTGAAAAGTAAAGTCCCGATGCTATCTGAAAACTCTTTTGTAAAAATATGTAGATGATGAGCGAAATTTGAATATGAATTTGTATGAATTATATTATAATATATTATAAACCTATAATACCATAAGTTGGCTTAGTTCAACGCATGTCAAGCTCAGAGGGGGCTTGATTAGATTATAAATATTTGCGTCAGCAGCCAGGTTTTGTTCTTGATGACTTCTAATATAATCTCCAGATATTGGCAAGGCCAATATTAACTCGAGTTAATTGCGTGCTAATCAAATAGCGAGCGCTAAAGTCAAATTAACGATGCAAGTTTTATTGATAAACAGCAAATTAATAATGTATCCCAGTACTGAATACGAACATGCCATATTAGCAGCCTCCAAAAATAGCATTGTGCCAATATTTATTACCAACTGTAGCTGGGATAAAGCTGTCTTATAGGTCAAATGTGAAAAGGAATGGAACGGGATGCGATGCTTGTCTCATTTAAATGCAGTTGACTGCAAAGGTCGCGGTTTGGCCCTTAATTTAAAACTGGTTTTCGCACTTTATGTATGGCTTAATAATTATGCTTGAAGGTCGCTGCCTTTCTGTCTTTCTAGCCAGATTGGGCAGCCTGTTCAGCCTGGACCTGCTTGTGAGTAATTGAGGCTTGAAACTGCGGACTGAGGGGAGGCGGAACTCATGCAAATTGCTTCGTATATGCGAGATATGAGTTCTCATAAATAAAACATCAAATAAGGCTTCATTCTAGATTCATTTATATCGATCTAGTGTTTCATTAATAACCATAAAATACATATTGATTTTAAATAGTCGTCTAACAGCCAAACAACAATAATAAAGAGCATCTCTGTTCATATTGTTAATTGCGATCAGGGTGATAAATCTAACAGGAACTTAGGCCTAATAAATAGCTTTTATGAGAAGATTCTTAAATTTCATTGTCTGCCTTATGTTTAAATTAAATTTAGCAATGTTTATCTATACACTTTGTTTTTAAGGTAGCTTTAAATTGTAGCTCATTTAACACATGGCTTGTTTGGCAAATCCGTATAAATGTGGTAAAGGGTATATGGGTTTCGTTTTGCCAGACTTTCTTTGGTAAATTTGTTTTATCGCATTGGGTAAATTTGTCTGATACCTCGGCATTTTATTGTATTTAAATGTATAACGCATGGGAGCGAGAAGAATAATTTTATGAGTGTTGTTCTGTCATAGCCGGTTAGCCAGCCCAATCAGGTTCGGTTAACTTTTTGTGGATTCGGCAATGCTAAATCGATGACGATAGTGTTGGGACAGTTGTTGTTGCTGTCGCTCTGTCTGTTGTCGAGAAGATTCTGCTTTTCGCCGAATATTTTTTTTGTTTTTTTGTAGATAGTCGTAGCTATCCTGAACCGACGACGACGTATAAATAATGTGGTAGTCTTGAGCCGCAACACAGTGATATTTCAACATTCGTGGTGTGAATTTGAAACTGAGCAAAATGGTAAGCAAAAACAAACTCCAAACAAACAGAACAGTGCTAATAACCGAGGATAACTGAGACGTGAAAAGATAAAACCATCTAACTGTGAAGCATAAAATGTAACCATAAATTTCGCTTATATCATCAACGTGCCCATCAAATGTGCTCATAAAAATCTCTGCTTGACTTCCCTGCCTGGAGTGTGGTTTCTTAATTGGTTCTTCATACCTTCCACTTGACTTACAGAAATTCCTGATTGTCTTCGCCCTGGTGGCAGCCGTTAGCGCCGATGTCTCGCATCTGTTCTCGCACAGCGACAATCTGCAGGATGATGGATACCATTATCAGCCACCAACCAAGCAGTTTGTCATCGATGTGCCAGCACCCGTAGAGTACCACCCAGCTCCTGTTGTGCACCACCCAGCTCCTGTTGTGCACCATCCAGCTCCTGTTGTGCACCACCCAGCTCCTGTGGTTCACCATCCAGCGCCTGTGGTCCACCACCCAGCTCCAGTTGTGCACCATCCAGCTCCTGTGGTCCACCACCCAGCTCCTGTGGTTCACCATCCAGCTCCTGTGGTCCACCACCCAGCTCCAGTTGTGCACCACCCAGCTCCTGTGGTCCACCACCCAGCTCCAGTGATCCCAACTCCAGCTGGCATCTTGAAGGACGATGGTTACCACTACGGTCAGCCTGCCATCAAGTTCGAACCTACCCAGGAATATCTGCCCCCTGTTAAGGTTGTTGCTCCTGCTCCAGTGTACCAGCCCAAACCAGTTGCCCCAGCTCCCAAGCCAGTGGCTCCAGTCTACCACCCAGCTCCTGTTGCTCCCAAGCCAGTTGCTCCCGCCAAGCCTGTGAATGAGTACCTGCCCCCTGTTGTCCACAAGGTTGTTGCTCCCGCTCCAGTCTACCATCCCAAACCAGTGGTGCCAGTTGCTCCTAAGCCAGTGGCTCCAGTCTACCACCCAGCTCCAGTGGCTCCCAAGCCCGTGGCTCCTGCCAAGCCTGTGAATGAGTACCTGCCCCCTGTTGTCCACAAGGTTGTTGCTCCCGCTCCAGTCTACCACCCCAAGCCTGTGGTGCCAGTTGCTCCCAAGCCAGTGGCTCCAGTCTACCACCCAGCCCCAGTGGCTCCCAAGCCCGTGGCTCCTGCCAAGCCTGTCAACGAGTACCTGCCCCCAGTTGTCCACAAGCCCGTGGTTGTGGCTCCCAAGCCAGTGATTCCCAAGCCAGTGGCTCCAGTCTACCACCCAGAGCCTGCCCACCACCCAGAGCCCGTCTACCGCCAGCCAGAGCCAGTGCACCACCACGAGCACCAAGGCTACAACTACCCCAACGACCCCCAGCCTTCCTTCGAGTATTAAGGAGCGCTTGTTATAATTAGAAAATAACTAGTATTAGACCCTTTTCGACGAATGGCGAACGTGAAGTAAAATAAATGAAAACGAAAATAAGTACTTGAATTTTTAATTAAAATTAATATGGGAATTTATTAGCAAACGTAAATTAAAACAAAAGAAAAATAAATATATTTCTTATTCAATTTAGTTTGAAGAAATAAAAACCTATTTTAAATTCTTGATTTATACTAAAATTAACATTGGAATTTATTGCTAAATATGCATATTAAATTGTTATGTTTGAATAAAATTTAGTTTTAAGCAGAGTAACAAATTTTTCAACTAATCACTGCAAGAAAACTGAGGAATTTGTATTTTGTGGAAGATAAATTTATATTAATTATATCAATATATTAGTAGACAAGTTTTGTGTTTTATAATTTAACCATACGCGAAGTTTAAAGAGCAGACCGACTGTATTAACAAATTGTTCCTGGTTGGCAAATTAATATTAATTTCAAGTATTTCATGCAAACCAGAATTGCAAATTAGCTGACTAAGAGCTAACTAAACGCCATCTAGCGGTCGTTATGAAATTTTCACGCTGTCGCTAATTAAATATAGGCCCCAAGAGTATGCAACACTACACTGCTACCCAAAAAAAATTAAAACAAATAAATTAAATTATTCTAATTAGAATTAATTATCGTTAATTATTCCAAAAAATCCAGAAAAAAATTCTGAATTTGAAATAATTAAAATAACTATCTTGTTGCATACTTTCGAGGGGGTGTTGTTGTTGTCAAAAAATTAAAACAAAATAAAAAAATACTTCTACTATTGTTATTGTTATGAAATTTTCGCCAAAAATGCAGAAAAATAATCTGAATATGAAATAAATAAAATTGGCTGCATTATATGCGAATTCAAGGAAATATTAACAAACTTAGCAAAATAAAATTTCAGCCACATGTGTGATTCAAAAACTTGCAACCACCTGTGGAGTCAAAAAACAGGGCAAAGCCACTTGTTGATTTAAAGACCAGCTTAAAAGTATGCTGCATTTATGTTAAGCATAATATATTATAAAAAATAAAAACAAAATAAAAAAATACTTCTATTATTATTATTGTTATGAAATTTTCGCCAAAAATGCAGAAAAATAATCTGTATATGAAATAAAAAAAATTGGCTGACTTATATGTGAATTTACAAAAATATCAACAAATTTAGCAACTTGCAAAACCACCTATTGAGTCAAAAAAAACTGCGCCATAAATACTTATAGTGGAGATATCGTTATGAAATGTTCACCAAAAATCTAGAAAAATAAATATATTATATATATATTATTTTTTAGCTCCACAAATTGCATTTCTTATGGTTAAAACAGAGAAATATAGAGACAAAGAGAATGATAAATTGATCAAGCAGAACAATAAAAATAACTACAGATATAACTTCCTAGAGAATGTGGTGCAAAATGCATTCAATTGCATCGAGTATTTCGAACAGGATGCAGTGCGAATGTTTTGGGTCAAAGGTAACACGTAATGTGTTCAGGGCTTTCAGCTGGCGAACGACAATCAAATTGTCAAAGTTGACAGAGACAAATAGTTGAAGTTTAATTTGCTTGCCAATAAAAATACTAATGAAACGGAAATGTGCACAGACTGTTGACAGTATGTGGTTTATATGATAGGATGCGGGCTGAGATTGATTCGGTTTTAGCTTTTGTGCTGCTTGCATAATTGATTCAAATAAATATTTACAACAATTTGAGGAGCAGGCTCACGTGATAGATGCTAAGAGAGAGAGACAGCTGAATCATTAATCCAAACAAAAAGACAAAAGCCAAGCGACAAGAAGAGCGGAGCCAAACAACACGCTGACACTTGACCCCACAGAGCACAATACCCACAATAACCAATACAATCATAAATACAATAACAAATACCACAACAAATACAAAAACATGTCTTGGCCTTGGCAATGAGTCGATGTAGCAGTTAGATTTGGATTTCGAGTGTTCAATCTCAATCTCTGCCACGATGCGCAGTCGCAATCATCGGCAGCGCTTTGTAGCGATTATTTATCTAGGGCCGCTCTAACTATCGAATGCTTGTTGCTGCTTGCTTGACAAGCTTCAGCGCAATTAATAACTGAGCTAAAAAACAAACACGATCAACATAGATATAGAAGTATAAATAGTTTGAGTCTCAGCGCCGTTGCCTGCATTTGCGCGAGCTACGTTTGCTGGAAGCTACTAAACGCTTCCAATTGTCGATTCTTAACAAAAATGGTAAGTACTCTAACCTCAAAACAATATACACGTATTTCCATCAATACATTAATCGAAATTCTTGTTAGCGTCTGTTTATCTTCGCTCTGCTTGCGATGCTTCAGCTTCATTTGTGCTGTGTCAGCGCGGATGTTTCACAGTTGGTGCGTTCGGGCAATGGATTTATCTACGATGTGCCGAAGGTCAGTGAGCTTGAACTGGAGGTGAACAACGAGTTCCCCACTGGCGATGAATTCCCACAGGAAGCCATACCAGTAGCGCCCTCAGATGCGGAACTGGGTCAAGCTGAGGAATCAGAGTCGGCAGCCAGCTTTGACAGCGTCGTCTACGAATCATCAAAGGGTCATGGATATGCCTACGAGAAGCCCAGCAGACGGTTCAAGAGTTAGGCTTTTATTTATTGTACTTGTTTGTGCCAAAGTTATATCGCAATAAAAATTTATAGTATATTAATACAAATAAAACCTGCGCCAGATGTAGGGCACCTTTCACTTGCCAAAAAAAAAATAAAAATAAAACAGAGACCCTGATCAAGGGCTTCAATTTGCCTTGAACGGCGCTTAGAATGAAATCAATAACACATCTTTTGTGACGCTTTGTGAACCCAATCCTAATAAATACGCTAACAACAAGACTATAACAAGATGTTTCTTTTAAAAGCCAAAACGTTTTAGAAACCGGTTTGCGCTTAAAGAAGTTTTTGCACAATTTTGTTTATATTTTAAAGCGTACGAAAGTGAGGCCTATTCATTTGATTCTAGCACCCACTATAGAGATAATAGACAGAGCTGGATAATTAATTTAATTATTTCCATAAATTACGCAAATTGTGGCTGAGACAATCGAGCACACGCCAAGAGCAATCGATATTCAAAGTTGGTTTTTGTGGATTTTTATTTTGATAATCGATCAGCTGCCGCTGGCGGTTCAACAACCCGCATTAAAAAAAAACCCCCAAGATATAAAAAGTGATAGTTGAACCGACAAGAGAAGACAAGACGCAATGAACTCGTTCGTACTCGCACTCATACTCGTATTCATACCCGCACTCATACTCACACTCACACTCGTCGATCGTAAACTGATTCGTGACTTCTAATCAAAACTAATGATCTGCTTAAACGCTGCTGCCAAATTACCAAACAATTTGTCTCGCATCTGTTTAGATCTATATTACAATATCTACACTGAGAAAAAAAATAAAGAGTTTTCGTACCAGAATCAAGTGTTTTCGTTGTCAAAAGTTCAATGAACCAGAAAACTTTTTGTCCAATAAAGAAATTCTTCATTTAAGATTGTTTTTAAATTTCTCACTTTAATACTATTTTAAGTATGTTCAGTTTAGTCTTTTTTATTAACTTTGGAGATTAAAATAAGATACAATTCTTTGCATATTATTTTAACCGGTTTTTCTCTCTCCTGTATTTTACCTAAATTTTTGTTTAATGTGTTGGTTTTTTGTTCTTTTAGACCTGAAGTTCATCTCTTGTGCAGTTCGCCTTACTTAATCTATATTCATTTACGATTTTTTTCCCAAATTGTATTCAAATGCTTTAACAAATTTAAACTATTTTAAGAGCTTCATTTTTTATAACTACTCATTTTTTTTGTTTTTCTGAGTGTATTGTTTTTGACGCCCTTTGGTTTTACGTTGGCGTTAAGCTGACATTTGATAGCGGTTTTATTGGTCTAGTAAAGCAGTAGGTAGCACACTTTTGACGGGTTATACTATAGGGCGCTGCGAACTAAGTCCCCAAAGAAATAAGTCCCCAAAAAAAAATGAAATAAGTCCCCAAAAATTTGAGGTGTTATTTCATAATGAAATAATACCCCAATTTTATTTACGAAATAAGTCCCCAAAAGCTAAAATGAAATAGGTCCCCAAAATTGGGGTGTTATTTCATAATGAAATAATACCCCAATTTGAATTATGAAATAAGTCCCCAAATCTTTTTTACCCTCTACCTATTGAAAAATGGGAAAACAGGGTTAATGACTTGGTCAGAATCTATGTAACAGTCAGAAGGAGGCGTGGCAGACCCCAAAAAGTATATATATTCTTGACCAGGGAGATGAGCTGAGTCGATTTTGCGATGTTCGTTTGGCTGTCCGTCTGGATGAACGCAGAGATCCATTAAAGCTGTCACACATAAAAAAGTAAGAGGATGTATGGCTGTTTTTTAAAAAATGTTTTTCTCCACTTTCTTTTTGTTAATACTGTTGACAGCTTCATATCAAATACATTTTATTTAATACAATGCAAAAACTCATCATAACATTTTATATTTGTTTTATTCATTACAATAAAAAATATCGAAAATATCTAAAAAAAAAAAAGTTGAGTACTTAGAAAAATTTGAATTTGATAGATTGCTTCAATCTTAGCGCCGCAGGCGAAAATATGGATTTTAGTAAAGTAAATATTGAAAAACATAAAAAAGTATTAAAAAATTTAATAAAAAAAAATCGCGCGATTTTTTTTTATTAAATTTTTTAATACTTTTTTATGTTTTTCAATATTTACTTTACTAAAATCCATATTTTCGCCTGCGGCGCTAAGATTGAAGCAATCTATCAAATTAACATAATATACCTACCGCGTCATTGTATTAAATATAAATAACATATAGTTGGTTACAACAACATTTGAGAACTATTTTAAAAGTTAAGTATATTTTCATTTATTCCGCGTATTATTTTTAAAAACGAAAATCCATAAAAAGCTTGTTTTTCATCTTCAAAAAAACAAGCTGTGCAAAATGCTAGTGGATTTGAGTTATCCTTTGTAAGCACAAACAAAGTCCACACAGATTCTAAATTGAATGTCAAATGATATGCTAACGATATATTGTAACCTCGCCTACCTCATGTAAATCACCAAATTGAGCGACCTAATCAAAAAATTGTAAATGAAATCATTTTAAGCCAGTACTTTTGATCATCAGTACTCAAATCAAACAGATAAGATCATTACCTATTCTTTAACTACATCTCATATTCTAGCAAAAGAAAAAATAAGAAATGAATTAAGTCCCCAAAATTAAGTTTGGGGACTTATTTCATTTCTTATTTTTGGGGACATATTTCACTATGAAATAACTCCCCAAATTTTATTCCAACAATTTTTCCCAAAAAATGAAATAACACCCCAAATTTAATTGAAAATCGTTGTTGTTCTTTCCCATACAAATTTTTGGGGACTTATTTCATTTTTTTTTTTGGGGACTTATTTCTTTGGGGACTTAGTTCGCAGCGCCATACTATAGTACTCTTATTAAAATCGGCAAACGCTTCCGCAAGTATTAAGAGCTAAAAGAGGAGCTTAAGTTTGGCCAGAGACAACTTCATTGTTGGCCGTTGAGCGTTGAGCGTTGAGGGGCCATGAGATGTTGACCACTCCAAAGCGGACTTCTTGACTTGATCCGTGCGTAATTATTATAAATGAAGTCTAAATGATTTATGACAGACAGCGGAGTGCGCTTACAACGTTGATCGCTCTTCGATCGGGTCGGAAGCGCAGCATAATGACAAAAAACGAGACAAGAATAAAGCTGGCTTTAAACGCACTATGATTGCGTTGATGAAAATGCTCACGAGCATTTATGTTGACGCCGTTTGATGGTCCAAAAAAAGAAACAATAACAATAAGAAAAACAAAAAAAAAACAACTTTATCGCCCCTAAGAGCATACAAATCGTAAATAATGCATAATGATCACAGATACAGATACAGATACAAATACAACTACAGCTGCAGATTTAGATACAAAGAATACATACATATAATAATAATAATAATCTCTCGAACGGCATATCGATTTAAATAATAATAATTGGCCTTTTGAGCCATGGACAGTCTGCTGTCCAAGCTGTTTAGAATTGTGGCTATAAATAAACAGGTGCCGTTGCCATTGGTCAATCATTGACGCTTTAAGAGCTCAAGGTGTAACATGGTGCGTGCTGATCTCAGCTGCAATCTGACAATCGATATCCGTGTGACTAAATCTATATATTTTTATCATTTACAGAAAGCCTTCCTCAGCCTAGTACTGGCCAGCTGCATTTTGGCGTTGGCTTTGGGAGATGTCTCGCATCTGCCGCTGGAGCAACTGGAGGCTCATCATGAGCATGAACATGAGCATGGTTATGGCTACGACTATCCCAAGCCGGTAGTGCCTTTTGTGATAACCAGCACCACCACAACAACAACGCCTGCACCCACACCGGTACCCACTTATCTGCCACCACCGCCACCCACGCCAGTGCCCACTTATCTGCCACCACGCACCACCACCACAACCACGCGCGCACCCACACCAGTGCCCACTTATCTGCCACCACCACCACCCACAACAACCACCACCACAACGACAACACCTGCACCCACGCCAGCACCTACCTATTTGCCACCACCACCACCCACCACTACCACCACACGCAGAACCACAACGACGCCACCACCGACGCCCGCACCCACCTATTTGCCACCCATTGTGGTTGAGGAGGAGCCCGAGCATGGATATCGCTATGATGCACCCGCTGAACCCTTTATATTCTAAACCAAAATCGAACTCTTTATGATGAAGCAACTCGATCCGGAATGTTGTTTATACCGTTTTGCCTAGTCTTAGGTTTTATATAAGCTCGCCCAAAATAATATGTAAAATAAACCACATTTGTTAACCAATTGATAGCCAGTCTCAGCTCAATCACCGCCAATTGTCCAACATAAATGAAGTGGAACCTCTGGTTTCCGGAGTTGGAGCTCTGCATATTCATGAATTCGGTTCCCAATTCGAATGGCAATTAAGCGGCAAAATCGTTTTAATTGTTTGCTCGACAAAATAGATGAGGATCGACCAAAGATACACGTCAATAATTGGCTTTCGGCCTCAAGTTCATGAAAACCCAGAAAAGTGTGAAGAAAACCACGAAAAGAAAAAAACTAACAACAATAACAAAGAGTAGGCAAATTATGCATTGGCCTTTATCTGTCTAAAAATAAAAAACAAAAAACAAACACAATCAAAACACAGCAGCAACAAATATTAATTATTTTATTTCCCAAAGTTAAGCTGGAGTTTTGCTGACGCTTAGGGCATTATCAGCTGCAATAAACGCAGCTCATTCAACGTATAAAAGCTATAACAGCGGCGATCAAAACATTATATTCAGTCGGCATCAGCTCTCTGGACAGTATTGTTTATCCCACAATCAAAATGGTAAATAATACTACAGCAAAAGCCTGGAACAAAGTTAAAGTAAAAATTGGTATTGAACTTGCAGAAGCAGTTGTGCATCCTCTGGATTGTTGTGGCCCTTAGCGCCATGGCACTGGCTGATGTTTCTCACTTGTATGGTGGAGATTCGCGTCATCATCATCACGATCACGATCACGATTCACATCATCATGACTCGCATCATGATTCGCAGCACGATTCGCACCACGATTCACATCATCATCATCATGAGGATCTACACTCGCATCACGGGGACTCGCATTCCCACTCACACTCCTCACACTCCAACTCGCATGATTCGCATCACGGTTCACATCACGGCAGCGGTGTGCACATCGATCTGCACTTTGGTCGTCAACACAAGCCAGCAGGCTATGACTACGCAGCACCCAAGCCAGAGTACTTGCCACCTTCAAAGCCCAGCAACTCGTATTTGCCCCCTGCTAAGTATCTGCCACCCAAGATAGCACCAAGTCTGCCACCTCCACCACCACCACCACCAGTCAAGAAGCCCAAGCCGGAGTACCTGCCACCACAGAAACCACGTACCAAGTACCTGCCTCCTGCCCAGCCCGAGATCAAGTATCTGCCTCCTGCACAGCCAGAGAGCAAGTATCTCCCTCCTGCACCACCGGCGAAAACATATCTGCCCGCTGCACCACCAGCACCCAAGTATCTGCCACCCAAGATACCGCCAATCCTGCCACCTCCGCCACCACCACCAGCACCCAAGCCCACCTATCTGCCTCCTCCTGAGCCCAAGGCCACCTACCTGCCTCCTGCACAGCCAGAAACCCAGTATCTGCCTCCTGCGCACTCCGAGGCACGTTCATCGCCAGCTGATGCCAACTTCCACATTCCCATTCCCTCATACGCCCTGCCTCTAAGTGGTTCCGCTCCAATCCCCCTGCCAGGCAGTTCCGGCTATCATTACAACCAGCCATTCCGTCGCTTCAAGTTTTAGAGCGTCTGAAAAAGGGAGGAGTAGAAACTATTTAATCGCAATTATCTAAGCTTAAGTTGTGCCAATAAAGTGCATTGAATAAACTGTCTATAAAAAGTTAATGTCTTTTTTTTAGATTTTAATACGTTTTTTTAGACATTTTCGGTTACAAACAGAAACGAAAACTTTTTGAAACATTTAGTAAATAACTTTTCAAAAAAAGAATTTTTAAAATTTTTTTAATATTTTTAATAGATTGCCCTATAACCAAATAATAACTCTATAGAACTTTCACTAATTTGAAATTAAGTTTATGTCAAAGTATAATATTTTTTTTTATTAATTTTGGTAAGCAAAGAAAACATGAAAACTTTCTTATATAAAATTTAGTTAAATTTATTTTCATGTAAAAGTATTTGTGAAAAAAAACGGAAACTTTCGTAAATTTAAATTATTTTCACTTATGCAAACGTTTAAAGTTTAATTTACTGCCTATTAGCTAAACACTTTCCCAAAACCCTCCTATTCAATCCAATTGTGTTCCCAATTTCATGCAGATCAGTTCATGAATTTCACCAATCGCCGGCAGTCACCTTGAAAGAGCTGCGAACTGCATCTTGCGACAGCGAGCAATGGGATGCAGACAAAGCCAATAGCCAACAGCTAAAAGCCAAAATCCGTAGCCCATTAACTCCATTAGCTGTTGTCTTAGGCCGGCAATTCGATCGATGGCTCAAAAGCAAAACTTCAGCCAAACAAAAGCTTCCAATCAGTACGAGTTTATTTGAAAAGCATACAAAGCACGCGCTGCGTTTTAGTCTGATGATCAACACTTGCAGTTTGGATATCGCATAATTATTTTTGTTTTGATGAATGAATAATGATGCTGCATGTTATAGGGTGTATCGTTTGCTATCTATCGCTTGCCAGAAAATAAAAAAACAATAACAATTAAATAAAATTGCTAATTGCCTGGCAACTATCGAGCTATTTTGTTGACCTCTTTCAGTGTCGAGATGAGATCAAATCGAAGCAGATCGATTTTATTTCGCCTTTGCCAAAATTAGTGCAGACACATAACCCCGACACGAGTACGAAACAGAATCTATAAAAGTCATGCAAAACTCCAAGTTGCCATAATCTGTTTTAAAGACTTATTTTAAAAGGGGAGGCGTTTATAGCCGTTGGCCATTAAGTGGAAATACAACTATTCACGCATACGCTGCTCGACTAGAATATACCCGCACTTTGCATAAATCAAGCGCAAGAAACAGCTCAAATCTTCACTTTCCTGTACGGGTATTAATGAAGCCGTGAACTGTTGTCCGTCCGCTCTACGCATTGCTAAAACAAAGCGCAGAGCCAACGCATATGGCGATTGGAAATTAATAGAATTAATAGTAGAATTTCAAATGCGAATAACGGCTGACAAACAGTAAAACTGAGCTGACAGCCGACGAAGTCAGCGTCTGCGTCAACGTCAGCGTCAGCGTCGGCGTCGACGTTGATCTGGGCTTACCACAAATCAGACAATCAGACTCACAGATCGCTCGATTCTTGCTCGTTGTATAAATATAGAAGCACTTGCCGGAAACTGTATCATTTGAGAGTAGCACGAGCTCGAGAACGTTCCGTCCACTCCCTAAGAACTCAAACAAGATGGTTAGTATGCCACTAATTAAAAAGGATTATTTACTGAAATTATTTTCTATTTTCCTTTTATAGAAAGTCCTGGTAATAGCTCTGTTCAGCCTGGCTCTGGTTGCCGCTGATGTGTCGCATCTGTTTGATCACGATCACGATCACCATCATCATCACCATCATCATGAGGAGCATCCTGGCTACAACTACGAACCCCCACAAATCCCCTTCGAGCTGCCCACGCCAGCGCCTGTCTACCTGCCGGCCCGAGTTGAGCAGCCCAAGCCCACCTATCTGCCTCCAGTGACACCCAAGCCCGTCTACTTGCCACCTGCCACACCCAAGGCTGTCTATCTGCCCCCTGCCCCCCAGCCCAAGGCCCTGTATCTGGCACCCGTTGTCGAGGAGGTCGCCGCTCTGCCCATCGAGCAGCCCAAGCCCAGCTTCAGAATACCCATTCCCTCCTATGCCGCACCCCTGGAGCCAGAGAACACCTATCTGCCTCCTCAGGAGATTGTGGAGCCCCACAGCGATGATGGCTATCATTATGATGCTCCCTCCAAGCCCTTCTTCTACTAAGTCCAATTGTTAGCCATGTTTTACCAGACAATATCACTTAAACTAGCGTGTATGTGCCTATATATGTATGTCTGTATTCGTAATTGTAAATTGTGCAGTAATTTATTTGTAACCGAGCTCTAACGAACTAAAAATATAAAAACAGAAGCAAAATGCCTAATGCTTAAAGCTACATCCCTATGCCTTTTGTTCTGGGAAATCCTACTTGAAAAATTGTTCAGCTATTTATATATTTATAAGCTACATCCTGATGATTTATAAGCCGGGGAAATCCTACTTGAGGCAATCGGCATCAGCCACGACAACATAATTAAGAGCAAGATTTCGAGCACTTAACGAGCCATCAAATGTCATTATACCCAAACACTTGACTTGAAGCCAAAACAGTTTCATTCATGGCTAACCGACTACTCGAAATTGTACACCCACAATTGCCGGATCATGAATCGTGAGTGTAGTGTCTGAGTTATGTGTTCGGGCCAAAATAAAAATAAACAATTCTGAAATCAAATGAAATTCTTGGCGAATTCCGTGTTGATTTATTGGACCGTTTGCTCATTTGTTTAATTCGTTCGCATCGTGAGTAATTGAAACCGAAACTGGCCAAAATCATTGGCTAAGCTTAGAGCTAAGTGTTAAGTTTATGGCATAAGCCCAATAAATGAGCAGCTTATAATTTATGGCATTCACTTGATCGCAATCACAGTGCTCATTCATTGTTTGCTGTGTAAAAACAAAAGGTGTGAAGATACCCGCAGCTTCACCCACACATCCATGTGAAAGTGAAACTAATGCCAAGAAGGCAGGAAATAAATAACGACGTCTACCATTTAAAGATGCTGTACAGCACTTTATTCGAATGCTGTTGTTGACAAAATTCATTCGTTTTATGTACGTATGTAAATTGTGCATATGATCTAATGCCGAATTGTGCGACAACTTTAACCAGTTTGCCACCCGCTTCGACTATACAGCTCCTACTCCTATCAGTATGCAAATTAATTTGATAATTTCGCTTATTTATTTTTAATGCCTTAAATGTTTTCATTTTGTATTGTGTGCAATGGTTATCGCTGGTATTAGTATACGAATTAGTATTGGTAGCGTAGCATTTAACAAATTCATCGCCATAAATTATATCCGATCAGCTTATTTCCCCCAAACTATCTGGAGGATCAAGCAAGTTCTATTCGGTTCAACTTTGCAACTGGTTTTAACTATTCGTTTTAATCAAATGCAGGAATTCGATCATATAAAAAGAGAAAGGCTACTTTGTGTTTTAAATACCTATTTAATGGCCATCGCTGCGTATGCGCAATCTTCAGAATGAAATAAATTGATCTGATAAACTTGAATGAAACAGGGCTGAAATCAATCATTGCGATTGTAAAATCCCACTATTAATATGCATATATAATATTATGTAAGCTGTATATTTAGATTGCCTAGGTAATAAATAATCCATTTAGCTATAGTTTAAATGGCTTAGCTATAGTTTAAATTGATTTTAAAGAGTTTAAGAGAGTGTGCATAATTTTGAGAGCTTTGTTTGCTGCAAATAAATCTATATAAAATCTCTATAAAACTCTTATACGCGATAATAATAGTAAAAAATTTGGCAAAATATCACAATCTATTTTAAAATATACAAAAATCTATAGCATACGTTTAGGCAATTAAACACAAGTCCAAATGTTATGCTACACAAAATAAAATTCCGCTGTATAACAGTTTTCGTATACGAGGTAGGTAAATGTTATATAAAGTGTTGATTTAAAGGACCCGTATTATTTTAAATGTTATATAAATTTTTAGATAACAGACGGATGTAATAAGCGTATTTTTGCCCGTTTCAAGTTTGCAACAATTTCCCATATTATTCATGTAAAGCAATTTAAAAATCATTAAGAGCTGGAAGGTCAGTAGGTGAGCTGAAACAATTAGCTTAAGGAACAGCTGCATACGGAAGTTTACAGCAATGTTAACGCCCATTCAGCGATCCATTAACACCAGAATCATTTGACAAATCGATTCAAACGCTTTTGGGGGTACAGTTTTGTTATGCAGTTATTTGATACCCACGGAGTGAAGCTACAATAAAAAAAGGCCATCAATTCATCAATCAATAGCACATTGTCTAGGTTAGGTGACCACACCAATTGGCAGAAACTCGTGTGAAAGGCTATTTAAGTGATTTGTTTTGCAGTTTCGAGGATGATCCAATAGCTACAACTATAACTATATCTTCAAGACTTGTAAACCGGTTGATTTAATGAGTTTTGAAAGTGACTTTTGCCAGATTTATGTGTTTGTTGATGTCGTAAAAACGAAGAACATTCTAAGTCGTAACTCCCGAAAGAACAGCACATAAATTGGATTAGCTCTCCAAAGTGCCATCAAGCTCTCAATAGAGTTTTGTTAAAGCATTTATTGGGGGTAATAATGCCCTGTCAGTGCGTGGCAAAAGCAAAAGTATTCATTCATGGCTTCCGTATGCAAATGACACACAGTTTTCCTATTCATATTCATAGTCATATCCATATTCATGCATATTCATATAGGTCTGCATACATGTGTCGTGATTAATGATGAGTGAAGAGGCGGCAAACAAATCTCAGTTCTCTTCTCGGGTTTAGAGGCTAATGTTGATAATAAGAGCGAATCTCCGTACGAGATTCGACACATTTATTGTGTCTTTGATGAGCTGTGAATGGTATAATTAAAGACATGCTTCGATATGGCATATCATTCATGGACCTTGGCCAAACAAACAAATAAAACATTACTACTTATTATTATTTTTTTGTGTTTTTATTTTTACAAATAATTTATTTTTATTTACTTGTGTTTGCGATTCAACAATAACTAAATGCTTCCATTTCGAACTCGATTGTTTTTTTCGTTTCGTTTTGATTTCGGTTTTGTTTTATGTTTCTTTCGAACTTCATTTGTCTCTTTGTACTTTGATGTTTAGTATTTGTAGCGTTTCGTGGGAAAAACGCCTCTGATTAGGATTTGCTAGATGCGATAGTTTGAAGATAGATTGAAGAGTTGAGGACTTGTTTGTGTTGTTATGTATGCTGTGTGGGAGATTGTTTGTGGTTAATGCTAAATTCGATAACGACAACGATAGCGATAGCAATTCCGTGTGTGTAGATAGTAGAGTAGTGTAGTAATAGTAGTAGTAGTAGAAAGAGTAGTAGAAAGCAGGTACGGGAGCGGGAACGGGAACGGGGGCAGGTACGTGTACAGATGGGGGGCGGGTGATAGTGAAAAGAGAGAAAGATAATTTGTGGTGTAAATAAAAACAGCCAGAACGTATTAGAAGTCATAAAGAAATAAGATATATATTAAATAAGTAGTCGAAATTTAATTGCTATAAACTTCGCCCCTCTCTAGTAGCGGCGCTGACGGTAGACGCGTCTTACATAGACTGGACGACGGTACTGATAACCTCCCTGGCTGCTGTACGCATGTCCTGCCACATGTTGCACCTGCTGCTGCAGAGGAGGCAGATACTGGGCACGCTGAACGATTGGCTGCTGAACATGCACGTAGTTCTGGGCAATGGCAACAGGACGGGCAACTGGACGTGGCAGAGGGACAACTGGACGTGGCAAGGGGGCAACAGGACGTGGTGCTGGAGCAGCGGCAACTGGAGCTGGATCCTCGATGTCGATGTACTCCGGCTCGGGTGTGGCAATATCCTGAGGATTGGGTCCCTGTGTGGCAGAGTCGGGCAGCTGTGCGGCGGCGGCAAAGCCAACGAGTGCCAAGGCAATGAACACGAAGAATTTCTGCCGGAAACAAGAACATAAATATTTGAAGTACACTTGAAAAATTCCAATCAAAATTCCACTTCCAGTCGAGAGATTTTTAATTATAGCCAGGGCGCGAATGGAATGCGAGAACTGTCAGGCACTCGATAAAGTTAAACACTTGAGTTGAAGCTGCTTCAATTTGATTGCTCTCGTTTAAGCATTCTTAATAATATTTTTTTTGTCACTTGTATTCATTATATAGATTTATGTCCTTTTTAGCACTTGGCACTTGTTATCCTTGGTAGGAACACATACCATTTTGATTTGTTTTGGATTTGGAATCGTTGTTTAAATTGTTACGCAAAAATTTCTCGTCCAGAAGCGCACGAGCAATTTACACTCAAGAAGTTCAAAGCACAAATGATGATGAGCTGGGCAGTTTCTATGAAATTTATACTATATCTGGCTCGTCCGGTTCGCTATGTGGGTCTAAGAGAAGCAGCGCAAAGCGACGACCGCCAAAAACTCGATGGAACACACACATGCGGTGTGTGTGGTGTTATAAATAAAGTAACAACAACAATCATAACACCACAGACCACAAAATACCGATAGAAGAGTAGCACCAACAACATTAACATCAAACAAAATTTAAATCAAAATTTAAATTAAATTATTCGATATGGCGGCAGCCGCTGCCTCTGCTAGAAGCAGTCACAATCCGTCCCTTTAGCCCAAAGAGATCAGCAGACAATCGACAATCCACAATCCACAATCGACAGTCGTCAGTCGAGAGCAAGCCTCATCACAATCACTTTGCTGTCGTCACGCGGGGCATGACGCATCATCATCGGTGAGTCCAAGACACAAACTACAAACAGCAGCAACAACATACAACAAAATTCAAAACAAAACCAGTAAGAACGGAGCAGATGAGCGGGAGGTAAGTATATACACGGACGCAACCGACAATAGCAGACCCTGTACGTTGTATTTGAAGCGTCGAGTAAAATGGTCCCTTGCATATCTTCGCTATTTATTGTCCGAGCGTAATGTAGTTCATAGCATCGACGGAAATTGTCAGTAGCTAATACATGCCAAATTACGATTAGTTTTTAAAACCTATGAGAAGTTTTATAGGTAAGCGGGGAAAGGACAACCTAGGAGAACCTACATACCAAAATTGGCGTCGCATCCTCCTACAGTTAGCGAGACAAGCAGACAAATGTATAGCTTGTCTTCCTGATCAAAAATATATATACTTTGTGGGGTCATCTGCACTAAATTAATACACCTCTTTGAAATTTTTTAAAGTAAAGGCCTAACAAAAGAAGACAGTTTGGCCAGTTAAGAGCAATCGCGATCTCAGTCCACATTCGCTTCTCTTTCCAGCTCTTAACTGCGCTGCGGTGTTCTGCAGTGCTTGGCACGGCTCGTGGCTCAAGTGAAGTTCGTTGCCTAAGTCTTTTGTTTTGTGCTCTAATTTGCATAACATCCAGTTGGAATAATATTTTTATTTTATTAACCATTTCGATGAAGTATAGCCATCTAATTATGCCAAGATTTTGGTGTTCTTTTATTTATATCTTTATGCTACATAAATCCTTAGGCTGTAAACCGAAATAAAGCCACAATATGCTATTATTATTTATATCATTATGTTTTTTTTTTTTTTTTTGGCAACTTTTTGTCGCATTTATAATTATGGTAAATCTTAAGCTGGGCTTTAGTTGTTGTGACAAGCTGTTTAATATTTTGACAAACAAAAACTTGACTTGATCATGTCAAGTTGAGGAGATTGTCTGCCCATCCATTTGTCTGTGAGCTCACTTGACCTCTGCCACAAACAGCAATAGCAACAACAATAACAAATCATAATAATAACACATACAAATACAAACAGTCAAACAACAAATTTAACGGCTTTTGAGCATACATACATCATTTCCGTTTACTGAATTTCGTGCATATGTGTGGGGGAATCTACATTCACCTGGCTACAATTTCAAGTGAGCCTCTTAAAGCTATAAAATGCAGTCAGCCTCAAGGCTGGACACAGGAAATGCTGCTGCTCGCTTACGGGCTAAAAGCTCTTACCAATTTAGCCAATTTTGTTGTGATCTGGTCTGCATGATAATCCAGATTTGGCCCATAAAAATTTGTTAGAAATTAGCTGAGCTGCTGCTGGTTCTGAGCTTGTGACATCATACAGATGTTTCGACATTAAGCATCGGTGCTGCCTTTCACCTGCTTTGTCGGTGGCAATTTATGCCTTGATTAATTGAATCTTTGTCATCGTAGAACAAGAAACATAAATACCCCCATCAAAATACAAAAACATACAAACAATCAGGCAATGCGCATTTGTCTAAGTATCGAAGTATCTACATTGCTGTGCACGCAATTTATTGTTATTTTTACGGTTATTAGTGAATTTAAAAAATAATTAATAATCACTTTGTTGGCTCATTATGTTTCTGGCAGAGCTTATCGCAAAAACTGAGCATACATAATTCCAATATTAGTTACGGACCCATCGACAGTTACGTAACTGTTTTGACTTGCAAATTGTGTCATTCAAATGTCACAAAAATAAAACCATGCAGGGGTGCATAGATTATTTCTAGAGAAGAGAACAGCATGATTGAATTCATAATAAATTGTGTTGTATGCAAGGCGTGTCTGATTTATGTTGTTCTAGTTTTTTAAAAAGACAGACAAGACAGTTAATAAATAAATATGATAACAATTTTAGGAATCACATTTATATATGTTTATGGCAATAACGAAGTGAATATGTTGATCATTTCATCTTTGGCAACTTGTTGCCGCACCGGAACCGAACTCAACTAGCGAAGTCACCAAATTAGCATAGTCCAACCATCGGCAATCCCCGGTCAAATAACAAATAAAATATATATTTAACAAAAAAAAAGCTATCACAAATTGAATCTAAAGCCATGAGCCGCCGCCGTTTGGAACGTACCTTAAATGCCGGCAATCGAAAAATGTGTTTATTTATGGGCTTAAAAGTATCGCATCATTAGCTAAACGCACTTAAGGTGAATCTTATTAGCTTATTATCGAACTGGCATTAGGCGAGAAGCCCCATATAAGAACCTAATCATTGACCGTTGACCTTGTGCCAGTGTTGGGCAACGCCTAATTCAATTATAATTATAATAGTGTGACAATATTACTTATACGACCTGTTATCCGATCCATGTTTCGAGCTCATTTACAAGCGATCCATCGATAAGAACAATACGCACGCGAAACAAATCGATGAAACCAAATACATTTGGTTGTGACAAACAAAAGTTTCCCACGTCTGCAAATTATCGCTGGGCGATCAAACGATTAAATGACACGCCTCGTTCTCTTGGCTGCCGGTTTGTTTAGCATTTGAATAAGCCTGTAAATACTGCCATAAACAAAATGAAAATATTATCGTATAATGATAAATTTGCATGGCTGAGCAAAGTCAACAAGCGGTGCTCTATTGTCAATATATCTTCGTGGTGTTTTTATTTTCGTTGACGTTTCAATCGACGCATGGCAATGTTTTTTGTCATTTTTTTCTATTTCTATTTCTGTTATTGTGTGCCAAAACAGGCAGCACACAATGCGTATGCGCAATGCCAAATTAAGTTGCTAGGTTAACACTTCTATCTACTCTGTGCTGGCATCTTTAGCATAAATTGACAATAGCTGAAACTCATAAATAACAAAATAAAACAAGCTGCAAAAATTGCACAATTTAAATCATCTTGCAGTAGCTGCCGGCCTTGGGTACTTGGCTAGCGTTTAAAATTCTTTGACAGTGAATTAGCCCAACATGCATATTATGCAAAGTTTGTTTCTCTGCTCTTAGAGTAGGAGTCCACCACGCACGCTTCTTCACTCATTCACTCATTCGGAGCACTCAGAAGTGATTTTGTCAAGTGTCGAAACAATGAATCGTAAATAACTGATGTGCTTCCGCACATTCACCAGGCGCGTAGAGCATTAGCTTGATAAATATTCAATTAATTACAAAATAAAAAGTATGACAAGAAGAACTAAATGAGTGCTACGAATATACAATATCACGACTGGAATGCACCGAACATGCTATGCCCTTTTCTAGAAACATTTTAAAAGATTTATATTTGTTAACCTGAAACTTCCGTTTCTCGCTTGACCATAAACAAGTTGTTATGAGCGCCAAAAGCAGTAGAAAAATGTAGGCATCTGGCGCACAAATTTATTGCAGACATGCAAACAGACAGAGAGACAGACAATCGTAGAATCGGTCTTGTAGAATGTTCAGCACTCGAATGATTTATAACTACTTCAATAAATTTTATTTAAATTGCTGCTCAAGCAAATAAACAAATGTTGCTTCACATGATTTCCGCCTCCGCATTTAGCTAATCACATTTTTAGCAACAATTAATGATAACTCAAGAGAGCCTCTTTCAGGCCTCGTTTAGTTCGCTCTAAAGAGCAACAATTAATCTCGTCGATAACCCAGTCATGTTCTTTGTCATCCAAATGCTAATTGATAGTGACTTTTTTATGAAATGTCATAGTTATTATGCCATTCCCGGTTTTGTTTTGGGCTGGGTCCAGCAGCTTTAAACTAGCCACGCGCTGTGAAAGCGTCCGAAGATGTTCAAATTTAATTGGCAGAATTCATTATGCAAATTGGGCATAAATGCTGATCGAACAGTTGAACGTAGAACAACCTGCGTCAGGCTTGAGCTAATCATTATTTAACTTAGTAATAAGCTTTTATAACGCAACAATAACAACAGCAGCATTGTGTATTTATAAACACATATATATAAAAAAGATCATAATTATATAGTCGCAACTAGCCGTTGGCTAAACGACGAATTCGCAGACAAAACGACATCAAAGCGCCAAACAATTTAGCTTAGACACTTTGGCACCTTTATTTCCATTTTATTTTTCTTTATATCTCTGTTTTTTTTTTTCTATCTTTTTTTTGTGGCTCGTGCCGCAAATTGATTGAACTTTAATTAAAACTGTGTAGCATATTATTATAAATAAATTTGGACATCAGTGGGATTAGTATGGTACAACACAGCTATGTGGAAAGTAGGCCAGGCAGTTGGTATAGGTTCTATTTTTAGATCTTACTGAAATTATCTTGGGTTGTAGCCAAGTCAAAAGGCAGATGATTTATCACAGATGGACTGCATAGCCCTAGGCTCTTAGCAACAGATGAGCTTCGAGAAACGTAATCAAACACAAGAAATACAAAAAAGTATTCAAACAATCGATGCATTGAATTGAGTCCATTTTTATTTCATTTTATAATTTTAGATAATGGGATAATTATTTCTTACTTTTTATTTATTTCGTTATTTTAAATGTGTGCTTATTTGAATTTGATTTTAAATTAAATTACATATATTTTATTCTCTGATTTTTAAATATGCAAATTATTATTTGAATAATTGATTAAGCTGCGGATGATTTTTCTGAACAACTTTTCCGCTTTCATCAATCTATAATCAAAACTATTATTCAACTCAGCAAGCACTTCTTTACTTTGCCAAAAATTATATAACATGTTAATAGTTTATTTGGCTAATAAATTATTTCTATTGTTTATTTATTATCGCCTAAGAACATCAGCATTCACGTCTACCATTCAGCTATTCATTCATATTTTGGACGATAGTGACAAATCTAGTTCATAGCCAAACATGAACTGACACTGATGGCTATCGCTTAATACATAATATGCCATAAGTCCACCATAAAAAGCCAACTCGTTCTAGCACTTAGTAGCATCTGGTAAGAGATGCCACAAACTTGTTGATTTAAATGTTTATATTTATATGCCATTCAGGTTAATTTGCACAAATGCAAATTCAACTAATCGTGTGTTTGTGTGTGTTTAAATGCTACACTGAGAAAAAAATCAAGAGTTAATTTCCGGTGCCAAAAGTTCAATAAGCTACAAAATTCTAGCCCCAAGAACTAGAGCTGAAAAAGATATCAATGGCAAATTCAATATTATCGATGTTTAATTTTCTTTTTTGCAGTTTTTTCTCTGAGTGTATCCGTATCAGCGGTTTGTATCTTTTGTTTTGTCTAATGGATGCCGCACTAGAACCCGTTTCACTGAGCTCCGAGCTGAGCTGGCACGTGACGTGGTCGATGCCTAAAGGCAAGGCAGCAAAGGTTCTCCCGCCACAATGTCTGGCCAAGATGGGCTCTGTAAAAGTTCTAGACTTGGTCAAGTCAATGGCCCAGCTAATTGGTACTGTTAGAGGTTGTGTGTGTGTGTGTGTTTGTATCTGTGTGTTAAGTAGCTGTGGTCTGACATTGTTTTAGCTCTTTGGATGCGCTTTATTTGGCGAGTGGCTTTGTTGGCATTTGTTTTGTTTGTGCATCTTATAAATGACTTGAATGATGAAGCTGCTGCTGCCGCTGCCTAAATGTGACTGTGTTTGTTGTTATGATGATGTTGTTGTGATGTTTTTTGTGTGTAAGGCCAAGGTTGAAATTTGTAAAGAGATTGTAAACATTGGATAATTTAATTTTGGTTTCTTTTCGTTTGCTCGCTTCATTTGCATATTTATTTATAATTTTTATCATGTGACTATATATACAATATTTTGTTTTGATGCGTTGTTGATGTGTTTGACACGTCTTCTGCATGTATTTGACAAGTGCCTGTCAGCTGGGGGCCCTCACACAACGCGCAACGCACAACGACCCACATTGTCTTCTGTTTCTGTTTCAGTTTCAGTTTCATTTTTCGGTTTTCAGTTCCAGCTGACGTGCCGTTAATTGATTCACGCTCACCAAAAAGCGCAGTCCGCAGCTTTGCAGTTTGTCTGCACGGTTTCCTGCCAGTAGCCGAGCGTCAACATCATTAAATGGCTCAAAATGAGCAGCATTTGCGTGACAAAGAGGCCCCCTGGCATTATGAATGGGGCACAGACAAAATAGCAAAGTCAATGATCTGTTCATTGTAAGTTTTTTAATTGAATCTTAATAGCCAGCAGAGACGCCTTGATATTATGTTAATCGCTTGAGCCCCTAAACAATATCGAATCAATTACAGGCAGACGCTGCCCTGCTTTGCTTATCACCTTCCAAATCCATACAAAATTTGTTGCCAAAATATTGTATTTGGTTGAAACAAAAGCCTAATGATCTAATCTTGTCCACGAGCCTGGAATGGACACAAATAATTACCATTTTCAGCAGCTAAACGATTTTGTTCGCGCTCAACTTATTCTAATAATTCATAATTCGCGGCTGTCAAACGTTGTTGTTGCTACTTAGAAGAGATCTTAAGTTTTGGCACAAGATTTGTATAATTTTGATTTATCTGCAATCACTTGAGCGCTCAGAAGGTTAATAGTTGTTAAACGTCTATTAAACTATTGATTAATTTTTAGATAATCCGCAACAAGCATAGAACGAAAAAGCGTGGGGAAAATTGCTTGTTATATCGTTCAATAGGAATCGGATAAGGAAGCTGAGTATCTCAAATGAGGCTAGAGCTTAATAACAATGCTAAAAATAAACATGTACACGTATTTTGCCAAATTAATGGAAAAAACAACTTAATTTAACTTGTATGCAATTTTGATCAAGGCAACAGAACAAAAGAGTTTCTTTAAACCTGAAAACAAAATAAATTCAAGAAATAAATAACAAAAATTTATTAAAACTCAAAGGAGTTATAAATTCCATATTTTTTAATTTTCTTAATAATTTAAATTGATTATCATTGACTGATCTATATTAACTTTAATTAATTATTATGTTTTAAATTTTAAATTGTTGTTACACACACCTAAGACACAAACCAAAAATAAATAAAATTGGCAGCCAAAACTATGCGACATTTTTTCATTTTGATCGTTTGATCGTTATAGTTGACAGCTAAAAGTATGCAACAAATTTAATGATCACTCTTTCTGCATTTTATACAAAAATTTAATTTTAACCCCCCTCCTACCAGTTTTGTCAGCAACTATACAACAATTTCAACAGATTATAACTGTCTAACAGCCCTTAAAGTATGCTGATAAGTTTATTGCACACGCAGAATCCATTAGCTCAATCCGGCGGCGGTCGGCATGCTTGTGCAATCAAATTTTCATGCGTGGTTGACTTTACAACGGTTTACAACGTGTTTTTGCGCTTCTGTCCATTCAAATCTTCGGACTGTTTCATATTTCTTGCTGAGACGGGGCCGTCTACACAAATCATCGTACGCAATGTTTGGCCAATAAAAAAATACAAAATGCGTTGTTGCTGCTGCTGTTCCCCTTATAATTGTTGCCGTTGTCTTAGACACACACACACACCTAGCATTGAGTTGTTGTTGCTCATGTCAGCAGAAAAATGTTTAGAAAAGCAGCAAACAGCTAACAGCAATCTGAGCAACTGTGCCAAGGGCAATTTCGCCTCTGATTGATTTACAAGAGGCGTTGTCAGTTCACTTGGAGCGGGCACACATTGCGTATGCGTTATTAGAAACCATGACGATCACTTCTCAGGCAGACTATTGAACGCTGTCGATTAAGTCATAATTATAATTTGTCAGGTAATAATTTTGATTAGTTGTCCAAATTAATATGCAAGAAATTATTGAAGAATTTTTAAGGTGAGTATCAAAAAAAAAACAAATCACAGAATTTTGCCGCCGGCCTTAGTACAAAAAACCAACAAATTATTTAGCCACAAGAAAAAATACTTATATACTTGTATAACTTTTTTGTTTTGCTTTTTTTCGCTGTTGCTAAAATTATTGTTTAATATTAATACTCGGATTTACATTTGCGTGTCGTTGGAGGCTGCGGCTATTCCGGAATATAAATAACTTGTTTGGGAAATTACACCCGGATGGATGGGTCTGTGAACTGAGTATCTGTCATACTCTGCGCATTGGATTGTTTTGGCGTTACATAGAATTCGATAAGGTCATCAGGCACACAACTAATAAAGAACTTGCTCTAAGCCTAATTTAAAAGCTAAAATAAAACCCAAGCTAATCGAGCCACAAACAATGGACATACAAATGCGAATCGAATCTTTGGACATGCCGAAAAAAAAAGAAAGACAAAAGCCAAAACAAACTAAACTCAAATGTAATCATAAATCAAGCAAAAAGTCAGCGTCAAGTTGCAGCTGCAGGTCACTCGAATACCTACAAGCAGTAAGGTTGCGACAGATCAGTTGGGCAGAATACCACAGTCGGAGGTAACCGACAAATGGAGATCCTGTACTTTCTGAATATGTACAAAAACACGCACATAGAGGCCATACAAAGAAATCCATGCAAACGACTTCCCCTTTACTGACTAGTTTAGCGTATTGTCTGTCGCATATCTTCGTTGTTTCTTAACCGACCCTTATGTAATTCACAGCATCTACCACTATTCATTCTGAATGTTACACTCGCTTTCCATTCACACTAACTTAATAGACCCATTTGTACTCTTTCGTAGTACAGGGTCTAAAAAACATGAAAAAGATACATAAATCACGCCCAGAAACACACTCGTCAAGACGTTAATCAAAAGCAATGCAGTGGGTCGCGACGAAGGGCGCGTGTCTTCAACCACCGTAGAGCACTTAGCGCAGACACCACAGCAACATGTACAGCAGCAACATGTCCAGCTGCAATACTCTAAGTCATAGCCAAATCGAAGGCCGTAAGTAAGTGCTTATGTAATTAGTAAGTAGCAGGCCCTCCAAGCACCAAAAGCCATGGCAAAAACATTGCTTAACCTGTTGCGAATGCAGTTGCAGTTGCTGTTGCATGTTGCTGTTGCTGTTGCAGTTTTTGGGCCTAATGATGCCAACAACAATAGCAGCAACAACAGCAGCAACTGCAGCAGCCAGCAAAATCAACACAATTTATTGACTAAGCCCCCCTGACGTATTGACTAAATGAATGATGAACTAACTGACGACAGCTGGTGGGAATTGAGTCGTTGACAGCATCGCTCATATATTGATTTTGGGCCCAGACGCTCCGCTCCAATCGATCGATTGCTGCTCGCTCGATGACTGCCAATGCACCTTGAATGCCTGCCATCTATGGCCGAGACTGCAGTTTGCCAGTTGGCAAGTTTGCCAAGCTGCATCGTTATGCGTCTATATAGCCATTACGGACTTATGGATTTATGGATTTAATACTAAGTACACAACAAACAGATAAACCGCCTGAGAATGTTTACGGCTGCTTGACGCTCACGGAATTTCCGCCATTTGACACTTGTGCCCTGCGCGAGATTCGCATTTGATTTATGGCATACAGCAAATTGATTGGGCTGACCTAACCCCCGATGACACCCAAAAATATATAATTTAATAATTATAATAAAAAAATAAATTTCAATTTAATTTGTAAGCTAATAGGTGTTTTTTAAGTGTGCTGTTATAAGTTTTTATGAACAATAAAATATTAAAAAAAAAATAAATTAGCATTAAACACTAAAAATGCATGCTGAATTTTTTATAGATTTTTTTTTAATTATTAAAATATTCTCAATTTAAATTTTTTCTTTTTTATTATTATTAAACATTTGTTAAACATTTATAAAGTGTCTTCCAATAATACATTTTTATAGACCTAACATATTTAATATTATTTCAGTATTCTGAATGAATTTATCGTTTACCGCTATCAAAGAATGCTCTATTTTTAACCATACCAAAGTAAGTTCAGTTTGATTTGCCGAATTATTTAAATGGCTTTTTTAGTATTATAAAAATAAAATATATTTTATTTTATTTTTTAATATTGTTTTTAAACCTTTTGTAAGCCCATAACTATTTTTAGACCATTGCTTGCAGATTTTTATGGCTCATGAAATTAATAGCTATTGTAATTAGCAGATCGTTAACGTTTTTAACATTTTTTGTGCAAAACTAATGACGTATACCTTATGGAATTTTATAGAAATTGTAAGGCTTGCTATTAGCACTAACTGCTTAATTTCTCGCAGTGCAAATGTCCATATTTTGGTTGCCACTGCACTTGAACTACTGATATTTGGCTGTAGCATCTGCCGGCGCTAATGACCGTCACAATACATCTTGAACGTGTCAACTGCTTGTCACAATTGACTCTGTGGAAGGTCAACCACAGCACCACAGCACCACAGCACCACATGGACATTGCGATATCTGTAAAATTGAAGTTCTGTAATTGGTTTTGGTTTTTGACGTTGTATAGAATTCTCTTTATTTTCGTATTCGAAACGAAGCATTTACAATAGATTATCTTTACAATGCACCTTAGAGTACGGCAGGGGGTGCGGGTGGGGCAGCAGTTATTTGCATAATACGCGGAATGCTTTAGGCTACAGATCCTATATAGATAAGTATTATCTCACAATATCTAATAAGTGAAGGGCCTGGCAGGTTTGTTGTAGTTGTAGCCGTCGGGACCCAGAGATCCAGCCTCCTCTGGTGTGGGCTCGGGATAGTTTTGTGTGGGTGGTGCCGGTGGTGTGGGTGGACGTGGCTGGTATGTGGGTGGTGCTGGTGGCCCAGAGGGCGGTGCACCGTAGTCGGGAGTGGGTGCTGGTGGAGCGGGTGGTGTTGGCGGGCGTGGTTGGTAAGTCGGCGGTGCAGGAGGACCAGAAGGTGGAGGATTATACTCAGGAGTGGGTGCCGGTGGTGCGGGTGGTGCTGGCGGACGTGGCTGATAAGTGGGCGGTGCTGGCGGACTAGAAGGTGGAGGACCATAGCTGGGAGTAGGTACTGGTGGGCGAGGCTGATACGTAGGTGGTGCTGGTGGACCAGATGGAGGTGCAGGTGGTGCTGGTGGCCTAGGCTGATACGTTGGTGGTGCAGGCGGTCCCGATGGTGGTGCTGGTGGTCTAGGCTGATATGTAGGTGGCGCTGGGGGTCCGGATGGCGGTCCAGTGGGTGGCAGGTACTCAGCACCGGGTTGCTGAGGACGTGGTGGCTGTGGACGTGGTGGCTGTGGACGCGGTGGTTGTGGGCTGGGTGGCTGTGGACGTGGTGGCTCCGGTTGCGTGGGTGGAGGACCATAATCGGGAGTTGGTGGTTGTGGCTGTGGACGCGAGGGACTGGGGCGAGGCTTAGGTGGTTGGGGTTGATCTGGAGGCAAGTATTCCGGACCAGCTGGTGGTGGACGGGTTGGGATTGGCTGTGGTGGTGGACGTGGTGGCTGCGTCTGTGGTGGTCCATAAGAAGGTGCAGGAGCAGTTGGCTCTGGTTGAGGTTGTGGGCGTGGTGGCTGTGTCTGGGGAGGTCCATAAGATGGCGTGGGTTGAGGTTGTGGCTGTGGACGCGGTGGTTGTGTCTGTGGTGGTCCATAGGAAGGCGCAGGTCCAGTGGGTTGAGGCTGTGGGCGTGGTGGCTGCGTCTGTGGTGGTCCATAAGAGGGCGCGGGGCCCGTGGGTTGAGGACGCGGTGGCTGCGGCTGTGGTGGACCATAAGAAGGACCAGGAGCCGTAGGCACAGGCTGTGGTGCTGGACGCGGTGGTTGCGGCTGTGGTGGTTCGTAAGAGGGACCTGGTGCGGAGGGCTCAGGTCCAGGTATTAGGCCGCCATCTTCGATGCCATTGCCCGAGGGTGGTGGCGGAAATGGCAGCGATGGCTGCTTGTAATGATATCCGTCCTCTTGCAGATCCGTATCCAGATGCGAGACATCCGCATAGACGCCAGCGGTGGCAAGCAACGCCACCACAGCTAATGAAAAGCGCTGTGAGGAGATTAACAGTGTAAGAAAAAGCACAATCAATAAACACGATCAGTTTCAAATGCCATAAATCAGAGAGAAACTTGAGACTAGAGACTTTGTCTGCCACTCACCATGCTGGCAACAGCGAAATTCCCAAACTGAGCGCGAATTTTCACAGTATTTCCCAAACGGAAAGCAAACACTACGAAGCGTATATAAATTAAATTTACCGGTTTCAGCTTAGACACAACACGCGCACACACACAGAGGCGTCAATCGTATGCAACGGAGCGACGTCTTCGTTGCAAAATCAGAAAATCGAATGATGCCCAAATGTTCTCCCTTGGCGAATTTATACCCAAGCAGCCCCTAAGCCAATTCGCGCTCAGCTTTTTGAGTCGGGCCAACGAATTTGGCTCAGACTCAGACTTGAGTCAAGTCGGTTTTGCTTGTGGCTCAGTCGTCAGCGTCTCTAACGTCGTCGTGATGCTGCAACCTTTGTTAGCTGTAGTTGTTGTTGTAGTTATTGCTATAGTTGTAGTTGTTGCTGCTGCTGGTAATCAACAGCAATTGTAAGTCAATAACAGCGCGTACTAGTTTTTGTTTTTTTGTTGTATTATTTTTTTTTATATTAATGCTTAGGGTTTTTTATGTGAGTTGGAAGCTGGCCCTGGCGCTCAACGAAATGTGTTAAACAGGAACCGATTTAAACGTCAAGTCAAGCCTCTTGAGTGATATGCTTCGATTAATATTTTGCCCAACTAAATTTAATTTTTTATCTGTTCTAATATTAGCTAAGCACATTTAAAAATTAAATTGATTTTTAAGTATTTTTGTATTTAAGAGATTGACATATCATTGCTAAGTCATAAATAAATTAATAAATAACACAAATACTAACCTTACTTACTTTGCTTAGCCAGCTTTCAATGCGTGGGTGATTGATGTGCGAACTACTCGAAGATTTGCATAATATTTCGACTTAACCAACACATGGAAATCGTGCCAGAGATACGATTTAGATACCAAATGCTGACTCACAGCTGCAGCCCATAGTTATTTATAGACATCGGATAACGATCATTTAAATTGACAACAGCCACATAAATACATATGGTTAGATAAAAATGCCAATATCAATTAATTAATAAGCCAATTAGACCGCGCGGCGTGCTACGCGGCGTATGCGCAACGCTCTCAACCAGTTTAAAACAGCGACCCAAGGAAAGTGACGAAGAGAGAGAAAAGACTTTAACAGAGTTTTCTTTCGTTTGTTGGTTAACTGCAGTCTTTTTATTTATAAATTTGTTTGAGTAGAATTTACAAAATTCATCGACTTGCAGTTTTGTTCGTAATGTGTACCTAGTCCATCACGAGATTCGTCCAATTATTTTGAGTTGCGATAGCTTCGATAGTAGTATCGATGGTACCGATGGTATACATTTTTGGAAATTACCTACTATTAATTCAGTGTCAGTCCCAAAAATTTACTATCGATAGTACTATCGGGGATTGGGGGTCTACATTTTTTTTTTTACAATTATTTTGTTTTCGTTCAATATTTACAAATTTCATTTAGTTTTATTTGTGTACTCAACGAAAGAACTATCGAGTAGTTTCGATTAATGTTATTGTGAAGGAGATATTTTGAAACTAAAATCGATAGTTCCGTCGTTGTGTTCGTTTTGTAATATGTGTCAATGTGTTCATGTTTATTGTTTTATTTACAAAATTAATTCAAGTTTATTTGTGAATTGGTGTGCTGAATGTTCAAATTATTCGAATGTGTTAAAATTGTGAAACAATCGATAGTAATATCGATGGTACCGAATTTACACCTCCGGAAATCCACTTATAGAAGAAAATTAAGTGGCCCCAAAAATGTATTATCGATAGAACTATCAAGTTTGTGCTTGTTTTGTGTTCGGTGTCTGTATATGTTGTTGTGTTTTATGGTTGATTGGTGTACTTATCGATAATCCTTTAATAAAAGACTATCGAAAGCAGCTCGTTTTTTGGTTTGTTTTTTTTTTTTGTATATACTGTTTGTGTAGTATTTACAAATTTTATTTAGTTTTATATTCGTTTTTGGTGTCCACGTTTAAAACATAACAAGTTGGAAGTATTATTGTTTATTGTGCTTACACCTATTGCAATATATATCAAAATCTAATATATATTTTTCACAATTCCACTAGTTGTTGCTGTTTGTGATTTGTTTTTATTTTGTTAATGAACTCTATGACTAAGTGTGATGCATTTACTATCATATTTCGTTTATTATTATTATTATTATTATAATTATTATTATTATTATTATTGTTAAACTTGGGAAACTCTCGATAGTACTATCGATAGTAGAAGAATACTATCAATAATACTAATAACTGATTCCCAACTTTACTCTTTTATTTTGTATTATGTTAGATTTATTATTATTATTATTTTTTTAAACTTGAAGCCCTAATCGTTTGCTAATTGTCGTTATTAAAATTTAAAAATTTTGCTTATATCCTAAATTAATTTAGCTTTGTTTTCGTTTAATGTTTATTGTTGCGTTTGCAATGTTTAACTTTATGTGTTTGTCTAGTCCTTGGAATACGTTGCGCAGTTACTTGCCTCTATAGATCTCAATGATGCGATCCTGATCAACGTATTCGAATATATGTGGAGCATCCATAAGAATGCCCACAGTACCCGCTGTTGTCACAATGAAGAAAATATACAGCTGCAAGCGATCTATGACCATGGCCACATACTTCCAATCCTCGCGAGTCTGAACAAAATACACAATTAATATTCAATTTAACTGGTGATTATACCTCAGATAATGACCTGTATATAAAGATCCTCATTGCGCAGATGCTCGGCTATGAACTCCACAGCCTCCGTGGCTTTGCTGGCTTCTGGCGATAGCAATATCGAATCGGAGGATTCACTTTCCCGACGACAGCCATCGCCAAGTCCCAGCTCAGCGCCACTGTTCACCTTGCGGTTGATCTTGCAGTTGGGATGATGCAGATCCGACAGCTCCATGACCTCCATTTTCGACTGTTTGCCGCCAATCGCACTGATGTGTTTGGGCAACTCGGCGGGGGAGCCGTAGGAGGGGTGTGGATGCGCCGGCATACTCATTCCGGGCATTTCCATCATCCAGCGTAGACGCGTCTTGCGCGGACGCTTCATGAAGAGGAAGGCGGGCAGGTAATGCAGGAAGACGGATCGGATCCACATGGGCATGCGATGCGTGCGTGGTCCACGGAAGTTCCAGTTGATGATGATGACCGTGACCAAAATGGAAACCGTGTTCATGATGAAGGTGAACAGCAGATACTTGGCAATTAAAGGCAGCACCAGCGATGTGGGTGGCAAAATCTTTGATACGAGCAGCAGGAACACAACCAGTGACAGTAGAATGCTAATTCCCAGCGTTACCTAAGCACGAATCCGGTTTTTCAAACATCAATAACATCACACAAATATTTAAAATATAGATGCAGAGCTATCGATAACAAATTCGATATTATGGTTGTTTTCAGAACTGTCCAATATTAGCCCTTAAATCTACATTTTTCATTTATTCACAAAACGTACCTTTTCGCCAGCTTCGGCCGGCAGGTAGAAGACAAGCACGCAAAGGAATGAAATCAGAACGGTAGGAAGTATCAAATTGACAGTGTAGAAGAGAGTTTTGCGCCGAATGATAATGTAGAATGTAATATCTGTCTCTGTTGGATGATTGCTGTCACCCTCGTATACATTCAGATATGCTGGCACTTCGATAATATCCCAGGTACCCGATTTCCAATAATCCGATAGATCCACAAAGTTTTTGTTGTTGTACAAAGCCAACGACACCTGATCCCCGTTGAATGTCCATGATCCAAACTTCATAATGCATGTCTGCTGATCGAAGGGGAAGTAGGTGACATCAATGGTGCAGGAGCTCTGATAAATTGCCGGAGGCACCCAGAGCACCTCTCCCGTGGGATAGATGAGCACGTTGGACTTGTAGCGCACCTCGTAGTTACCATCGGCACTACAGAGAGGTAAAGAAAGTGAAAGGTTAGCAGCTGGTATGAGCAAATGCCGACGCCTACATTAACAGAATGTTAGTTAACAGTTTACAGTTTTACAGTTTACAGAGTGGAAGGTAGACAGACAGAGTGAAGCGTTTGAATTTCTATTTTTGATATTATTTGGAGAGTAGAATAGAGAGTACAGTTTACTCACTTATTGAAGAGCACAATGTCCGGCTTCCAAACCTTATCCGGAGGCAGTCGTAATACCCCAATACCGCCGTAGTCAGCCTCATCCCATTGGAGTTGATAGTCGTACCAAACCAAACGTAACCAAACGTTTGATTTCATAATTTGATTTTTCTCATTCTTGGTTTCAATTGTTTCAATTGGATCGGTTTGTATTTTGAATTAGTTATGTTGTGGTGATTTTGATGGTTGGTTGTGGTGGTTTGGTGGTTGGTGGTTGGTGGTTGGTGGTTGGTGGTGATGGTAGTGGTGGTATTTTATTATTTATCGAGAGATATCGAGATCAATTCAATTATTTGTATGCGATCGAAATCGAATCGTATTGAAGTAATTATGACAGAAATATATTCAAGAGAGAGAGCGGGTGGGAAGGTAGTTAAGTCAAAAGTCATTATTTGCATATATATATAAAAAGTTAGGTTAGTATATTAGTTTATTTATTATCATATGCAGTTAACTTTATTTTTTGTTAGTTTGTTTAAATTTAATTTTAAGAGTTAGTATTTGGTATATGCTAGGCATGAAGTTTCACTACAAACATACACAATACAAGACAACGTGTAATTAAGTATTTACAAAGCATAATCGAAACTGAAAATGGCTGGAGGCGCTGCCACGCCCACTCAACGCATCGCCAGCGCCGCCTAGTGCATAGAGCTGTCGCCAGAGGGCGTGGCGGTGCGTGTGCTTCTGTTAAACATTTGTAGCTCGTGTTGTGGTGTTTGTGGCAGCAACAAAACTCAAGAGTTTATTTACGCTACTAAAGTTAGTATTTTACTTATACATTTTTCTTTTTTGTTGTTAATTTTTATTTTATTTTTTAGTGTTTTTGATTTTGAGAAGGAACACTTACGACATTGATTAGCTGTACGAACGCCAAACCAAATCTTACTCCAACTTTTTGTGTCATATTTTGTACGGGTCGTATGAGTTTATTGTAGCCTCTAAAGAGGTCACGCACCAGGCGCTCTTCGTCTTCGGATGCACTGACTATAAAAACAAACGATAAACAACACGAAAAAGACCAGGAACGGGAAACGCAAAATATAAATGGTGGACAAGAAAACAAAATGGGAACGAAACAGAATACACGTGAGATGAACAAAAAAATATACGGAAAGAATGGAAAGAAAGACGGTACGTATATATATGAGAACAATTTTCTTTTTGCTGCTTGAGAATTTTTGTTTTATTTGTTTTTGTATGCTGGGTGTGTTTTCATTGTTTGTTGGTTGTATACTTTTGGAGTTTGTAATGGCTTAGAGAGAGAAAGAGATAGTGTGTAGCGAGAGACAGCAATAGAGAAAGATAGAGTCGGAGAGAAAGAGAGCAGATAGTCGAGTTTTATAGAGACTTTAGGCCGATTTGTCTGGAGATTTCTGCTAAATTTCAACAAGGAAAATCATAAAATGACAATGAAAGACGCTCGTTTAAGATATTTGTTGTTTCTTGATGTTGTTGTTTTTGTTATTGTTGTAATTGTAATTGTAGCTGTTGATGTTGTTCATAATTATGTTGTTTATGATGCGTTGATTATGTTGTTAATGTTGCCTACGTTGCGTATACGCCGCGTTAGACGCCCTTGCACCAAACAACTGTATGCCTCAGAAGCATCCCGTTTACTTCTGCTCCAGATGAGACCTCTGAGGCACACAGCGGTTCAGCCAGTGCATGGACTTCTACAGAAGAGAGAGTATATTCCAAAAGTCCTAATATAACTATGGTGCACTTTGGGTTCAACTAACAACTTCCCTCTGCATGGCTACAAAATCAGGTGATGCTTCAGCTAAGTGAGAGCTAAATATGTCAGTTTAAATGTATCTGATGGCTATGGAGAGAGAGAGGGCAGGTCATGCTCTCTCTCCCTCTCTGGAATGAGAGAGCAAACTCTCTGGCGAACTGTCATGCGCAGTTGCAGTTAACTGGAATTACGGCTGCTGCAGGGAATGCTCCATTTTATGGATGCTGCAGGCCATTTTATGGATGGGGAGCAGGGCAACGTGCCTCCGCTTGAGTGTGTGTGTGTGCGTGTATGTGCGTGCGTGTGTGTATGTGTGTGTGAGTGTGCAGTATCTATCATGACCGGGTTATGCTAGGCTATATAGAGCACAAAATTCCGATGTGACTTTTTTTATGGGGGTTGGCAACGAGTTGCAATTGGTATACTATTTTATTTCCATGATGTATAGATAAATTGCGCTGCAATCTATATATGTATATACATATTGATATAAAGATATGAGAGTTTGTGTGTGTCTATGTTAGAGCTCTAAGTACACCATTAAATGCTACTTTATTTTTGTTGATATTGGCAAAATTAAACGCTACAATTTGTCTAGACGCTAAATGCCTTTTACTGGACTGCTCAGAACAGAAGGAGTATGAATTAAGATTCGGCAGTTGATACAGAAATCTTTTGCATTTAATAATCGTTTGTTGATTTTTCTTTTTTCTTTTTCTTTTTTCTTTTCTTTTCGTTTCTTTGCTTTTTTCAGTACATTTTCAGTTCAGCTTTGGTGTGTTTCCATCTGAAGGCAGTTTTATTTTCGCTACGCTTTGCAGTACGTAATATTTTTTTGTTTTTATTTTTAATTTATATATTTGATACGGGAAAAAATGTTAATTACAAAAGCAGAGAGAGAGAGAGAGTTAGCTAATAAGAAGGTGGTTGAAAAATAGTAGTAGTAGTAGTAGTGGTAATAGTAGTAGTAATGGTAGTAGTAGTAGTTTGTAGTAGTAGGGAGTAGAGTTAGAGGTTAAGTAGAGAGTTATACAGCTTGCGAGCGTTAGAAGTTATTAAAAAACACTATGCTAAAGCTTAAAAGACCAGCTAGTATATGAATAAGTAATACTTATATTAAGAGAGAGAGAGAGAGAGAGAGTGAAGTTCTAAGCTGCAGTTTAAATAAGTCGAGCGGGTGCTAGGAGATATAGTAGTAGATAAAGTAGTAGAATTGCTTTTGGAGGCTAAGGCTACTAATGATTACAGGGCATATATATATTTATTGGTATATATAGGTATATATAGCTTATATATGTTTGATAAATATTGAATACTGAATCTGATTTTGATTTTGATTTTGAATTTGATTTAATGAACGGCGCAGTTGTTTCGTTTTCAATTTTTTAATGCAATTTTTGGCAGCGCTGCAGCAGCGACGTCTTGGCAAATTCCTCAAGTTTCACTTCATGGAATATATCTATATATTTCAATAGCTGTTGTTGTTGTTGCTGACCCAACTACTTGTAGTATATACACAGGCCAGATGATGGACAGAGGCTGAGAGTGCGGCAGAGGCAGAGGTCATGGCTGTATCTTCTTGTTGTTCTTGTTGTTGTTCATTGCTGGTTTATCTATGAAACTTTTGGTATTTGCTAAGGCGTTGCTGCTTGTGCGTTTACATAAAATTTTAGAAAAAAATCAAATCATTGCTGTAAAGTGTGTTTTGCTAGTTTAAAGAAGTTCTTTGGTTGGAAAGGCAGTTTAGAATACATTTATATGCACAATTAAAAGTTATGTATTTGCTACCCGAAGCATAGCTCAAATTACATAATCCCCAGATTTCACTCGCAACACACGCATAGATTAAATAGAGCACATAACTGCACCAGATACACGTACCTGAGTATATCAATAGCATCGCCAGAAGGCTGCATAGCAGCAGAGCCCTGGATGACCTGCCAGGTGAGTCCATGTTGTGTGTTATGTGTCCTTGTGCTATTTATTAGGTCTACGAACTAGGAGTATAGTAAGTAATTAAAGCTAGGGAGGTCCACGCCCTGAAAAGAAAAACGGGAAATTTGTTAGAATGTATAACAGATTCATATCAATATTTAAATGTTTTATTTAATTCACTTTTTTGCAAAGTAATTTAATTGATTTTCATTATTATTATGGTAATTTTTTATTTTTTGAAAATAAAATTTTTTTTATTTTTTTTTAACATTTTTAGTATTACTAAAAAATTAATAACAATCAAAATTTAATAGTGCAAAACTAAACTATTTTTTTCTTTAATTTTTTTCGACTTTTTAAAAAAAATTAAAGTAATGTTTGTTCGATAATATTTTTAAATTTGTTAACAAAAATTTTTAATTTTCGTATTACACATCAGACACGTAATGCTGATGAAAATGCCATGAATGTCAGTTAATATACAAATTAAACAATTTCATTAACTTAAGCTTCATTGTCAAAAGAAATAAAAATTTATCTTCATTAATACAAGTTTTTTCAGAAATTTACAAATTGAATTTGAATAACATAACTTTTTGACAGTGATTTTAATGAATTTATTTGTTATCAGACAAGTTATGCTAATGAAAATGCAATGATAAAATGTTTTTTCAACTTTACCTGATAAGTTAGCTGTTGCAAATTTTATAGATTTTTTTCCAAGAATTTGTTGTGTGCCTGCCCGAAAATCATAACTTTCACAATGGCAGGCTGGGCGCGGACTAAGAGCTTGGCTTCTGGACTCAGGATAGATTCCCTCCGATTCAAATTGTAGATGCGCACAGCAGCCCAAAAGAGCTTTCCGCAGTGCGCAGCTGCCGGATAAAAGAGAGTGCTTTGTTTATCCGGGGGTGGGTATTACGCTTCCAGAGTAAAGTTTACAAACAAAAGCACGTTTTGGAGGGTTGGCCTTGCCACATTTGTTATGATGCGCTCAGCTGTTGCTGGCTTTGTTTATCAACCAAATGGCGTCAGAGTTGCCACCCATGCAAAAGTTTCTTTGTTTATACCCTGTACCCATGAAATGGGTGATAACTTAGTAATAATATAGAAAATATATATATATTCTTGATCAATACAACGAGCTCGTGCGTGGGAAATGTAATGCTCCAATGCCATCGCTTCCGTATAAATTTGGTGATTCTTAATTTAATTATGACATAACACTTGGGCCTAATAATTAAATGGAGACAGACTGAAACGCGAAAGGTCAACAGGGCGTCAGCAGTTGTCTGTGATTTGCTATGCCTAATCACTCCATAACAATTTACATAGCGTAGTTCCAGATGGCTGCCAAATGATATGCAAATTGAGCATCATATTCTTGTCATGAAAAACTATGCAAAAGACTTGAGTTATTCGTAGGAGTAGAAAAAGGTCTATTAAGAGGCATAAGTCTGAGGTTATTTGGTTTTTTCGTTGCCGTTAGCATTCAGCTGCTTGATAAATTTATTGATTATTTATTTAATGGCGCAAACATTTATGGATAATTAAAGTTAATATCTATTACATATGGCTATGTATCAACAGCCATAGATTAGCTTTTAATTGCATAGAAACATTTGTAAAATACAAATTGAGTACGCCAGCGACTTCCGTATGCAGCTATTGATTGATAGCAGTGCAATTTGCTAAACTTAGTCAAGAACAATCGCGAATGCCCCTTAATATGTCTAACTAAACGTTTAAAGATGTGCACAAAAAACAAGTAAATTTAAAAAATATTTAAACAAAAAACGTTATGCTTGGCATATAAAACTGCATACGAGACGTTTGGTAATGAAAGCATATTTTTGCATTGCTGATGTAGCTGCTGTGATGTTTTTTTGGTTTTTTTTTTGTTGTTTGTTGTGTTATTGTGCTGTGGCTGCTGCTGCTTCTGTGGCTGATGATTTCATGTGTGCATGACAGCGCAATACAATGCAAACGAAAGACTCAGGCCACGAACGTGCAGCCGCACAGCGAAAAAAAAGAAAAAATTATGAGGCATGTGCCTGATACGTTGCAGCTTCTACATCGGCAAACACACACAACTTGGACTTTGGCAAAATATAAAAAATAAAACAAAAACAACAGACAGACAAAAAGCTACAGTCGGACGTAACCAACAGTAGGGGACCATGAACTTTTTGTTTGTCTCTCGAATTCAATATATAAAAAGATAATAATTTAAAATGTATTAGATATCCTGAATAATAAGCTCAGTCAATCAATTTGTCTGTTGCATATCTTCGCTGTTTCATATTCAATCGTAATGAATTAAAGGTTCTACCACCCTTTCTTCTGGTTGTTACACGTATTCTTCATTTGCTTTTACTTAATAGACCCTTTTGTACTGTTTTTTAAGTGCAGGGTCTAGAAAATTTGAAAAAGATATACAAACAGCTAAGCTAAGGTCGCCGGCGTGCATAAAAACTCAATTTTTAAGCTTTTGTTGTAGTTGGATGGAGCAATTTGGCCGCCTATTTGGTGTCACCACACATCATCACCCAGTCCAAGTCACAATCGCAATTGCAATCGCATTCGGATTCGGAATCGTATTCGGATTCAGCTGTAGACTCAATTCACTTGGCGATAATATCGATGATGGAAACGCCAACGCGAATTACATCAAATTAATTATTGTCTTCAAGCATTAGATGTTACGTACTTATGAGTACAAGTTCATAATTATATGCTGCATTTCATTAAAATACTTTTGCGAATTCAATTTTCAAGGCCCTCTAGGCGCTACGTGCCCGTGATGAATCCAGCGAGATGGCCTACAAAATGCTGTGCAAATCTTATGCAAATGCCTGAACAACTGGGCGTAGCTTTACAGTTATGCTTAAGCCGATAAACCTGACTTTGCAAACTTATGTAAGCCTAGGCACGTTAAAGAGTTTGTCACAATTTCTATTACCCAATTACCCAGTTATTTATTTATTTATTTATTTATTTACTGTCGACTAAAACCAAACAAAGAAGAAAATCTAACTACAAAATAAAAAAAGCATAAAATACAATTAAAGAATTTAGAAGTAAAATCTAAGATATAAAACATCAATTGGGTATAAAAAATTATATCAAAAATTAAATTATAAAATTCGGGAAATTTGGGGAAAACTCCAAAATCAGTTATCAGACCAAAGTTATTGGTTAGTTGGATTAATCAACTTTGAAATACGCTCTTTTGCGATTTGTTAATTTAGCTTTTTACTTAGTTTCTCTGCTTGATTATAATTCGCTTTTAAATAACAATTAATCATAATTTAAAAATAATACATACGTATATAGAATTTTGTCTGCTTCATTCTATGCAAATTCTGTGTGAAAACATCCACAATACTAATGAGAAACGCAATGTGATACCATAAACATTAGGTTTGTTTACTCTGTGCTTTGTCTTTGGTGTTTTTTTGTTATGTCTCTCATAGCTAAATAAATTAATTAGCCATGGCAATTTGACTCGCTCTCCCGCTCTAGCAAATCACTCTAATGATTCCATGTTAATTTTTACACCAAAGATTCTTGCATATATGATAAAACAATAACGACAACAACAACTTCAGCAGCAGCAGCAGCTAAGTGCGGTCCGAAATGAGCAACCTCACCAAAAATTGCACAATTAGCAAAAGCTTACAACTTGCTGCCGGCAAGTTGAGCAACATTAAAAGTCCTCAACCATATTAACACTTTTGGGCAACGTGTTGCGGCGCGCCGCAGCGTTTTAAATTTGTGTCAGCCACAACCAAATGATGATAGAAAATCATGCTATAAAGCTCACGACAAAATGCAAAATGCAAAACACAAAATACAAAAATGAAAATGAAAAGGAAAATACAATACAACACAACTCAGCACATAAATCGCATACAATTTGACATACGTGCCACACTTTGCATTTGCTTCGTCTCGCCACTTCATGGCAAATCGGCAGGTGGCAACACAATGAGGAAGTGCAACAGGTGACACAAGCTGTTGCTCGCATTGCTTCCTCATGTGCTACACATGCCCCAGCATAAACGATGCTAAAAAAAACATCGAACTTGAACCACTTGCCCAACGTTTTTGTTGAAAAGGCAGCGTGACAGGAGCTGGCTGCTCTACTAAGTGCCTCTTTCGATGCAATTTCGTATACATTTCTGTGGCACTCTTTTCGGCTGGTGCTGTACTAAAGTGATTTCTGCGCTTTTAGTTCATTTAGTTCATTTTTAGCTGCCTCTGCATACTTTCGAGCTGGTGTTGAAAAATAATAAAAAAAATTTAAAACAAATAAAAAAAAATACTTCTAATTAGAATTAATTATCGTTAATTACTACCAAAAATCCAGAAAAAAATTCTAAATATAAAATAAAAATAATAATTGACTTGTTGCATACTTTCGAGGGGGTGTTGTTGTTGTCAAAAAATTAAAACAAAATAAAAAAATACTTCTGTTATTATTATTGTTATGAAATTTTCACCAAAAATGCAGAAAAATAATCTGAATATGAAATAAATAAAATTGGCTGCATTATATGCGAATTCACGGAAATATTGACAAATTTAGCAAAATAAAATTTCAGCCACATGTGTGATTCAAAAACTTGCAACCACCTGTGGAGTCAAAAAACAGGGCAAAACCACTTGTTGATTTAAAGACCAGCTTAAAAGTATGCTGCATTTATGTCCCGGCAACATGCAACCTGTGCGAGTCGAACACGCAACCGAACAGCCGCCTTGAAAATGTATAGGAATGGTTGCAAGCGAGCTCGCTACGAACGCGCTTCAAACGCACGTCAGTCGACTGCCGACATTTGAACTGAGAGCACGGACTTATTCGTGTTCTCCGTCCCATGCGCTGTTGTCCGTTTTCAATGCTAGGCATAAAAAATTATAATAAATAAAAACAAAATAAAAAAATACTTCCATTATTATTATTATTATGAAATGTTCGCCAAAAATGCAGAAAAATAATCTAAATATAAAATAAAACAAATTGGCTGACTTATTGTGAGTTTACAAAAATATCAACAAATTTAGCAACTTGCAAAACCACCTATTGAGCCTATGAAACCGACAACTGTGCAGCTGCAAAAATTAATAATAAAAAAAAAAGTATACAAAAAACCCACTTAAAAAATGTATAAAAATTTCACGCAATAAAAAACATTTTAATTTTGAACTAAAAATATAAATCTTTATTTTACGAGCGAAAAACTAACTACGAGCGTACAGCATTTTCGTTGGTACTTTGTATGTCATAAACTATTTACAAAATGTCCACAGACCCGCTATATCCAACTAACCATCAATCCCACCAGTTTGTCAATCGATTTGTCCCTTATGTGCTATATAGGAGTCATACAGCGTGGACTGTTTACGTCGCTTCAGCCGAGAGCAGGCTATAAACAAGATCACTGTCAGCAGACACAACAATGCCGAGCAGCTGGCGGTTAACGCCGAGAATGTGGATGTTTTGAGGCAAGTATGATGTGGGGCTGGTGTGTGGGATTGCCGATGCGCATACACATCGTCGCCATCCGTCTCGCCCTCCTGCAGCACACGCAGCGACTGGAATAGATTCACATTCTCCGAGAGCGATGCCTGCGCCGGAGTCTCTGTGATGGAATCCAAGGCATCAGCTAGCGGGGGCAACGATAGATTCGTTGCTGTTATATTGGAGGTATCGCGCTTGGTGACCGCTTTGAGATTACGCCAATGACATGGTTGACTCTGTAAGAGAAAATTAGATCAATAAGTTTAAAGTTGCATATCCTTGCTGTGTTTCATTCTATTGTATTGTAATTCACAGCTTACCGGACAACGTCCATGGCACATGCGCACATCGCATTCAATGTATAGTGCCGGCGATCCTGTAAATCTGAAGGTTTTCATATAGGCATAGACCTGCGTCTCATACACGCCCGCGTCTGTCCAAGAGCCTCTGAAGCGGGAGATGAGCTTATCGTCCACCGGACAGCCATGCTGATCTATCAGCTGTATGCGTTTGTTGGCCCCATTGTGTGCATAGCAATCATTGACCACAATATCAAAGCCATCTGTCGGAATGTGAAAGGAAACTTAGAACGTGCAAAAATTACAGCAAATTTGCATCAAGTCATACCGTATTTGCTTCGCATGTAAATAATAAGAGTCAACGGATCTCCCACACGTACTGGGCCGGTAACACGTGGACCACCAATGCCATAACCATTCTGTATTTCCATATAACATTCGGGTGGACTTAGCGTGAACACCACGGGGTTGCCAGTGGCCACTCTGTAAAAAAAATTGAAATTGTAGATAAACTGCAAGCATATAGAATAATATAGAATCAGTAACTTACTCCACATCTAGAAAGGGGAACGTAACCGTTTTCCAGAAGTCATAGCCGTACTCGCAGGTGACCTTAAAGTGCTCATCGTACTCCTCTTCGATCAATGGATTATACTGCACTGTGACGGTATTCCACATGAAGTTCTAATATAAATAAATATATTAATATATATCTATACATTTTATATTTATTACGCATACGTACTGTGGGATTCTTGCGACTCTCTTCCTGCAGCGAGTTTTTACCCAAGGTTCCACATCGATTAAGTTGTATATAGAACTCATAGTAATCCCTGCCCGATCCATTGATATACATGCAGTCCGGATCATAAGCATAGCCAGCGGAGTAGAGCAAGCCACTGAAGGAGCCATTAAAGCCAATGCGTATTTTCATAAAGTCATCCTGACATTCAGCCTCAATATCTGTAATTAAAAATTGTGAAATAAAAAGATATTGAATTGTTGATAAACCTACGTTGCACTCTGGTGCTGTTGTGTGCGTAGTGTTGTCCAGAGTAGTCCTGATCCCAATACTCTTCATGCCACTTGTTGCCCTCGAAGGGCACGGCATGATAGCCGGCGCTGCCGGTGGGCGCACCACTCGAATCCACGCCAGTTGAGCCGTAATCCAAGTGCACGGGATGACCAACACGCTGGGGTATATAGCCAGATGAGTCGGGCACATGATCGGGCTAAGGAGAGTAAATAATTGAACATAAGTCGTATATAGTTATCATCTTATAAATAAACATTTAATAACTTAAAAAAGAAAACCGATAAGAAAAAAATATTTTATTATATATAAGCCCCTTTTTTCTCTACCTTTTTCAGCACCTACGGCATTTTAGTGTTAATTTTGGTACAATCTCGTAAACTAATGTCGTAAAATACATAATGATTATAAAGGTATTGAATTAATGACTCCAAAACTTTTGCATTTAAATAAAATGAATTATAATTAACAAAGTTATCAAATATTCAATATGTTCAAAAACTGAAAAACCACAATAACGCACAAAAGATCATATTTTTGAGTGTCATGCTTGATATTATTGTTAAATTAAAATCTCTAAAATCTCAAAAAAAAAAAAAAAAACTTAATTTTGAATATTATTCAATTTATAAATTATCTTATAGTTTCACAATTTAATACTACTTACGACTTCATGCTGCAGTCGGTTGCGTTCTACGGCCACGCTGCTACGATTGCGCACATCCTTGGCGAATTTCTTTTGTGCCGGCAACCCCGCACGCTTGGCCAGCTTGGAGGGTGGTGTTGTGGGTCCAGAAATATACGATTTGGAGGATAGTGCCAGCAGATCCTGTTGCGTGATATCGAGCGGACGTCCGCTGCGTTTGCTGCTGCTGTTTCTGGGCGTTGTGGTTTGAACGCGTCCCTTGATGCTGCGCAGGGGGACAGGTGGTGTGGGTGGTGCGGGTGGTGCAGCTGTGGTTGTGGCAACAGCTGCTTTGCTAACTATGGCATACTCTGTGCTCAGTTCCACGCTGTGGCAATGTTGCTGCAAGAGAAAGAGGCGTGTTCATGGAGGTTACACGTGCCGCAATAAGATATTTTAAGACGTGGCAGGCAGCAAACTGCTGCATCATCAACATACGTTTTTTTGTGTTTCTTGTTCTTCTTCCGCTGTGCCCCCAGACATGAACTCACAATCAATCGTCGCTCTGGGAAGCTACGCAATATATGGCATGGCATATCCGTTAGACGCTGCGATTGGCCAACGATTGGTTACGGTTCATGTGCTTGGCATAATCGGGAAGTTCATTCTTGGCATGCAGTTTAACTGTTAAATAGATTAGTTTTTCCACCGCACACCCAAACAAAAGACTTAGGCAACGAACTTGCCTTGTGCAACATGTGAAAGGCAAATATGCGATTCTTGGAATATTTGGTTCTACATAGAGAGAACAAACAATTTCGAACTGCAGTAGATATCTCATTAAGAACGAATATGCCAATTTTGAGAAGACAGATCTTTTAACAAGTTTGAAAGTTTTGAAGCATTAACTTAAAAAAAAATTGAAAAAAAAATGTTTCCCTCTGTGTAGACTTACCTGCAGCAACAGCCAGCTTAACATCAACAATACACCTCGGTAGAGACTCATCACGCAACTGCAAAGATAAATACTTAGTCAATACTAAATATAATCGTGATCCCAAGGCCCAGCCGTTGTCCATATAAGTTGGAAATAACCTTGCTAGTGGTCACTGAAGTGTTGTTGCTGACGGTTCAGCCTGGATGCTTCAGTTACAAGCCAACGTATGCGTATGTGGGCAGGAAGGAAGTTTGTGGTTCATAAATTAATTGTGGTCAATATGCGAGAAACATAAACAGCTTGGAGACAACATCAATGTCATAAGGCCCAGAACAATGGACGCGGCTTCAGCAGGCGCTGACTGTCAGCCGTTAAGGCCAAAGGCATAAAATCTAAATCTGTCAGCAGCTGCGATGTTTTAATTATATAATATCAAGAATACGGAAAGGCTACAGTCGGACGCCACCGACAATGGCTTACGTTGCATGCTACGTTTCAAGATCATGCAAAGCGCTTCTTCTTACTATATTTTTAAGCACTCTATTAAAGCTGTGCTACCAGAGAGCGAGCGAGGCAAATCATGATATATTGGTTGTTTAACAAATGTCCGTGCGCTTACCAATAAGTGTTATATTTGTATTGATTTGTGGATGACGTGGGCGTGGCATCCGAGATTTAAAATAAACATGAACTAAGTATGGTATAAAGCTAGCTATATTCCAAATCTGATGCTTCTAGCACGTCTAGTTCCTGAGATCGACGCGTTCATGCAAACGGATACCGAATCAATCGATTTAGTTCATTATTCTGAACCGGGAGATGCGATATATTATTTGGGGCTTTCATCTCGCCTACTTCAGTCTGTTACATGCCCTATTATACCCTTTTTCCAATGGAGTGAGGGTATAAAAATATAGCTAAATCTAGCTAAATATCCAGCAGCTTAGTTGAGGTAAAGGAGTCAGAGAAGACCTCAACTACTTTGTGGCTAACGCTTTAAATCTGTTTTTAATGAATAACTACGCCTGTGTCTTTAGCAGCATATACACCCAACACCCACACACACACACACACCTATACATACACAGACTGAAGCCCAACGCCCCCAAAGAGCCAATGCTTGGCTGGTTTTACGCTTAGCTGTAAAAACGCACGCCGTTTGCTTAATTGTTGTTATAATTACTTTGGCTGCCTCTTGTGGTAGATTTGATTGTTGGTTTTTTGTGTTGTTGTTGTTGTTGTTGTCGGTTTTACATGTGTTATGCAATATAGTTAGTTGTCTGCCTGCCTATCTTAACTTTAGCTTTACCTTTAGTTATATGTTTTAGCCTTTTTGCTTGAGTTTCGGTTTCGGTTTTTGGCTTTCATTATTTATTTTGTATTTTTTACGTTCTTTAACGGCGGCCACGCTTTGCTCCTTTCTTATAATTATATTTAATTGTTGTTGTTGTTGCTGTGAGTTGACCTTGAGCCGTTTTGGCATCCATTTTTTAGTCGTATGCCTCGCATTCACCTACAAGTCTTGGCATGCCTAACGGTACACCTATCACGTTATGGCCACAACACGCACTTAACATTTACCGTTTTGCAGTTGTAGTTGTATTTGTCGTAGTAGTTGACAATTTATACCATGTACTATTTTAGCTATTAACTAACTGAGGGCGCTTTGCGGTTTGTTGACCGCAAGATATGCATCTCAAGTTGAAGTTCTGTGTATTTATTATTGCTGGTTATACGGGAAGTGCGCTTAAGTAGATTTTATTTTGAGATTTTTGGAATGGAGCTCTTAAGTTGAGGTTGTGTATGAAAAGGTTATCTTTTAATTTTAGTAATTGTAGAAACTAATGGTTTAGATCATAATTCTCAAAGCTTTTTCATATGGAAGTTTATTAGGATAAAGAGATATAATTTAAAATAAGATCATAAAATTCTTGTTCGATCAAATTGTTTGTAATATAACATTATAAAGAAGGATTTTTGTTACAACTAAGAAAATCTCTCTTTCAATTTTATTCCATTTAATCCTGCTTATTTCCTCAAAATAAAATTGGAAAATTAAAGAAATTAATCCGCATACTTACCTTTTTTTAATAAATGTTGAAATACTCTTATTCCCTTTGCTCAATAGTTACTGCAATAGTTGATCACTTCACAAACAAACTCTGAGGTTTGAGAACTGACCTGCTCCAAAACTGTTTCACGTTTTGCTGGGCGGCCATAAAATTGAAGCAGCTAAACTCACGCACTTTGACCAACTGACATAATAAGTAGAAAAACTTGGCCCATTTTCATCTGGAGTGTTTAACAAAATCTAGCTATAAAAGTTGACGAGGCGTGGCGTCCAAGAAAAACGCTTGGCGAGCGGGGTTTTTCACTTTCGATCTGCCAAAAATAAAAAAAAACGCCGACGAATTTTTGGTATTGCGCGATTTTGTTATGTTTGTTGTTGTTGTTTTCTACACCATTTATGCCATTTATCTGGCTTTGCTTTACATGTTACACGTCTGTTAAAACTATTGTTGGTTTTGCCGTTGCCGCTGCCGTTGCCGTTGCCGAAAAATCACTCAAGTGCAACTTGCCAAATAGAATTCAGAGACCGACGGATACCGCACGATGACTCTCTTTTTAGCCGATTGCCTAATCTTACATAATAGCCCTCCTTGATGAATGCCGGAGCTGTCGGAGATGCCGCAGCTTATGGTGCTCTATGCTCTATGGTCTATCGTCTATCGTCTATGGTTTGCAGCTCAGGTGTGAAGCCAAGCGCGGCTGGAGCGAATCTTTATAGAGTTGGGCAGCAGCTCAGCGTTCGGAAGCAGACGCAGCAGAGACCACAAGAGCGGAGATTGTGAAAGAAGCACACAGAGCGAAAAGTGGAGTTCTAAAATTAAGCTTAAACCAACTTAATTTAAGAACTTGCAATACGAATATCAAAAATTCAAAAAATAAGAATATATTTTTTTATATTTTGCATATAAAAGAAATTCCTTAAAGGAAAATTCTTGTTAAAAGATTTAATATTTATGTGGCGCCATCTAGTTGTTATTTCAACAATTACTTTGAATTGACCAGATATAACTAGATTCATTGAGAAAATGAAAAAGTATAACTTGTTTTAAAATATGAAATTAATTGCGAGCTATGAAATTAAATACATATAATATTTCTCAATAATTTAATTGAAGAAAATTATATTTTAATTTTTCTGTTGATATAATTTTTAAGCGCGTATAATAATAAATGTAGAATTTTCACAAACTTGTTAAAAGCTCTGTCTTGTTAACAATAGCATTAAAGTTCTTGGTTAAATACAAAAACTTTTGCGCTTTCTCTCAGTGCAGCCTGAGAGAGTGAAGTGTAAAGAGTGCAAAGTGTAGAGTGAAGAGTCAGCACCAACTGCATGTTGCAGCTAGCTTAGCTCTGCCCCGTTAGCTGGCATGGCGGAAGTGCTGCAACAGGAATGAGCTCCAGATTGACCCATTGCAGAGTCTTGGGGAGTTTGCGTCTGCTGCCAAGGTCAACGGCATCTAACTGTATCCATCTGCCCACTTTTAATTGCCCTCCGAGGTGTGCGAAGCGTGTCTGCGTTGAATTACAATTTACTAATTAGTTTGCACTTAAACGGCAGTTAAGCCACGAACTACGAGTTGTGAAAGGTACTCCAACTGCCAACTCCTCCACACTTATGGCCATTTTGTGACCCTGACTGCATAGTTAACCGTTAGCTGGCAAGGGCAGCGCAGCGACTGTAACGATTAGGACCACAACTGACCCAATTTATGGTCAAATAAAATTCATAAGGTTGCTGGAAAAATTTATGCAGATTTGTAATTGAATGAAAACAAATTTTTGTGTAAGTTTGTAGCGTTATTATTTTTTATTGGGCTTTTTTCGCAATATATACTAGACTATATATATATATATATATTTATTAATATTTTTTAATATATTTCTTTCACTTGTTCTTGCACTCACTTCAACATACATAGATCAGGCATGCATGAGAATCATATACAACATTTATCTCGTGCCAGTGTAATACATTTCACATATACATAATTTAAGCATACACACATACATCATCATAATCGTCATTATCATCATCATTTAATCAATAACATGAATTTTCGAAAATTATATAGTATCATAAAAGTCAACTAAATTCAATTGCTCGAAACAAACATAAGCATAAGATGCTAAATACAAATAAATAGAATACATAAGTTTAAGGTTAAAGCTAAATTAATTCATTAATTAATTCTGTTTCTTTTTATACATTTTTCACATTTTGTTGATTTTCAAGAGTTTGGTTTTTTTGTGTTTTTATTTTTTGTGTTTTTATTTTTTGCTTTGTCATTTTTTGTGTTAATTGAAATTGTTCTGATTTTATAAATTTTGTTTTGTTTTTCTTTTTTTGGTATTTTTTGTTGTTGTAAATTTGAAACTGTGAACATTAAAATCTACGCACAAATCGATTTTGTTTTTATATTTTACCAATTACTAATTGTTAAGTGTTAGATTTAAATATTTAAGTGTTTTGTTTTAATTGCTAAATTTTGATATTTATGCGGCTTTTGTTTTTGTCATTTTTTTGTAGATTTTTTTTAAATATAATATTTATATATGTTTTTTTGTTTGTTTTTTGTTTTTGGCAATTTAAAATACTAATTAAAATTAAGCGCCTTGCCTTTGCGCCATTTGCCATGATTGTTTGAATATGTTTGAATGCTCCTTTCAGAGAGTGTTTGTTTGTGTTTGTGTGTGTTTGGTTGTGTGTGTGTGTGTGTGTGTGTGGGTGTGTGTTGTTGTTGGCACAACAACAAACTAACAGCACTTGCGGTTGTTGTTGGCGCCGCTGGCCAACTTGCAATGTTGCATGTCGGAGCGACGTGGCCGCTGCCCCTTGGCCTGGAAGTCGCGCACCTTGTTGGCGCGCTTGATGGCGCTGCGGCAGAGCTGCTGATGCTGCTTCTTGTTGTTGTTCTATACACGAACGACAGAAAAGACAGACACGATTAGGACATGTTCTACACAGGGCTGCAAACCGGAACGAAACCGGAACTAAGCAGTATTTTTTACACTTTAAACAAAACAGTTCGCGGCATATTCAAAACTGGTCATTGCAGAAAATCCCAAAAAACATCCAATTTATCCTTCAAGTTTTTTATCGATATCTAATGTATTGTAATCGAATAATAGTTCAAGCTTTCAAGAGCCATTTAATTTATCCTAATCAAAGAAGTGTTTAAGCTTTTTATATATACATATAACTCGGTAAAGCACACCTTGTATAATTTGTAATTTATTAATTTGATCCTTAGCGGAACCTAAACATGGTTGGTTCAAAAAATTCTAAATTTAATTTCAGATTTTTATAAATAATTTTCCTAACCCTATAATATGAGTGATTAAAATTTATTCGTAAATCTAAGCAATCTAATCAGTCGTTTAGGACTGGGAATTATTTACCTTAAACTAAAATCCCGAACTGAGATTATAATACTTTTTGTAATACTATTTTGTGTACTTTTGTTTTAAAAAAAAAACTTTAAAACTTTCCAACGCTTGAGAGTTTTTACTTTAAACTAAAATCTCTAAACGATTATAATACTTTTTTGTACTTTGGGTTAGAAGAAACTTTAGAATTCTACAACTTTAGAACTGCTTCAAAGAAACTAAAACTTGATAAGAATTTTTGGTTCAGATGGTCACAAAAAATTTTCCTATGCTTGAATTTATATTGGTTAGATGCTTTTTGTACTTTTCGTTAAAAGAAATTTTAACTGGTCCCGAGAATTACATTTTTATGATTTTTTTTATGCTAATATAATTAAAATAGAGCTAAATTTAAATTTAAATTAATTTTTTTATTTAATTTAGTTTTCGAAATACTTTTAAGGAGAACCAGAAGCGAAATCAAAGTGTTGCTAGCTGCTGAGTCAAACATTTCCAAACAAAAACCATTTATAAAACACGGTTCGAACCGGTAACTGGGTTTGCAGCCCTGGGGCTGAAAGAACTCTCGCTCTAACATACCTTCTGGCTCTGGCGAGCCAGCGTCTGCTGCTTCAGCTCTGCGGCCGCATGGCGATCGTTGCGGGCGCTGGTGGAGCGCGGCTCCTGCACCACTTGCTCCATAGCCGCAACGTTTATAACCAGATCGGGCACCTCGTCATGTATGTCGTGGTACGGATCTTCTTCCGGTACTGCCTGGGATGCAGCTGCTCCGAGATCAAGTTGCACAAACGAATCCGTGCCGAGTCTGTTGGTTCTAATACTACGATAGACCGACATGCTGCAAGCAAAAAGAAGAAATTCATTAATATGTTTTACATCAAGTATACGCCATGTATGGCGATCGGAAATTTTGTGTGCAGGGTAATTAAATTCAAATTTACTTTTTATTTAATTTGATGATAACATCAAATGCTTAATTTTAATTAAATTTTTGATTTTGTCTGTTTACTGGGTTTAGTCGCTATTTAATAGGTCAATAAATAAGCAAAAATAATTTAATTTAATTTGGATGCTAAAACAACAAATTCTAATTTCAAATAGTTTAATATTTTTTAACGAGATTATTGTTTACTTTTAACTCAATTTAATTCTCTCTAATTAAACTACATAGTTATAGGCTTAATTTTATTTTATTTTTATTACATTGAATTAATTATATTTTTAATTTAATTTTGTCTTTTACTTTAAATTTTATTTATTTTATATTGTTATTATTATTATTGTTATTTATTTGTTATATTTTATTTTAAACTATAATTTGATATGTGATTTGCTATCGAGATAAATAAATGAATCAAAAGATAATAAATAAATAAAAAGATAAATAAATAAACAACTAGAAATAACTAACTAAAAATAAATAAATAAACAAATAAAAATATCTAAATAAATTTAAATAAATAAATAGTATGTGTGTAGCGTGTAAAACAAAAACACCAACCTTGGATGCTCAATCAAAAGATTCTCAAAGGGTGATGCTTCCATATTGGTTGGCCCAATCGAGGTGAAGCATGGCGGCGGTGTTACGTACCATGACTCCTCCATGATGCCAGAGCCAAAAGCCTTGCGGCTGCCGCTGCTGCCGTCGCTGCCGCTGCTGTTGTTGCTGCTGTTGCTTGCCTCGCTGCTGCAGGGCGAGACGGCAGCGGGGGCCGCGTACAAGGATTGGCTGATGAGCGAGCTGTCATTGTCCGCATCGCCAGCATCGGCATGGGGCACACTTCTGGGCGGGCTGAGGGTGGATACGGTCAGCGTGCGTGTGGCACGCGCGCGTTGCAAGTAGTTGCGCTGCTGCTGCGGCCGCGGTCCGCCGTACAAGGAATGCGTATTGATCAGCTGGCGGCGCCTGGAGACGCCGACAGCATTGCCAACAGCCGTTGGCGCCGCCTTCGGCTGTAGCTCTACCACAGATAGCTCCTCCTCGGAATCGCTGCGAGGCAACGAATCCTCCTCCTCGTCTGCAAACATCAAGAAGAGATATTATAATCAAAATTAAATTGTAATTAGTTTTTCTATTTCATTACGAGATTTTTATAATTTTGTAATATTTATTTCAACAAAAGGAATCGGTTTTCCCTTGACACTTACCCTCCTTCTCGACAATGTACCATTCGTCCTCGTCGAAGTCCTCCTCGATGACACACTCGCCGTTGGATGTCAGTAGCTTCGTTATGGTCGGCGGTTGCTTGCGTTGTCCGCCCTGCTGCTGCTGCTGTTGCAGGTGTCGCTGCCTGCCACGCCTGTTCTTGCCACCACCCCGCTTGGCCCCGGTACGCACCGTGCCACGACTGTTGCCCGCTATGGATGGCGTCGATGAGGTCACCTCAATTACATCTCCAACCGCCGCTGCAGGTTCACTGCCAGATTCGCTAGCGTTGACGTTGGCGTTCTCCTTCTCCGGATTCTCTGGATTATTGCTATTGGTATCAGACGTCGCTTGCGCTCCAAATAGAAACGTTGCGAGACTGCTAAACATTATACAATAGCTGCTGCGGCTGAGGTTGCGACTTGGTTGGCTCTCGATTGGGGTTTGGCTGGCTGATTGGTCGATGGATTGGTTGATTGATGATTGTTTGTGTTTGGCGTGTGATTGAATTTATTGCTTAACGAATTGAGATCAGTTTGTCTGAGAGAATAAGAGAGATTGCTTATATGTTCCTTGAATTGCTCAGTCTTTTATTTTGGTATTCCCTTTTGTACGTGGTGCTGCAAGTGAGAAGAAAAGCCAAAGAAATGCAATAAGTTAGCAATCGTTTAAGCAACACTTAGAGAATAACACAAGAAATTCGATATTATTGTTTTCTCATTATTTATTAAATTACAGACTTCACAGAAAAGCGCGCTGCGCGAGCTGTATTTACGATTTGTAATAAATTAAATTATACAATATTGCTTTTATTTTTATAAACTTTTATGCTTCATATTATTTTTCTGAGTGTACTAGTTTTTTCTGCGTGCAGTTAATTGCGCAATCAGCAATAATCCCACGCATGCTCAGCTTAGATGGCGTGGGCAGACGGGTCGGCTACTTAATGTTAGATTCGTTATTTGTTCTAGCCGCCATTGGTTTGGTTTTGAAATTAAAATTGCCTTATAGAAAAGTAAAATTGAAATTTCCATTTAAGTTGGCAAATTGCATTGATTAGACAATGATGATTATATGGTTTTTCGCGTGAAAAACTGCACAAATTATTTTGTGGCTTTTCTTCTTTGCATTGTTGACCTGCCAAGCTGCAGTTTGACAGCCACGGCATATAGTATATGATTATACATATATATATGTATATATAATAATATATGCTGTATGCCACAGTCCATTAAGCTGCCAAGTTGATAGCTCGAGTCTCATTCAAACACAGATACTCTGAGTGCAAATGGTGTGCATGCGCCGAGCATATGATCAAGGCAATTATATATGGCACAAACATCTATATAATTTCAATTGAGCGCACGTCATGTATGTAATCTGTGTGTGTGTGTGTGTGTGTGTGTGTATCTGTGTGTGCTCTGAATTGCTGTAAAACGTTTCTATTTGCAGCTGGAAATATAAGTCTGACGCTGATAATGCAAACTATGCCAATGGGCAATGCTAAATGATGTCTGTAGTTGATTATTCTCAGTGAAATTGTGCGCACACTAAGCCCCAAAGTAAAAGACAAAGCACAAACATGAATACACTCATAGATACTCACAAACATACACACACACACTCACAATAATCTCACGGTCAAAACAAAAGCAAAATGCTAATAAACAAAACAGAAAACACAAAACCATAACAAAACTGCAATTGCATTCAGCGTAATTTACAATTTGACCGCAAAAACAAAAACACACGAAGCAACTAAATAAGCCAAGTCTAACTAGCCCTCTCCCTCCCTCCCTGCTTTCTCCCCTCTCTCTCCCCCTTGCTTCTAGTACAGAAGGTAAAGCAGACGGGCAAGTGAAATCTGCAGCGACACAAAAGCCAACGCTAGCCCATAACCATATACAATTTAAGTCAGGCCAACTAACAATAGCTACACGTTGGTAACCAGCAAACGTGGCCTAAACCAAATGCCAACTGCAGCTGCAATTGCGACAATTTGGCTATTTGGCTATGGCCAAATGTCAGCGAAAGTTGCCCACAGCATTTGATTGACACAAAACTTTTGATATTATGGGAGCGCAATGGACTCCTCTGCCGATCAGCTGCAAATGCTAAATGCACTGAAAAAAAAACTACAGAGCGCTATAGAAATCGAAATAAAATAGGTCTAAAAATAGGTCTAAAAAATAAAATAATATTTAAATTGCATATAAAAAGTAGAAAAAAAAACATGTTAAAGATTTTTAGAGTTTCAACATCTTTTATTTATATATTTTTATTTTTATTGCATTCTAAGTTTATGAATGTGAATTTATTTATATTTCAAATATTTGCTAACAATATAATATTTTTAGTATTTTAAGCACGCCCGCAGTAAACTCTACAGAGTCTGAAGGCTCATTGCCACAACAAGCAAATATTTGGTTGCAACAATGCAGCTCAGCTAACCGCAAATATAGCTCAAGCTCTTGTGCCCAAAGTGTCATATAATATAGCTAAAATGCATATATGTCTCTAGGTATCTCTAGATGTTATTACGTACATATTTAGCAACTGCCATTGAGCTTGGCATTCTGAGCATGCATATTTGAAATATGTATACATATCTTACTATATATACTACTATAATTTGCCATTACGACATCCCGTATGGCTGCTGTCCATATATAGACAACTGCATACCAGGCTGTCATATTATTTTGAACACGTTCCGAATTGTATTGCGTTTGGCTTTTACTTTTGTTTTGCCAATTTCAAATACTAGCAGCAAACAGCTGATAAGAGCCAGCAGAAAAAAAACAATTGTAATAAACAAAGGCAATGACTGCACCGACTTGCACTTGAATCCAGAGCTAAATATATGTAGCATTGAAAATATATAATAATATTTATTAGTATGATTTCGATTAAACTCGCATTAATTTATTCGCCAAATACAGAATATAGAATTCTATATAAACCTAATCTGTTGTAATTTCGATTAAATTCTTTTAAATTAAGATTTTATTTATTCAATATATTATATTATGATTTCGATTAAATTCACATTAAATCATTTGCAATTTGGCAGTCTTTAAGGCATGTACTTTCTAGCTATAGCTATTTGTAGCTATACTCTATATAGTTACAATTTCAGAGCATTTATTTTTGCCTCTGGTTCTGCGCTGACCTTGATCGCTGAATGCCTGCTTATATAATTCTGCAGATGTGCCTATCATAAGCTATAGTATAGCTATCCATATAGTATCTGCAGTCTGGCCTTGGCTGTCTATGCAGCGACCAAAGTCAACAAACTGTGTTCAATTCTATTTAATTTGTTTTTTGTATTTTGATCTGATAAGGCAGCATTTATAATACTGTTTGAGCTGATAAATTCGTTAGTTTGCACACTCATGCCAGGGCAGACACGATGGCTAGACAGCTCAGCGTGAGTTTGTGTGTTTAAGTGAACAAGAGCTCAGCTACTAACTGCTAAATATATATATTAGATAGTTAATTACAGTCTAGCCTAGCGTGTGCTGTTTGTACAATTGATTAGCTCAGCGCTAGGAGGCAGAGACTGCAGCTCTGGTGGGGTTGGTCTAATGAACTTGAACTAATTAATTTCGTATAGATACGTAATAAATGTACTGTAATAAATATATAATATAATTTTTCTGAATTTATTTTGTAAAAGAATATAAAATTAAAGCTCTTGAATTTAAAAAAAAAAGTTATTTTATAAATTTACGATTCACCAACTTGCTTTGTTAAAAAGTTAAACTAAATTAAGGACTATTTAACTAAAAATTAGTTTAACTTGGTTTAAAATTCGACAGCTTGCTCTAAAAAAAGGCTATATAAAATCAAAAATTCATCAAATTCGTCAAAAATTAAACTAAATCCAAAAGCTTTCTAAACCAAATTAAATTTTCCTAAAAACATTTGCTGCAAAATTATATTTTTTATTATTAAATAAAATTCAAGATTCTTCCACTTGTTCTAAATGAAAACTAAACTAAATAAAAGCATCTACACTTTCGCTGAAATAAAACTGGTTTTCTGCCTTTAAGTCAGTTTGTGAAATATTTTCTTTCACTCATCGATAAAGCTTTTGCTGTAGCTATTTCGCCAACCAATTAAATTTAATGCAGGAATTTGACAGCTCAACCTGCGATAAGCACACAAAGAGTTATATCTAAAGCTTTTCAAGTGCAACGCAACAACAAAAGGCAATATATGTAAAAAAAAAAAAACCAATAGAAAAAAAATAAAAAAAACTATAGAACGCCCACACAAACGCCTATCAGGTTGACGTATCTGATTAGCTGAAAGCCTTTGTTGGGCCTTTGTGCTGGGTTTTATTTCTGGTTTGCGGATCAAGCTAAATATTACAGCTCCCAATCGAGTAGGTTAGCTGTATTTAATTTATTTAATTAAATCCAACCACAGGCATATACTAGATGCTATAGTAATAGCTATTATGCAATGCCTTGACAAAGACAAAGACGCTAGCTGACGTCACGGGCGACCTTGTAGCGAACCAAAAAATATATATTATAAATATATATATAATAAAATATATATATATATAAAGTAGAAGCAGCTGCAGTTAAAACACAATTTGACACTCCGCTCACCTGTTGTTTGAAGGCACTTTTAGCTGGGTTTTGAGTTGCAAAACTTAAAAAGGGTTTGGCATTAACGAAATGATACGAAATTAAAAAAAACACACACTATGTTTACAGATACAGGTACAACTAAAATAAAATCTATATTGAGGCAACAGCAACTGCAGATACTGCAAAGTCGACACTCGTTTGCCAACTGAAAAACCTCAGCGCATTCGACGGAAGCATATTTGAATTTCAAAAGAACAAAAGCTACAACAGTGAGCGCGAAATAACTACGTACGTGTGTGTGTAGCTGTATCTGTAGTTGTACACTCAGAAAAAAATTGATAACAAAATATATTTACTTGACTCTGAGCGAGAACGTATTTCATACAAGCAAAAAAAAAATTTTATTTTTATTGCGTTTTGCATATTTTATATATTTAAATACATTTAAAATCTTTTTTATTTTAAATCGAAGTGTATTTCTACGAAAATAAATTTTAGTTTGTTTTTAAATCAATGCAGTTAAAGGAAAAAAATTAAAAAAAAAAATGGTCTAAAAATTTATTGAAAAATAGATCTAAGATAGATAAAATATTTATCAAAAATAATTTATCAAAATAAGTACAAAATAGTAGTAGTAGAAACGCAGTAGGATTTTGGAAATTCAAACAAGTTTCTGCCCGCATTTCGCTAAGTGTAGCTGTATCTCTAGTATCTCTAGATTTAGCTGTATCTGTAGCTGTGGGTGTGCTGTAGATATGATTGTATTTGTATCTATAGCTGTTGCTTCTGCAGCTTAGCCCAAAAATTGTGTTTGCCTTTGTTGTTAGATATTTATCAACACTTTGGTTTTATCTTTACCGTTACGATGCGCTTATTTACCTAAGCATCCACTGCAATATTTTGTTTTTGTTGTTTGTTGTTTGTTGAATTTCTGTTTGTTTCACTTTCCTTTGCTGCACTTGGCTGCCGCTTCGCGTTGCGTTTGCTTTCAAATATCAGAGGCGAATGTCAACGGGGCGTCCCCAATCCCGAAACCAATCCCAGTCCCAGTTCAGCAGGCAGAGAGCAGAGAGCGTGCTCTTCTCTCCACTCTCCACTCTCTTCTCCACACACTGATTCTCTCATGCGCGATCAAGCGAGCGTATCTAAACACATAATTATGTATTTTTTTAAAACGCAAAAAGCGACGCCACAACAAACGCGCTTTTGGACAAAAGGGGGAGCAGCAAACAGGAAGGGGGCTAGCTGGTGGGCAGCTGGTAAACAAAAGCAAAAATTTATGCTGCACGAGCGTTTAGAGCAGCTGAGCAGCAGTGCCAGTGCTGAGAGAATTTTGGTTTAAAAAGTGGCTAAAAATGGCTAAAAATTATTTACAAGTGGCAAAAAAAAAATAAAATGCAGTAATCTTTTATTCAAAAATATTATAATTTTATAAAAATAAATCAATTTTTTTATCGAGTAACATGAAAAAAAAAGTTTTTATATTGTTACAAATAATAATTATGATTTAAAAATAATTGAAATGAAAAAATACTTTTCCACACTCTTATTTCCAAAATTTGTTTTATTCTTAAATTTAATTTAAATAATTTTAATTAATTAATTAATTTTAATAACAAGAGTTTGCTTTATATTGTTATCTATAATTTATAATCTTTCCGATAGCTTTATGAACCATTATCAAATTATTGAAATTTGAGCGTTTAAATAAAAATATATTCAAATAAAATCACTAAAAACTGCAAAAAAAAAAAAATAAAACTTAAAAATTGATAAATTTGTAGCTAATAAAGTTTACGAAAAAAGTTGCTGATTAGATCTAGGAGTGGCTAGGTCTAGCCAAAAAATAGCCAAAGTGACAGCACTGAGCAGCACTCGCTAGCTTCGTGCGAAGAGCGAAGAGCGACGAGCGATCATACGCAAAGTTCGTGTTATTTTGTTTACCAACAAAAGTCGCTCTCTCACACACGCACACACTCTCAAACCCATATATATACACTCTACTATATATACATATGTATATACCTAACGATCGCTCGATCAGCTGCGCTAACGTTTGCGCACTGACACACTTTCCATGCCCCTGCCGCCCAACTCCCCTTGCCCTATTGCCAGCTTTGTGTATCTTGTAGATAGTTTTTTTTCTTGCTTTTTTTCTATGGCAGACGCTTTGGCTCTTCGTTAGTATGTGCTTTAATGCTTAGTGTGTGACTAAGCTAGCAGTTTTTAGCTGTTTTTTGCTCTGTTTTGTTTTTTATTGATATTTTTTGCATTTTGTTTTCATTTTGTTATTCTGCGTCTGCTCAAAGTTCAATCTGAACACAATTTATACGCCTTTAATGCCAACTCATGGTTAGCATTGCAAAAATAATCATAATAACAACCAGAAACTAGTCGAAATTGCATTAAAATGCTAATGAATGTTTCAGAATATTTGTCTATCTACCATATAAATTGGTATGGTCTCGTTGCTAAACGCTGCAGGCATTCGAATTAAGTAAGGCAAAAAAGATACACTCTATAGCGTATTATGCAATTAATGTATAAACAAAGAATTGAGCAGAAAAAATTTTGAATTTTGCTAAGCGTAAAATTTTCTTAAAATGTTTTGGAAAGAATTTTTGTATTATTTTATAAAGATAGACAAAACTTAATCTTTATAAGCATTACAAACTCAGATTTGATTTTTGCAGATAAAATATTTAAAAATTACATATTTATATATCATTTTGCTTTAATATTAAATTTTTTTGAGAATTACTAAAATTATCATCATATTGCATTTATTTAGCAGAATAGAAAACTTTATATGTAGAGTATTTATTTTACGAGTGCACAGTGCACAAAACGAAAGCATTTTGGTTTATTTTTCCATAGAGGAATTACAAACACAATGGCCGCATTTAGGAAATGCTCTTAACGGCATCGACTATACTATAAACAAAAAAACCACTCCTAAAAGTTTTTAATGAGTCCAATAGAAAATATAAAACGCCCGCACCAAAAGCTCTAGATACTTGCTGATACATATATGCCATATATAGTACATATAACAATAAGAAATGTTCAACCTCGCGAACAGGTTCAAGGTGATTTGGTGTGTTTCTGCTTGTTCTATGCAATTCACTTTAAATTTCGAATATAGTATTTTTAGAAATTTTATCATGCAACAGCTGACGGTGGAAAGAGGCCAAAAAATTTGTGCTTAGCTTGTCTAATTTGCGGCGACAAAACGCTGGCTGACGTACAAAAGATACACAAGATTGAAGGGAAAAGATACATATGTATCTGAGCGCACAGAAAATGGCTCTATTTGTGTATATATGTATCTGGAAAGATCTTGTGATTTTTCGCACTGAAAACTAAAGCAAAGAAAACAAGGGAAAAAGTAGTTTATCATTTCTTTCGCACGCGCGTTGTTTATAAACAAAAAAAATCCAATGGTTTTCGACTATTGCGTAGAGAAATCGAAAATAATATGTAAACAAACTCTGGCGTCATTGCATCAAAAGAAGCAAAACAATATTAAAGACGAAAACAAAATAGAAAGGTATCAAGCAAAAACAACACTTAAAATGAAAATAAACAATTTGTCTATGCCTGGAATTTCGTATAGTATTTTTTATATTTTTTTTTAGGACTGCACTTTATCTAATCATCAGCTGTGTTTACTGATAAACATGCTGCCAGTTAGCTGCTCGACCCATAAATTAAAAGCATCTATGCCGAAACTCTAACAAATGTTTGCTCAATTCCAAACAAATGCGGCGGACAGCTTCAAATAAAAAATGTATATATAAATAAAACCAGGGCAGATCAGAGGTCGAGTTGAAATACTGCGCATAAGTCGAGGGCAAATCCTCCCTCAGCATACTTTGAACTGAATCTTAAAAGTGAATTCAAATGCGCAGTTTTTGAGGCACATAATGAAAAATAAAGCAGTCAAGTATCTCATAGATGCTTATTAGAAATGCATTATTATAATTATTGTTAATACAATGCATAAATAATCAGATCAATTTTAAACAGAAAATTTAAATCAATTTTGCGGAGCATGCAATATTTTTAAACATTTTTAAAATTTTGTTTTATTATTTTGTGTGGCTGTAGAATATTTATAATATAAATTTTATATTATTAGAAATTGCACAGTGCAAAAATTTGCACAATCGCTAATTACAGCTATAATTAAACAGTTAAACAATTCTATTATTGACGTGATGCAAACATAGCGCTAACTTTTGATCTTGCCAAACACTTGTTCTGGTTCTCGTTCTCGTTTATAGCGGGTATTGAGTAAGAGTTTGTTACACTGCGAGAAAATTTTAAGCGTTTTTATAGTTTTATAAAAAATTTGTTGTTTCTTTTTTTTTTTTCTTTATTAATCTGAGCTCATACAAGATTCTATTCCGGTTTGGAATTGAAATCTAGAACAAAGCAAGAGCTTTACGAATTATTCTCAATTTTTTCTGAGTGCAAGTTCATTGTCTGTGCTTATCAAGTGATCGATGATATATGTATGTATATAAGCATATGCACAGTCAGGTTCCTAAATACAATGCAATTAAATCTACACGCAAGTATTGGCAATGAGTATTAATATGAATGTCCATATAGAAATAATTATTTATTTCAGGTTAGCCCTGTATGCTGATAATTGCCAGCTAAATGAGCTTTTTATTAAGTATTATATATATATATTTGTAATACATATCATATCAATGCATGTTTTATAACGCGTAATTTCAATCGGCAATGCGACGCAGTTGATATTTTTAGGCAAACATCTTGCTGGGCCTGGGAGAAAGTATTTATCAGATACGCATTTAGTTTATCACTTTGTTTATCAGTCGTTTCTCTGAACTCTATATAGCTGTATTTTATATGTATAAAGCTGTGCCAGTAGGTCAATCTATTGTACAAATATTGTCAATCAATCAAGCTAACTGTCCCGCTGCCATTACATCAGTTTCTCGCTGTCGCAATCTATTCAAATTATTTATGCAATCGACGTAGTTTTATTGTACTTACAGCTCAGGTCTAAATTGAATGTTAATTAAGTCAAAAACAAGATTTTTACATGTATGAAAAATTATGGTAAAAATATTAAAAATAAAAAAGTGATATAAAATAATATTTGTTTATTTTTAATAATATTTATTAATTTATATATGTATTATTTTCATTTATTATATATTTAAAATGTATATCAAATTCGGAGTTGTGTGTAAATTAATTCTTTTAAATATTTATTTTTTAGCGACAAAATGCAAAAAAAATACAATTTATAAAATTATTATAATATTTTCGCTTTTTGTTATTTTTAGTGTTTCATCTTTAAATTACTCTTGTAGCTTTCAAATCTTGATTTAAATTTATTTTATTTAAATATAGCTATTATTTATCACCTGTTGTCTGATTTTAAAAATATATAAAATTAATAAACAGATATAAATAAATTATAAAATTTGATTCTACTTTAATTTTTCTATGAACATATATCATTCTGTTCTTACCAACACTTAATCAATAGTCTACTAAACACATTTGTTTTTTAAGCTGACTGCATTTATTATGACACCATAAACATTTTTGTCTAGTCTATAGATCTAAGACCCCCCCCCCCCCCTTTAGCCCCTTATAGACCCAACTGCAGTGGTGCTAAAATATATTTTTATTTTAACTGCTATTAGATAATTTTCCCATTTCCCCTGCAAGTCGGGCGAGTGTTATATCTATATCAGTATCTCCCTCTCTCATCTCTCTTTCTCTCTCGCTGATACTTTTTCTTCTCTCTCACTCTCTCAGTGTCTCTCTCTCCTCTGCGTTTTGCCACCCTGTGCTAACGCATTGGCATTTTGTTTACAAACAAATTGCCAGCATATGCGCCGTCTCAGCTGCGCAGTGGCAAAAGTATCTGTTACTGGGCCCTTAACCCATGATTTTTTCTTTCCACTGCAATTATGTATACATGTAGAATTATGTGTGTGTGTGTGTGTGTGTGTGTGTGTGTGTGTGTGTGTGTAGAAAGTAACAACTTCCGTGTAGGCCCACATCAAAACTTTTGCAGCTTCTATTTTTGGGGGTCACCTTAGCAGTTTGTGTATCTTTTTCATTGTGGGTTTTCCCTTGCGTTTAAATTTGTTGCTGGTTGCAGCCTATCGATTAATGTCGCTGCTGCTGCTGCAAATCAGCGCCTGTGCCAGTTATATATGTACACGTCAGCTACGCACATACAAAAATAAACTACCCCATGGACGGGCAGAGGAACAGGAACTGAGAGCAACGACAGCGGAGAGGGCGCAGGAGCTGCGCAGTTAGCAGCAGTGAATTGCAGCCTGAGCCTACCTGAGCAACTGCTCCCTGCCCCCCTCCCACCATGTCAGCTCAATTCCCCGTTATGACATCATATATGGTATATAGAAAACTCTTTGTCCCGACTGATTCGCTGACTGACAAGCAGAACAAATCGTTCTTACAAAAGGCAGTTGGGAAAATTAATACTCCATTTTTTTAAATTTCTTATACGCAGATATATGAATTTATTTATTTATTTTTTAAATATCTAATTCGCAGAGCATATCGTAATTTATTTATATATTTATAAAGATTTTAAAATGGAATTATTCTATATTTTACAATATGAACCCAAAGCAAAGAATTTTCTAACTTATTGAAGTTTTAAAGTTTTTCTATCTCAAATAAGAAAAATCTTGCTTTAAATACTTAATTAAAATAGGAAAACTATTGACTTTTCTCTCAGTGTGACTTGTATGGTGTGTAATTTCTATTATACTGCTAACAGCAAAAGAAATGCATAAATTTGGCTGCTATTTTGACATTTGACATATGGGAGTAGCTCAGGTTTTCCCAACCAACAAAACCATATTCAATGGATTTTCTGCTTTTTAGCTGTTTATATCGTAAATCAGCAAAAGTAAAGAAGAAGAAAAGGACTCGCTGCCTGGCACGAAATTGTTTTGAAAACCCCGAACACAAAACCCAGCACTTGAGACCTTTTTCTATTTGTTTGCGATATAAAGAAGGAGAGAGAAAGAGAGTTTGGGATTTATATAAATATATAAATAGAGAGAGAGAGAGAGAGAGAGAGAGGAAGAGAGCCGCCAGCTACAGCTAATTACAGTTAGAGAGTCGTGGACTAACTTTCGAATTATAGTTGTAGGGCCCGCAATGCGTGCCATTTTGGGATTAGCTGGCAGAAAGCGGCTTATGTGAGGGCTACCTGTTAATTTGCCCTCTGTTCTTGTAGTTTCTCGGTTCTTCTGCTGGCCCAGGTAAGCGCTAAACTGCCGCGTCAGTTGGCTGGGCGCTAATGATGACTTAATTGTTTAGGCCAGCAAACACAAAGCGGCCTGGACTGTTAGCCAACAATTGTCAATGCGCTTTTAGCTCTTTAAGCCTTTACTACAATCTTTTGTTTTGCTTTTGTTTTGCCAATTAAAGACTTGCAGCCAGATTCAGGCTGAAACTGAGCTGGCTTGTTAGTTCAAGTCCAAGTCGTGCTGGGCCCAAAAAAAAAAAAGCAGCTAAAACAAGTAACTGCCAGATACATACAGACACAAGCTGTTGTTGGCCAACATCAGCTGTTCGCTGTTTATGTTTTTTGCGATTTTTCTTTCGTTGATTTATACTCAGCTCGCTCTAACAGCCAGCTCTCTAGAAAAAAAAAAACGAATATCATAAAAAATAAAGAACTGGCAAAACAATGAAAACGGGCCTGCAAGACCTGTTCTGTTGGTTATTCTGCACATTCGCTGCATGATTCACTTGAACTGCGCTGATTTGGTATATGATTCTATAAACTCTTTGTATTCTCTGTACCCTCATCAAGCGTCAAGCATAAAGGTTTCTTCTGCGGTTTCTTTATTTCAATCAACCAAATTTCAACTACAAAAAAATATAAACATAAAAGAGGAAAAATTTTCTTTTTCTTTACCTTGGCTCTTGGCCAACGAACTTGTCTGTCAAAACGCAAATATTACGAGAAAATAGGCAATAAATTAAGCAAACATTCAGTGAAACAGGTGATAGAAAGTGTTGCCACTTTAGCTAGTTAAACAATTATTTTTAGCTATTAAAAAAATTTATTTTATATTTATTTTATTTAATAAGTTTAATTTTGATTATTTGATTATACTTATTTTATGTTCATCTATTTATTTTAATTCAATTTATTATTATTTATTTATTTCAAGAAATTTTTGTTAATTATTTAGTATATTTATTGTATACTTAAATATTTATGTCTGGCAGCACTGCTCACAAGTACTACACACAGTGTGAATGATTCCATGGTGATTCCCCTCTGATTCCTCACTGATTCCCCACTAATTTCTCACTGATTTTACATGCGTTTTACAGGAAAACGAATTTAAGGCTAATTAAGATGCCTATCAGGCTGACAAATGACTGAAAACCACAAACAACACAAAATGCTGACAGTTTCCAAGCAGTTTGTTCAAAATGCCAAAAGTTTTCATATATGTAAGTATATTTCCACTCGATGCCCGCTCTTATTGTTGAGTTTTCCCCATCGCATCACAGATAAAGATCAGCTGAAATGCTGAAAACGTGATGCAAGTCAAATTTATGGCTAATCGAAAGACAACTGAAAGCCAAACTAGAAACTAGTCTACAGATTTGCAGCTAACGATAAGACAGAGGCTTACTGACAAACATACAAACAGACAATACATACACACACACACACGCAATGAATGAACATGTTCGGCAGAAGCAGGCCTCTCAGGTCAGGCCTAAAACAGACACAGATACACACATACAAGCACAGCGAAGTGTGAACTCTGAGAATAAAATATACCCTGTACCTATGAAACGGTTAAAAGCAGAGTTTATAACTTAGTGCGAATGTATCTAAGGGGCAGAACGAGGCGTGGCAGACCCCATTAGGTATATATCTTCTTGGTCAGGAAGACGAGCTGAGTCGATTTGGCCCTGACTGTTTTTGGTAGAGATAATTATTGTCTACCAATTCGCTAAATGTCATCAAATTCGGTTTATAATTAAGAGATATGATGCATTAAAGTTTTGCTTATTTACAAAAACATGCTTATAGCCATATTATTAAATTATAATAAAAATGTTGTAAACAAAATATTGTTTGATTTTTGTTATATTGAAAATATATGGTACAGGGTATTTCACTGTCTGTCGCGTCCGACTGATCAGCTCCGCCCATTCTAATTTTTTTTTTAGTTTCTGTTTTTGTTTTTGTTGCCTGTTAGCGCTTCGCTGCATTTTCTATATGCATAAAATAATTTTACCAAATAAACGCATCAACACACACACATAGATACACACATACGCACACATAACACACGCATGTGTGTGTGTTTGTGTGTATCTGTGAGCAGTGCTCTTCTTCTTCTTTATCAACACCATCATCAGCTTCTGCTTATGCCATTTTTATGCTGACTTCCGTAAAAGCATTTGTTTTGCTTTTTGTTTTGCATTTTGATTTTGTTTTCTGATTTTGTTTTTGATATTTGTATTTGTGTTTGTGTTTTTGTTATGGGGGTTAAATTTACACTTACTTGCTTGGGTTTATTGATCCACTGCAAACTGCACACAATTTTTTTTATTTTTTTTTTGATTGAAAATAATTTAGTGAAAATTTTAAAAATTGTTTTTAATAAATTTTTTCACAAAAAATCTTGTTTTGCAAACAAATTGCATATATTGCGTTTGCAATATTTTTGTTGATTTGTGCTGTGTGCAGAATGTTTCTTGGGCTGAGGGGGAGTGTGAGCTGAGTGTAGTAGAAGCAAGACGAACAACACAAACTCCGTGACGTTTGCTAGCGACGACTGACGGCGAGCGAATGAAGAAGCAAGCCAAAGGCAAAGCCAAAGTTCGTTTGTCTCTTTTCTTTTCTTTTTTCTGTTTCGTTTTTGTTGGCCGCTGTTGTTGTTGCTGTTACTATTGCTAGTGGTGGTGGTTGGTGTTGGTGCTGGTGCTGGTGGCTCTACAGCTGAGCTCGACCACTGTTGCCACCTACGCTTTTTTCCCACCAAATCTGGATGTTTTTGAAGAGAGAAAAATTGAGAAACTGCGAAAGGCGGGATTATTTTTTGTAATCAATCATCATTTTGTCAACATTCGATATTCAGGAAAATGTACTAGTGAAATTGTTATTTTTAAATTATTTTTAGTTTTATTATTTTGTAAAGTATTTTAAATATTTTTTAGCTTTATTTTAGCTTTTTATTCTCGAACCAAATTGGCAACACTGAGCTCGACACACTTACCCTGTTTTCTGCTCTCTCTTCCTCCACTGCTGCGCCTGTGCGAGAGCGGGACTTTGCTATACGTCCATACCCTATGAAAATGCAGCCGAGCTGCACAGCATATGCAGGCCATTAACATAAATATGCGCGTTATAATATTTTACCACTTTTTCACAGCATAATTAAAACCATATTAAAGTAGTTTTTCGTTTATGCTCGCCATTAAACAAGTGTTAATAAATTTTCTTAGGGTATTTGCTTATCGCATCTTTAACATTTACATTTTCTCATGCTCTCTCTCGTTTTACAGTTCTCTCAGCATTAGCAGCTGACTTTTGTTTGTATACAAAAATCATATTGCATTTGAGCGCAGTGCGCGAGAGTGTGAGAGAGCGAACATGTGCCTGGGAGAGAGAGAACTGGTTTTTGCGCATAGCGCCATCTCTTTCGTACTGCCTTGCATATTCAATAAAGCAAAGCGAATTAAATAAAAACAATTATTTGTTATTGGTCTATAGAATATTGCATTAAATTCGTTTTGCTAAATAATTTTATTCTTTTTTTTTTAATATAGAAGCATATAAACAAAATTAAAAATTTTAAAATCTCAACAGTTAGTTTTGAAAAAGCAAATTTGAGACGCCAGCGCTCAAGTCGTGGCAAAAATATATCAAACTGCGCCTAACATCAGCAACTAATTAAATTTACAATAAAAACCACATTTAATTAGCGTTATTTTTCTAGAATTTAATTTAATAATGTCCCAAAATGTAAAGCGCAAAAACAGCAAACAGTGTGACCATTGTGCAAGGCATTTAAAATGTTAACGCAATTTTGACCAACGTTAAGTTGGCCGCAACACACATAATATATCGTTATCTGCATATCGAATCGGTATATCGATAGCATCTGCACGTGTGCGTTTTCTGCAGCGCATATTGAGTTTATTTCTTAAAAAACCATAAATAACACAAAATGGGCCGCTCGAATCGTTCGCGCAAACGCCGCGATGAAATGAACAAGATCAAGAAGGCGCGCTACGATGCCAAGGAGCTGATTCGCCTGAAGAAGACGCTGGGACTGCTCGACAAAGACGGCAAGGAGATCAAAATGGAAATCGGCGAAGTCGCCGAAATTAAATCAGCCAAGGAAATCAAGAGAGTAAGTAAAATAACCAAAAATATAGTGCATTTTAATCTCTAAACTATGCCAAATAGGCAGCCAAGTCGAAGGAGGAGCAGGAGCTGATTTACGAGCACCAGGAGAGCCTGGAAAAGGGAAAGCCCGTGGTGCAGGTGAACGAAAAAACTGGCATCGAGCACGTTTTCAACTCAAAAACGCTTAAAGATCAATTCGGAAATTACCCGGAATGGTTCAAAAAGAAGAAGACCGCCAAGCGTCTACGCAAGAAGCAGCACGCGCAGAAAAAGAACTTCAAACAGGCCTGGACAACGGTCAATGTGCCGCTTTAAAATCCCCTTTAAAGTTAGGTTTAAATTAGGTTTAAAGTTTACGTTACGAAAATAAGTTCTAATTGTTAACAAGAGTTTTATATTGATTAATAAAGCCTTAAAATTAGACATACAAAAGGTACAACTTAGAGACAACAAATATCGTTTAACGCTTAAACTAAAATTGGAAGCACAAATTAGTTCGATTTGTTTTGGGTGAAAAATAATATTTTTTTTAAGCAACTTGAATAATGAGAAGGATTAAAATCAATAAATACGACATTCGCTAATTCGTAATTTTTTTTAACTTTTAGGAAAAATAAAGTTAATTTTTAGAGGTAATTTTGTTTAGCATTTAAAAAACCCAAACATTGTTGCATCCGTCGGAAAACCCAGCAATCCGATAGAGCGATGTGCTTGGAATAAGCGGAAAAAGAAAACATTAGCTATTTCTAAGTTTACAAAGAACATTACACTATTTTTTTAACAATAGTTAGCGTATTTTTTAGCTATGAATATTCGGGTTATATTTCTTTATAAGGTTATTTAAGTATATTCGGATTACCTTTCCTCTTAAGATAATTCAAGAATATGTATATTTCCTATCCAATTTAAATTGGAAACTAAAAACCTTTCTCCGAAGGTTCAAATCAGTTATTTGAGAATACAAAATCATTTTTCCTTAACACCCTTAAAAAAACAAATATTCTAACGAAATTCAAAGCGGTATGAAGTGATTATTATGGGCTGATATCTAAACTTTCTTAAATATGCATATGCTAAATTTGCTATCAATGTTTGCAAAATCTATAACAACTTAAAAAAAACGCACCAAACTAATTTGTGCTTCCAATACATGTGACGAGAGAGCGTTTAAAAAATGGGAATTGCACGGAAAATCACAAGTTGGGAAATATATAAATTATATAGAAATTCTATAGAATAGAGTCTTAAACCTTATTGTATGGAACAATAGCTGCGCACACTACACAGAACTCCAGTTGTGTTTGCTATCCACGTATCTGTTGCAACCAGAGCCCGCGATGCCAATTCCCTTTCCCTTGCAGGTCATTCGGATTTCTCGGCCAGCTCTAGGGTCTCGGTGGAGTCCCCCTCCTGCTGCGCCTGCTGCTCCTCGATGCTGCCCTGTATGGGGTTGCTCTTCAGCACCGATCCTCCCGTGAAACCGAGTATGCCGCAGCCCACGGCCGCCAATCCCCCCGCCTTGATGCCCGCCACCATGCCAATGGGTCCGCCCACACAGGTGCCCAGAAGCGCACCCACCACGGGATACATGGCCTTCTTGTAGGTCAGAGCATTACGCAGATTCCGCTCCCCCTGCTGCACATTCTCCAGCGCCTCCTCCGCATTATCCGCAATATTTTGAACGCTCTCTGCCTGCTGTTGGGTCAATTCCCGCATGCCATGGAACATGCCTTGAAGATCGTAGATCTCGTGCTGCAGTCGCTCCATTTGCTCCAGACAGGCTTCTCTCTGGGCCAGCTGATGCTCCTCCAGCTGGAAGTCCGTCTGTAGCTGAGGCAGCGCACGCTGCAGAGCGGGAGCGTTATCAATATCGACTGTTTGGCTCTCCTGATCCTCATCGTAGAGCGAACCACGCGTCGAACTGGGCGACTTTAGCTTTAATTCTGTGGAAAATAGAATTGAGTAGAGGTAAAAAATATTTTATAAATTTAAAATGTAGAAAAGTATTGGTTAGTATTGGTATCATAGGGGGATTATCTCTGCTTAAACGCAAAAACCTTTTTTTCTGAGCTTTGAATGCGCATAACTTTGCCAAAACTCAACCAATTTACAAGCGGTTTGGATTTTTCTCAATCATTTGAGTGCGAAAATTGGATTTAAATAAGAAAAAGAAAAATAAAATTTTGATATTTTTTGCGAAAATTTGAAGATCTAAGGTTTCTAAAAATTATACAATTTTGTCGAAAAAAAATTTGTTTGTCATGTCGTAAGAATTGATGCTCTAAGGAATTGTATTGCAAAATTGTGCAGAAAAAAACAAACATGAGAGCATTTGGTGGAAAAATGCAGAATCTAGGGCCGATATTGGATTCATAGGGGAGTTATCACCATGCAGTGAAACATCGATATATCGGACAGTTCTGAAAACATCGAAAATATCGAATGTGCCATCGATAGCTTAGCTGAACTTACCTGCGAATTTGTTCATGCCCGCAAAGGCTTTATCCTTGCCGGGTTTCATGAGCTCATCGAATCGCGCCTGGTCCTGCTCACGCAGCTTTTCGCGCAGTGTATCCATCTCGAGCAGGAGGTTCTTGATCTGCTTTATCACCCGCATGGCGTTGAGCTCCTCCTTCTTGATCTTCTGCCAGTCGCCGAGGGCCAAACTCTTCTCGATGTTGCTGCGATGGTTCTGAAGTAATCCCAGATGATGAGGCACCGCCGAATCCTGGAACCTCTGAACGGACACCTCGACCTGCTTTAATGCCAGTTTTTGATCTCCCATCGTTGCACTTTGTACTGCTCGAGGCGAGGGTGAAATTGTCAATGAATTTCTCTTCTAATTTCTGCGGGTTAAACCCACATCCAGACGCACAGATCGACAGACAGAGAGGCGTAACCACAAGAGACGCAATTCAATATCTTGCACGATGCTCTGACTAATATTACAATTATTTACTCCGAATTCAACGTCACAGTTATATTACTAATAACCGACTTCTGCACATTCGAATTCCGTTTGACACTGATAATAATTCTTTTGTTTTGGTTTTGTAAAATTTGCAGCTGTTTTTGTTTTATTAATTCTCGCAAGTGAAGAGCAGAGAAGGTAACGCCTTGAAATGCGCACGCTCTTTGCTTAGCACGCTGACGTCACAGCTGGCAATTGAAATTTCTCACTTAAGTTTAGCAGAATACTAAAGAATTGTTCTAAAACACAAAATATTTTTCGCCTTATTTGCGTTTCTAACTTCAATTTAAGTATTCTTTTAAGTATTTTTTTCGTAAATCTATTCAATTATGTTAAATTTCACGCAATACCTTACCTTTTCTCATACCATGCGCAAGTGCTGCCAACTCGCCTTGAAATACACTCCATAACATTTTGTGACATGCTGGCAACGCCCAACTGTTAACTGTGCGCGCACTGAACATGAAATTTAAAATATTCTAGCTAGCTTGCCCCGACAAACTCGCTATGCAAACTTTGTAACATGCTGGCAGCACCCAACTGTTAACATAGCCCGCGCAGCTAACATTAAATTCAAAATGTTGTGGCGTATACAAAAGTGTATTTATTGTTGCGCTTCTTTCTCATATATATTATATACAAATACATGCAAATACTAGACACAAAATTATCAACTTACAGCTAGAGCATTCGGGTTTAATACATACATTTATGACACATTTGCTTAAGTACTAAATGAACTTAAAATTGTTAATTAAGTATTATTATTTGTATTTTTGTATGATGTTTAGAGACTACGGAGGCACTTGCGTTCGGGAATGGCTTACAAGCAGGAGAGCAGCTACAGTTACACAAACAAAATAATAATTAAATTAACTAAACATTTAATGGCTAATATTAAAATGCAGTTCTGTGTTGGCATTAGCCCCCCTCTCTCCATCTCTCCGCCTAGGGGCAATTGGCATTCGGTCCGTTCCGACATTTCAGGAGCATATTCAACATGCTCTCCAGCTTATTCGTGCGGGATTCCGTCTTGTAGAGATTGGTTTGTATGCGATTTACGTCCTGCGTTTGCTTTTCCTGAAATGAGAAAAAGTTATTGACAATACGCAGAAGAAAAATATCCTTCTAATATTATTTCTCATTTTTATCCTATTTCATTTTGATGATCGCTTATAGAATGTTGAATCTAGAGTTATTACATATAATTTTTTCTCTGTGTATTTCTCTAAGAGATCTTTAATCCTTACCAAAGTATTCAGCCTGCTTTTGAGCGTATCGACCACATTGTAGGTGGCCTGCAGCGACTTTTGCAGCTCGTTCGTGTGTATTCTCTCATTGGCCAACGATCTTTCGATCTTGTGCAGTCTCGTAGCTACCTCCGAGTCCATATCGTCGATATCGTTCTCCAGATCCCGCGCCTCAAACGCATCATCCGCATGGGACGATGTCTTCCGACAGCTCTGCTGATCCGACTGCAGGATAAAACCGGGCCGACAGCGACACATGTAGGAGCCCATGGTATTGACACACTGCTGATCGCAAGGTTTCTCCGTATCGCATTCGTTCACATCCTGCTCGCAATACCGACCCGTATAGCCGGAAGGACAGCTGCACATCTGCGGGGCAGTGCAATTGCCGCCATTGTAACAACGCGTGGTGCAAATAGCTGAGGAGAAAGGTGTAAACATTATTTTACGAATTTGAATACGATGACTTTTTCAGCCACCACACGTCTGCATCACATGGCTGCAACCACTGCACTGTGATTAGCAGCACTGCAGCAGCAGTGGAGGGTGTTCATATGCAAACCCAAAGTAAGTAATGTCAGGATTTCCTTAGGATTTCCCAAAGGATTTTCCTTTCCTATTTGTCACCTACGTTTCATGCACGCATCCGAATGCGGCGTCTCCCGGCTCCAGCCCGTGCAGCAGTCGTAGGTGATCTGGTGCGCCGGCTTGTGCTTGATGACGTCCCGATAGGCGGGCTCATCCACCAGCTGGACTCGCGTGCACATCTGTCCCGAGTGCGTGGGCGGCTGACATGGGGTGCTGATGTGTTTCCAGGTCTGTCGCGTGTACAGCTCCGTTGTCTTCACCGGCATCGTGATGGTGCGCTGTTGCACGCAAATGTGTCGTCTGTGGAGCACAGAAAAACCCAAAGAAAAAAAGTGAAATTAAAAACTGTAAACGAAAACGAAAACGAAACTGACTTTTCCAGCTGGCCAGACCAGCAGACGCGCCGACATGCCAATTACTGTCATAATAAAATAAAATAAAATTAAAAAAAAAAACGCAACTCTGCAACAGGTTGCAGGCCTGTTGCATCTGCAGAATTGTCACAAATGTCGCTGGCTGTCATTAAACTGCGTGAATACAAGCGTGTCATGGGCTGCCTGTAAATCAGCGATGAAAACTATGTGAAAAGTCTCAAATTTTCCCAAAAAAAAAACCCCAACTTTTTGGCCAATAAAAACTTAAGTAAATTAAACTCTATCAAACGCTAAAAAGCTAAAACTCGTTAAAGTTAAGTGTTTTGAAACGTTTAAAATGCGTGCTTAGTTTTATTATGCAATAAATTCAAATTTGGCGCGCTGTTAACTTTAAGCTTCTATCTGGCAACGCGCAAATTAAGATTTTTACGCTTCCAGTGCTGCCAGACTAATTTACAGCTTCAAAAACCGTTACTTCTGTTTTTAAACCCAAACAAAAATTATGAATTATTAAAAAATGCATACGAATAAATTTGTAATTTATTTTTAATGCATTGTTACATTTTCGAGTGCCAACTGTGGCAGCGTGCACTGCAAATAAAAACCAATCATTAAGTTTGCCATAAATTGCAGCATTAAAACCGTGACCCAATTCATAAAACTAACTGAACAATCGGGCCATAGGTCATGCAATGTTGTTATGCATTTTGCCAGGGACACAGGTGCTGTTTATAGCTTATTTATAGCAAGCCGCCTGAGCAGCCATAAACACCAAACCAATGGCTGTCAAACTGCATCGAACACATTGTAGAAACCGAAGACCGAAAACCTTTAGCCGCCAGCGTTCAACACACGTAAATGCTGTTAATAAACGGTTTTTGAACACAAAAATGCAAGTTTTTGCAGTGGCTTTTTGATATTTCGTATAGCCCAAAAAAGTGTATAACCCAAACAATAAAGTGAGGCGAACAGACCGAGCGCGCATCCATAAATTTTGCCAGTAGCTCGAAAAGGGGTAGGCACAGGAACGGATTTTCCACTCAACAGCTGCCTAAGGCTCCTTGATTGAGGGGCCAGCAAATTAGGCAATAATAATTGTGTTTATTTTAAAATATATATGAAAATCAAGAACACCAATAAGAGTTAATACAAATATTTATGCATGTTTTTTAGTCATAATTCATTTGAAAACTATATCATACAATTTTAGAACAAACTGTTTTTTTTTTCGAAAATTGAAAATTTTTTAAGGGGGTAGGGTTAAAATTATTGGAAAATTTGCCCAAAATTTTTTTTAATTTTTCTTTGATCTAACACTAGTATTTGATTTTCGCACTGAAATTATGTGTAAAAAAAAACACACCGTTTAAAAATTACATCGGTTTTAGAAAAGTTATGCTCATTCAAAGTGTAACAAAAAAGCCTTTTTTTTGGTTTCAGAATTCTTAGGGTTTTTTCACCTTCAAATAAACATTTTCAGCTGGACCTGGCTTAAATTTAAATAAATACATTTATATCAATTGTCAATTTTAAACCAAATAATATTATATAAAATTTTGCAAATAAAACTGATTTAAATTTTGAAAATTAAAGGGCCCCTCAGGAGGCAAGAACGGCCCTGAGATTGCTGCTGGTTGGTGTCGTAATTGGCAATGCGGGCCAAACAATTGCAGGCGCGTGACGTGGCCACTGACTAACTGACAAACTGACAGACTGACGGACTGAGGAGGTGTGGGACTGAGGAAGGCTTGTAGCTGTTGACGTTCGTTGGGTTTACCGTTGTTAGCCAAATTTGTGACTTGGCCAGGGTAATAAGTATAACAACAGGCGAAATAACGAAGCTCAGAGTGGTCCTGGGACTTGGGAACATTAAACAATTTCTTTATTGCAGCGCTTGCATATTTATGCATACTCCAAGTTGTTGCTGCTGCTGCTGCTGCTAACTGTAACTGGACTGCCCCGCCCCCTTGTGCCATAATTCTCACGTTATTTATGCAGCAATGTTCTCAGCTCTCAGTTCTCAGCATTAAGGGCGCCACAACAACAACAACAGCAACAACGGCAACTACAAAACGCGGAAGTTTTTCTTTCGAAGTCAAAACTGTGCCAACAAAAAATGTGCAACATGAAATGTTCATTCGGATTCCCCTTCCCGTTTCCCATTCCCTGTCCCTGTCCCCATTCCGCCGCCTGCATAAATCTTAGCCAGCTTCATATCCCATATGCCTCCGCATCCGTAGACCGCCTGCAGTGCAACACCCCACCCCACCCGTCCCTCCATCCGTCCCTGCACTCTGTCTGCCTGAATGGCTTCATTGTTTTGTCTAGAAACGTTTAGACTAAAATTAAATTTGAATTTGAATTCTTAATTGTTCAACGACTGGAACACCTGTAGCTAGGGCTTCAGCTTTACGCTCTGACCCTTGGAAAAAAATGGAAATTAAAATTAAAATGAAAATGAAAACAAGACTTGACCTGAAATTGTGGCATGTGTCCAGCGTTGCGGGTTTAGCTTATTTAAAGCTAGATCTAGCTGTTTTCAAAATGCGCTTTTCAAAGATTTGACAATCCTGAGGTGAAATTTTATAGCAAAATTTGGAGTTAGGTCATTTCTTAGCATACCCATTTAATATTTATTTATTTATTTCCATATTTATTAGTATATCATATTTTTCAGCATACCTATTTAAAATTTTTATTTATTTCCAAATACATTGATTTATTATATTTAGCTGTTTTTGGCTTATTTCTGATGTGGATCAGGCTGATGTAGGCGTTGAAATCTGGCAACTCTGCGCGTGTCTGCCATAAAGCGCTTGCTGCATTCTGCTATAAATTTATATAAGCAGTGAAATTGAATGTAGTATTTCTTTTTCGTTTACCAAAAAATTATAAAAACATCAATCAAAATGTATTTCACATGAAATTGTTTTGCACCGTGGGCCAATTAATCAAAATAATTTAAAACTGTTAAATTTTACAAGAAATGCAGCGAGTTTGTGGGTTTTGGCTGGCGGAGATCGTGTGGCAAACGGAGAGAGTAAGAGAAAGAGAGTGAGAGAAAGAGAAACAGTGAGGCAAAGTCTGTTAAGCATAAGCCAGGTTTTATTTATTTTTCATTTTATTTTGGGGCCTGAACCTTAAGTGCGTTTTATTGATTTACGATTTGTTTTTATTGAACGCCAAACAGAAATTGATGAGCCTCCGTTTTCTGAGTCAGCGCCATCTACAGGCCAAAAGGTGAACCCTCAGCATGAGTGTGCGTGTCGATGCGTGTGCATGTGTGTGTGTGTGTGGGCGGAAACTTAATGGACTTCCAGAGCTGGCTAAATAAATGGCCCAACACATTTATAGAGAGCTGCTTTAGATCTCCCTCGCTCACTCGCTTACTCTGTCTGCTTCTCTTTCTCTATCTCTCTTTCTTTCTCCCTCTTTCTATCTTTCTCTATCTATCTCTGCAACAATAACAATTTACAATTTTACAATGCAAATTTTTGGTTTTAATATTAAGCTCCTACAGATTTGCATATTAATTGCCTGCTATAAAACAAGTTAAATTTTATTTAAATATTTAAGCACTTTATCTCTATGGGAGATATATAAAATTTAAAAAAAATGCAGTAAAAACTCGCTTATCAGTTTCGATTTTGCCAAATGTTATTTAACATTACCAAACAGCAAGATAAATTTATTATGTATTAGTAATATTTGAAATGATAAACGGTTTCCTTTTGATTCAAGGAGTCTTCGGTATCTTTCGGGGCTTTCAATTAACTTTGTATATAAGGATATATAGCCTTTATAGGCGAGCCTGCTACCCGCTGCATTGCTTGTAATGCAGGAGGTATGCTTGGAGAGCCAGCGAGGTGAGCGGCTAAGCGCTGCCTAGGAGGCGAGCTGGCTATCCGCTGCATTACTTGTAATGCAGGAGGTATGCTTGGAGAGCCAGCGAGGTGAGCGGCTAAGCGCTGCCTAGGAGGCGAGCTGGCTATCCGCTGCATTACTTGAAATGCAGGAGGTATGCTTGGAGAGCCAGCGAGGTGAGCGGCTAAGCGCTGCCTAGGAGGCGAGCTGGCTATCCGCTGCATTACTTGTAATGGTATGCTTGGAGGTATGCTTGGAGAACCCGCAAGAGTGAGCGACCAAAGAGGAGAGTGGCTAAGCGCTGCCTATTATATTAAATTATATTTTGAATATAAAGTACAGGGTATTGTGCGGTCGGGCACGTCCGATTGATCTGCCCCGTCAAAAATTTTTTTTAATGATTTTTTAAGTATTTTATAAAATATATTATACGAAATATTAAGCATTATTAGCAATAAATAACTTGTATTTATGTTGAGCTGTCAGCAATTCGGCTTGATTATAATAATTATTAAATGAAACAAAGCTAAGTTGCAAGCAGACAAAGCCTTTTGTAAGGAAGGGCTTTTGTTTTATTTAATAAACAATTCATTATTGTGAAAACTATGTATTAAGACGCTTTGACTTGCTTAAGTTGGTATTAATTTCTTTTGTGGCTCAATGAATGCCCTTAACATATTGTAAAACCTTTACAATTTGAACAAAGGCAATGAGGCGCTTTAATAGAGCTCTCGTATATAGAGCTTAACTTGGGTCAAGTTAAATCATTTTTATGAGCTATTTCTTCCACTCGGGGGTTATTTTCTCACAATCAGCGATGCGTTGTTAAGCGTTAAACCCGTTTACAATATGCACCGTCAATCGCAGCGAAAACGCATTTAAAAAACAGTTAAAAGAGCCCACAAAACTTGGCGACACTTAACAGCTATAAAACGCTCGAACTTGGCTGCTTTGTTAACTGCTTTCCATAACAATTTTAATAAAAAATATATATACATTATACTTATAGTTTATGGGTGAAAACGTTAAAGGTTAAGCAAAGTTGGTTAGCCAACTAACTAACTGTAATGCAGTCTCAGGCCAACTAATCTGATTTGTGGCATGAAATTAGAATCTAAATTGCTTTGGCCAGCGCAAAAAGCAATTGCAACTGCCAGCCATGACTTGGTCAAAAGTAAGGCAGAAGAACTGGCCAAATGCATCATTAGGCATTTTGCAGTTGCAACTGCAACAACTCCCACAACTTCACTCCCCTCCCCACCTTCCCTCATTGCAGCAACACGATGACAACCACGACAAGAGCAAGAGCAACAAACACAACAACTATTACAACCACAAGCTCTGCGACTACACTCAGAAAAACAAAGCATTCGTCTTTCTGCAAAATAAAGCTCTTAAATTGATATTGGTTTGCTTTAGAATGCAAGTAAAAATGATATAGAATCGACAATAGATCAAAAATGAAAACCGATTAAAACTAAGTACAAAGATTTGTATCTTATTAAAAGGAAAATATTCGCACTTAAATCAAACATTTCTGATAACGAAATAATTTAATAAAAATAGCTTATTTTTGGTCACCAAAAATTTTAATTTTTTCCAAAACCCTCTAGATTTTTCTCTCAGTGTGCCTTGCATTTTTAGACATGCTTCCTGGTCTTCTTGCATTTGGTCAGGCTTTGCTGCTTGGCTGCCCCTTTATTTGGCTTTTTACTTAGCGTTAAAGGCAAACGCCCCTGTGACCAGAAGGACAGCGCAGAAAGACGGACAGTCGGACAGAGGGACAGACGCAAAGGCGGACGCACTGCATCAGAATTTCTAATAATATTTTAGCCATGCTCCATGCCATCCATGGGCAAGTGTAGCCACATTTTGCCGCTTTTAGTATTATTCCGCTTTAGTCAAGAATTATTATAGCACTTAGAGCAGCAGCTCAACGATAATTGCTGGCAGAAAGTGAACGAATATGGCATGCTCTGCCTTTTACATTTAGTTTACATAACAGCACTGTTAAGCAGATTTCCACTGTTAACTCGGGTTCAATGTCCTATAACTTATATCACACTCGGACTATCAATAAAAAAGAAGTTGAATAAAAAATTAGGTCATGAAAGAATTTAATATTAAAAAAAAATGTTTTTAAATAATTATGTAAAAATTCGTGAGTTCTATAAAAATCATAGCTACAAATGTATGAATGATTTTTTTTTTTTTTCAACCATGTTTGTTTCTTAAATAATTTTTACATTTATAGATTTATTGTGATCAAATTTTCAGCAAAGTTTTAGATATGCAAAACCTATTATTATGCCATTTATCGGACTTTAAACACTAATATTCTGCTTGCCATGCAGTTTTAAATGTAGACAATATTTAACAATTTTCTAAGTTGTCATTTAGTACAGTGTATAACTGTTACACTTTTGGCGATAAAATATTTATACCCATTTCTTCTCTAACCTTTGGCAGTGCAAAGAAACCGCCAGTCACGGATCTGTCTAACCGCATTGAGTCAGTTCTAATTTGGCCCGTAAATTTGTCTTGCGAGGATTATGCAATAAAAAGAGGAGGCACAGAGAGAGAAAGAGTGTGAGTGGAAAAGTGAAATGAAAATTGCGAACGCGGCAATGTCAGACGAACTGTCTAACGCGTTGACTCTCTCAAGAGTCATCATCAAGTGCCGCAAGCTGCAACGCATAAGCTGTATAGGAAGGAGGAGGAGGAGTTGAAGCTCTAGCTGATTATATGCGAAGGAAGTGAGTGCAAACAAAAAGCCATGGGCTCTATGGAAAGTTCAGTGGCCGTCACAACACAATCGCATACACAGAGAGAAAAAATCAATTAGAAATAGAAATAGAAAATTAGAGCAACCATTATGAAAATGTGGATAGTTATCACCATTAAAGCGTGGTACAGACAAAAAAGTAAGAATGTGCAATACTGAAGCGCATTTTTAAAATACATTTGAAACATTTCAGAATTATGTATTAAATATATATTACAGGCTATTTTAAAGTGGAGCGCGTTCGACTGATCTGCTATGCCCATTCTAGTTCTAGAACAGAATATTTGGCTCTGTAGTATCTTAAAACTAGAGTTTTAATGTTCATTTTAGTTTAAAGAATTTACATTCTCTAAAATTAAGATCTTTCGAACCTAATGTTGTTAATTGTTATTCTGAACATATTTCGCTCTGTGTATCTTATGCATTTTCCATACAACATAATCGTTTGGGCCGATAAGCGATCTCTCAGTCCATGGGCCTGTCAATGCGTTGCGCCCTACTAATGCGGCCCAGTGTCTTGGCCATGTACGGGGCTGGGGGCTGGGGGCTAGGGGCTTGGGGATTGGGGACTGTTGGGCTGGTGTAAAGCATGATTAATGCCCCAAACTTGTTTAAACAACAGCCGTGCCGAGCCGTGGCCGAAAATCCGATTAGTGAAGTGAGCGTGAGCAATGCAGAAGCAACAAACATGCACCGGAGAGAAGGAGACCCCGACCCCCAGAGCCCAACACTGAGGCGCAGACCCAGACCCAGTTGCAAGCTCAGAGCGACGTGCACGATTTCCATTTTATTTAATTTTTTTTATTTTTTCTTTCTATGGAAACTGCTAAACACAAAGCGTAGAGAAAAACGAGCGACGCGCACACACAAATTTTCATCAAATTAACATATTTTCGGTTGTTATTTATTTTGAGTTTTATATAGTAGTAGTATTTTCTTCGACATTTTGTGGAGTGTTAAAGATTGATATCGGAAATCGCGTGAAATCGTCGACTACCTAATTTTATTTCTGAAAGCTCTATGCCTGAATGAAGTTATTGTTTAACTTGCTGTCACTTTTCCCAGTCGTCAGCGCTTGATATCCAATTGCAACATAATTAAGTAAAGCAAATGTTGCATGCCATGTCTCATTCTGCCTCTCCTCGGCTCTTTCTCTGGCTGTTATCTCTGGGGCAGTTGCATGTGCATGTTTATATGGAATTTTGTGCGTCATGTTGCACCGTTGCACTGCACACTGGGTCAGTTTTCCCTTTTTTCGAGCATAAAATAATAAAGTTAAGGAGACGAAAATTGGTAAGATCGCGCCTAGGTTTCCAATAAGTATAAATGAGAAAATTTTTAAGTATTTCGAAATATTCGGCTGGTTAGAGAGTACTACTTCGAATGATGCCAAACACTCTGATCAGCGATCTTAGAATTGAAAAATGTCTAAATGTTTTGTATGAGAGAAGGTTGCAGTGGGGTTCGATTCGATATACATGAGATACGCCCTTCGATATTATTATATAAAATTTTGGCTGTTTTTAATTTTCGGGATTTTCGGCCCAGTGTGCACTGTGGCTTTTGGTGCGGTTCGTGTGTGGCAGGCGCACAGTTTTGTTGTCTTTTAGAGTATGCATTTGCCTGCAAGACAAAGCGCCAAGTAAACACAACAAACAAGTTTACATGTAATACTGCCCAGCTGTCTGTCTGCCTGTCTGTCTGTCGGTCTGTCTGTCTTTCTGTCTGTCTGTCTATCTGTCCAGTTGTCTCTCTGGCTCAAGCCTGGGCCTGCCAGCATTGCATTAACCCAATTTTCAACTTGAGATGCGAAGCTGCATGATTTGCAAATTACTTGTTGTAGTTTTTGTTGCCTCTGTCGGTCTGTCCGTCTGTTTATCTCTGTCTCTGTCTCTGTCCCTGTCTCTATCTCCGTCTGCTTTGTTTGTGACTTACTCACTTCTAAGCATATGAAATCACACTAATTGCATTGATCTTTGCCTGTCTGAATGCCAACACTTTGCCCCCATAAGTCTCTAACGCGTGGTCAACGCCATAACAACTTTTCAAGTATTCCGAATTCCGTTTCCATACCTGGAAATTCACGTAATTGTTGCCTGTAATTCGTAATATTTACGACTTGCAATTTTTCGATTTTATGGGGTATATTAGCAGCCGACTTTATAGATATTATAAAGTTGTTAACGAATCTATTAAGAGAAACAAATCAATATGCACAATAAAAACATGCAAATTTAAAAACTCTCTCTTTCTAATATAAGTGATTTATAGGGTATTTAGTTATTGCCTTAGTCTTTTACTGTACGTTGCAACCGACTCGACTGTAAATGTGTTTAATTTAATATTTATTTAAATATTATAATTAAATAATTTGTAGAGCAATTACAGCGCTCGCCTACAGTCGGTTGCATCCCACTGCTCCGCGTATTAAATGTTGCATTAATTATAGCAAAAACTGGCTGGGACTCTGCATTGACTATTTGCCTATGCCGCAGTCTAAGCTGCAACTATGTCAACTGGCGTGGCAGATGCACGTGTTCACAATGTGCTTGCAACACCCACAGTCGAAGTCATTACAGTTTCAGCTGCTTCTTCTGCTCCCTCTCCATCTCCTTTTGCTAAGCGGGAAAACTCATTAAAGCTCCGGCTGTTGCTGTTGCTGCTGCCTGGGCCAAGGTTTTACCCTTGATACCCCCGTGACTGATGGGGCATGACTTGGTCTTAAGATAAGACTTGCAACATTGGCAACAGGCTACAGTCTCGACTCCGGCACGTGTAGGCGTGCCCAATGAGGCATAATGCTTCACGCTGCAAAATGTTAACGAATTTTCCAGAGGACGCATTCTAAGTGGCAATGGCAATGCTGTTTTTCCAACATTTGCAACATATCAAACGAAAGACTGGGTGGGGCAGCAGGGAGGGGGCAGGTGGAGGTTGGTAATTATTGTGCAGCCAATAAGCTGGCCGGAAAACCTAAGCGAAGTTGCCGCCTGCGATTGTTGACAAGCAATTTGCAGGCTAGAGAGCCAAACTTGCAACTTAGGGTACACAGAAAAAAAAATACACAAACATAATTTACAAAAACAAATTAAAAAAAAATATTTTCAAAATTATTACTTAAGAATAAAATAAATTGTATAAAAATTAAAATAAAATATGTAAAACACATGAAATATAATAAAATCACTACAAAAATTACAAAATAATGAGTATAAGAAACTTACATTTCAAAATTTTAAAACCATTGTAAAAACAATTTAAAAAATAAATTTTAAAAAATTTAACAAATTATAAAATCAAATTGTTATAAATTTTTCACAGTGTACCGCTTGCGCTCAGCTGTGCGTCAGTTTTGTGGCAAATGTGGCGAGGGTCACAAAGTTGCCTAAAGTGCACATAACTCTTTTAGGCTATTTATTGTTGTTGCAGTTGCTGTTGCTGTTGCTGTTGCTGTTTGTTGCAGTTGCATTGTTGTGCCATTGTTGCACGTGTGTGTGTGTGTGTGTGTGCTTGTGGCAAGAGTGCTGTTGCTTGTAGCTGCAATTGAAGTCAAGGCTCTGCTTTGTTTATCTGTATTGAGCCAAAATATTGTGCAGCCTGCAACTGAGCATGGTTGTTGCAAGTGGCCTTTGCAGCGTGCAAACGTCAAACCCACAACTTGTGGCACAAACGCAGCATTTGCATAATTAATGCATGTGGCAACGTGACGTAATCGGCGCCAAATTTATATATATTTCTAAAGGAAATCTTCAATCACAGCCTGCGCCAAATACAGACATCAATCAATTGTCAGACTGCAACAACAACAACAACAACAACAACTTGCCACAACGCGCACAAATTGAATTCATCAGCGGCTGGCAACATGTGGCAAGCTGTGGGGCAGCTTACTGGGGTTATGCCTCATTTTTTATATATTGCAGATATCTGCAAATCGGCGCATATTTGACGCTGATTAACACTGTGCGGCTTGCCGCCGGCGCAACTGCAATTGAAACGTTGCAACGTTGCACGTTGCAAGTCGCAAGTTGCAGGCTGCAAGTTGCCGCACCAAGTGCTGCGGCAGCGTGTGAATATCTGCAGCAGTCATTTCCATAAACATTATGCCAACTTGCAACATTGGCAAACAGTTGCAACTGCAACTGCTGCACGTGCAGCGTTTAAATAAATAAAAATCGAGGCAAGGCAAACGTCAACTTAGTTAACGTTATTGTTGTTATTGTGTCGCCTACGTGCCACAAACTTGCCTCAAGAGTTGTGGCAGGCTCCGTTGTATTTGTTTTTTTGTTATTTTCTAGAACCTGCCACCTGACTGTTGCACCACGGTGCAGGCCAGAGCAATTTATGACTGATGAGGCGAGCGTCTTGCTTTGTGGCCCCAAGGCAGTTTTTGGCAGTTTCCGTTGCTGCCACATAAATCAAAATGTGTCATAATGTGCAACAACAGCAGTTGTGGCAAAGGCGTCGCATTTCAAATTGCGCATACGCCGCGTTGCGCGCCTGCCATTTGATGCCCGTTGTTAACTTGAGCTGGATTACAGTTGTCGTTATTGTTGCTGTTGTTGTTGCTGTTGCATTTGTTGCCCTGTTGTGGCATGCCTCTGCCCTTAAGTAGACGCACATTAATTCCAATTAGAAAACATCAACACAGGCAATTGAAAACTCGTTAAAGTTCATTACCTTAAAATGACCATGCAGACAGCAACAACACTTGAGCTGGCATCTCAATGCCACAACAATCTTTGGCCAGATCGTGTCTTCATACTGCTTTTATAGTCATATACATACGCACATACATACACATCTATCTCTTTATTTCCCTGTATACGTAGTTACATTTAAGGAGCTGCAAGTGCGCATTGATTTGTTGCAATTGACACGACAATTGACAATGACTGCCATGCACTTAGCCTTGAAGCTAATAGAAAATACATTTACAACGCGCTAACTATCAAACTGACATTTTGAGCTGGCGCTGACAGTGTTGGAAAACACCAGAAACCTTTTACAAATTATAGTAAAGACCTAATTAAGCTTTGGCAACAATTGATTTTTTTATTACTTTGTGTTGCATTTTATTTGCAATTTTATATATAGTATTTTTGAATATTTAATCTCTTATATATTGGTTTTATCGATATTTGAATTTCTAAAAGTGTGACCGTATAATTTATATACAAAATTTTATGAAAAAACCTTCAAGAATTTATTAAGATTTTTTTAGGATTTAGTATAATAGATGCGAACTTTCCGTTCATCAACATTTTGTTATAAGTATTATTATTATTATTATTATTATTACTATTCTATAAATTACCAAAGGTGTGACCGTGTATTTTATTTAAAAATTTAAATTCAAGTCCTCGATTTTCTAAAATTTTCTAAATTTGTTTGTAGAGTCAACATCATTTAATTTATAAATTCAAGATCTTTTAATGCATTCTTTTAATCTGATCGCCTTCTCTGTCTTCTCTTTTCATAATCATCGGATAGGCATTTATTTATATAAATTTATTATTGATGAATTAAATTAATTACTATGGATATTGTTTTAAAATTTGTATACCCTGTACCCATTGAAAAATGGGAAATACAGGGTTATTCATTTTTATTTAATTAATTAATTAATAAATAAATTCATATCTGCAATCCTGCTCGTGTCACGCCTTGCTACCATCTCTAATTGCAATCAGCTGATAGAGGGAAGCTGCAAATTATTAGCGCAGCTCTATGGCCTGTTTGTATTTATGGCGACTGCTGGATCTGTTTGGGTTGGGGCTGTGACATTGAATCAACTGGCGTGTCATAATAATACAATATTGAAATAATTTATGAACGATAAGATAAGCTGCAGATGGGCAAAGGTAAACTAGCGGCGACAGCTTGTGGGGTAATTTATGGCTCAAATACACTCAGGGAAAAGTAGCCAGAATCCGGATTGATTTTTATGGCTTACATCAATCCGACAAATGTCTTGAAAAATTCTAGATAACCTTGATCGCTGACCCATCACGTCTCTCTCTGATAAATGCAATTGGACACGCCCAATCAGAAACAGAAAAATCACGCATACGCCCCTTTGGACAATAATAAAGAAGGAATTAAATATAAATAATATAGTTAGCTTACCGTTCCATGTCCTTGGCATCTGTGGGATAATTGCGACTGATCGTATTTGTTTCAAAGGGATCGTCGGTGGTTGCGGCGGTGCTGGTGGGTCTGCTGGTGGTGCTGGGCGCTGAGGTGGTGTGAATGTAACCACGTCTAGCTGGCACCAAAGGTGGCACTGTGCCCATATCTGTATTGGAGCGACGATTGAGATTGGGTGGTGCAGCGGTGCTCATTGGTGGCACATACTCATTGCCACGTCCATGACCGCGCACGCCAATGAATTCCACATCCTGCGTGTTGTCCTCACCCTTGCCGGCGTGCGGGGGCAGCGGTGGTGGCGGTGGACCAAAAGTATTCGTATAGATGTTGTAGGTGTTGTAGTCCCACTCGCTGGGCCGCTGATGCTGGTGGTGCAGACGGCGGGTGAGCACCTTGTTGTAGGGATTGGGCGGGTGGTGCAGACGGCGCAGGCGTGTGGTTTCTGCCGGTGTCATCGTGACGCCCGGCAAGAGTTCCACCTCCGATTTGACATGATGTGGTTGCGGTGGTTGCGCCGGTTGCAACTTGCGTGGTTGTCGTGCCACATGATGACGTTGCTGTCGATGCATGCGATGACTATGCAAACGTGTGTGGTTGTTGCTGTTACCGGTTGTTGCTGCTGTTGCTGTTGCCAGCAACATTGAACACCCGAGCAACAGCAACAGCATTGAGCCACCGCACCACTGCCTCATCATCCACTTAAACAGCCGCTTGATTATGCCGAAATTGAACTGCAAACAAGAGCAAACAGAACAGGAATGAATATCTTTATTAAAAGCTGGCAAACCCATCAAGTACTCAAGCACTCACACTCGCACTCACTCACATACTCATCGTATTCGACTTCGCATTCGCATTCGTTTAGCTGACATTCACTTTCATTCAATTCAACGTACCGTAAACTCATTCAAATTCCTAGTCACTTCTTCTTCTTCTTCTGCACGCCTCTCGTTTATAATGTAAGCAACAAGACGGATCAGAAACCGACTCTTTATAAGAAGTGTCCTCTCCACTCGCATTAACAATTCCTTTGTCTTACAGCGACGAGCTGTCCGTCAACAGCCCTTTTGCCCCTTCGTCTCAGGCCCCCCTCTGCAGTCCCTTATTAACGCAGCAGGCATGATTTAAAAGGTATGAAATATTAACAAGTTTGAGCAAAACTCAACTTCAATCGAATGTGCACCACATCTGTAAAGAACTCTACTTGAGTAGTTTACCCACAGAGCTGCAGTCGAGTGTGCCTGACGCAAAGAATATAGTTTAGAATTTTTAACAACATTTGCGTTTACTATTTGTTATTATAACTTTCTTAATTATCAATCGATCGATAATAATTTACAATCATTGAAACTTGTAGCGAAAAACACAAGATCTACAAAAATCATAGTTAAATTCATAACTATAAGCCAGACAAAGTTTTGAACAGTATATTTACTAGAAAAACCATTGGTTTAATATGCCAGCTGTTCTAAAGAAAACACATTTTTTTAAATATCTCAATTTATAATATCAATTTACGATATCATATTAAAAATCTCTGCTACATATCAAATTTATGCATTAAAGAAAATCTCTAGTTCATAAAAAACTATGTGATATTGTAAATAAATATCAAACAGAAAATCTCTACATCATATCAAATTTATGCATTAAAATAATATTTGTTTTTTCTTAGAAAAATGAAAAAAGAAACCCACTTCATACACGCATCCAACATAAATTGAGTAAGAGCATACAGCTAAAGAATAACAAGATGTTTGATGAACCTGAGGCAGTGGCTCAGAAAAGGGAGTTCAAAAGCCTTAAAGAGAATTAATTGAAATTTTTGAAAATAACTGAACTTAACGTAAAGATATTTAAATTAATTTTAAACAATTTTTAGGTTCTAATAGATTTCCCTCTTGACAAAATCAGAGCTACGCCTCTGTGCTGAGCTGCCGCTCTTAGCGCTTGGCACTTGGCTTTTCATGGTCGAGTGGCAATACTTCACGTTCTGGAGAAACAAAGGCAATTTGTATGCTGATTGTTGTTATTATTGTTCTTGGATAAATTATTAAAAAAGAAGAGAAATCAAGTAAAATAATAACAACGAAAACAACAAGAGCAACACATTAACATTAACAGTTAACAGCCCAAAAATATGACCTGAGAGAGCTGAAGTGAACCGTAGCCGGAAGTGCAATTGCTTCGGGTTTTCTTTACACTTTTGACGCCGCTTTGTTGTGCCATATGAAGCGATTTTTTATTATATTTGATATTTATCAAAATTTCAGTCAGTTGGCACATCATTTGTCAACCCGTATTGCCGCTTCCCCCAGCTGCTGAACGCAATTATTGCAATTGCTCAGTGAGGCTTATTAATATTCATTGGACATCAAAATGAAATTTATGCTTGAACTCATTAAAGTTGGCCTAACACATGTTGGGCATCCCAAAGTGTTCCAATTACAAAATAATTAAAAAACTGACGAAAAAACCGAATGGAAATGGCTTAAAGCGATTATCAATTGCTCAAATGCTAATTAAAAAATTGAGACACAAAAGTTACAAAAGGGGGAAATGCGTAAAAAGGCCACGAAAATTGGTCAAAAATAAATAAGAGAGGTTTTGGGGTAACCCAAATGGACGATCGACTTTAGAATACCCTGTACCCTATATTTAAAATATGATTTGATAACATATTTATTTTTCCCACAATATATTTGAAGTTCAATAAGCATATAATCATTAATAAATACTATTAATATTGTTTAAAATCGTTCATTAATTATGGGATATATTATGATGCATCAAAGTCATATTTTTCTTACTTATTGACCGATTTCAATGAAATTTAGGGAATTGGTACACATTGACCATCTCTACCAACTATTGAAGACAGAACCTATATAGATAGACGGACAAGGGGACAGTCAGAAAGGGCAGCTCGTCGACTTGATCATAAATATATATTATGATCATAATTTATGAACGTTAGGCCTTCTTCTGCCTGTTATTAATCCCGTTTTTATCCATTTCATGGCTACAGGGTATAGGATTTTTTGGAAAAAAAAAGTCAAAGTACAAGAGCCAAAGAAATTACTTAAAAGAGCAGATGAGTGTTAAATAAAAGAGAATGTGCAATGAGCCCAAGATGTTGCAATGAAGACTGGACATCTCTTGCAGGCTCATCATCATCATCAGGCATCAGGTGCGGCCTTTAAGCCGCTTAGTAAGTGAAACCCCGAAAAAGGCTTGACTGGAACTGTCTGTCTGCCAAAAATACAGCTTCCAAGTCAATGTCGGTGCAGTTCCCCCCTACGGCTCAGTTGTCATAATTTCTTGAGTTACTTCCACGAAATGCAAAAAAGGTTTTTCGGCGGCTGTTGCGGGGCGCCGCTTAATCAAAGTTGCAGACAACAACAATAAAATCCAAATCAAATTCAAAAAGGAAACGAAAACCAAACCAATACCATTTCCATTGAAATCTTGGCTAATCTAAGTTCAAAGTCTGCGAGTTGACAATAACAAAAAAAAGCAAACGCTTGCCTTGACCTTGCCCCTTGCCAAAAATGGTCAGCGCGTAGATAAATCAAAAAACCAAAACTCAGCCCACAGGCATAGCCTAAATCCAGGGGGGAAGCAAAGGGAAAGGGGCACAGCTGTTGCCGGCAAAATATTTTGATATATTTCTAATTAATAGACTATCGACATTGGCATCAATTTTAGCTTTTTTATGTTGTATCAAATTTTACCTGCCTTAGCGGGAATTTGTACATAAATTTCCTAGAGTATATTTATATGTAAGTGTGTGTGTATTTGTGTGTGTGTGGGTTGCTGGAAATTAGTGTGTGTGTTAAATGTTATTGATTTGTTTTCCCAGCACATAAATCACATGTTAAATACCGCCTTAGAGGCGTGAACAGCCTCCGGGACAGCAAGAACAGCAGCCGCCACATGAAAATGTCAACTTTATTTTTGTCAAAACTGACACACACAACAAACACACACACACACATACATAGAGAACAGTAGCTGTGGGTGTTCTATGTCTGTTTGTATCTGTGGCTGACCCAGACATGAGCTATGGCCAATGAATCACAAGAGATGCGAGCAGCGGTTGAGATACGGATATGAGCATATATAACCACATAAGACAGCAACATAGACAGCCACAGTGAACACTCAATAGACACGATAATTGTTTAGAAAAAAATTTAATATATAAAATTATTAATATAGTAAGCTACAGTAATTTATAACACAAATTTTACAGCTTTGTTTAGCGATAATTTGGAACATTTATGGGGGAAAATGAAAAGCTATAATTTAAATTTAAATGTAATTAAGGTTGAAGATATTTGGAAATACAAATTATAGAATTTAAGTTAAATTAAATTTAGATAATGAATATTAATAATATTTTAAAATAAAAAACCGCAACAGAAACCAATAAAAAATTTTCATGCAAAATCGTTTAAGGAAATCATTATGCATATTAGTAATTATATTGCTAAGCATAAATTCTAAGGATGTAATTAAAAATAAAAAGCTTTTGCTGCAGGTTTTGGGAAAAAATTGGTTTAAAAATGATTAATTATATTAATAATAATTATGAATAGTATTACTGAAAATAATTATATATTAACTCAAGCTAATGAGTGTAAATTATTTGATTGGGAAATTTAAATAAATGCGGTTAAGCTAAGTTCTGAATAAGAACAATGGTTGTGGAATATTTTAAAAATATAGTATATATATTTTTTGTTTTAACACAATGGTATATATATAATGATATTTAAAATATCATTTTAAAATGTATATAGATTGATATTTCGACGCTACTTAGAACCCAGTTTTATTTAGCTATTGCACTCAATTTCAATTAATTATAATAATAAACGCATTTCTCAGCTGTTAAACAGAAAAGTAATATATCTTGCACATGTAAGCTATAAATTTAGTACAACAACTTAATCATTTTAGCCGCAATCTCTGGCTTATAATCTTCCGCCAACTAAATGCGGCATGAAGCTGCTGCAACATTGCCAAACATGCCACAAGCTCAAATTTCCCGTCCACTAAGCTGCATGCCCACTGTACCTAATGTGCGTTGTATGTACAGCAGATCAGCATGTATACATATATACAAACATATATATCTATATATACATATATATAGACATGTAGCTCTATGACAGACTCGCCACAATTTCGGTTTTAGTTGGGGTCTTATGCTGTGACTATGAGAAGTGTTCCGGGAACATGCCACAGACATTTTATTAATAAAAACTTTTGCATTTCTTCATTAATCATGCAAGTAGAGTTGAAAGGGTGGGTGGGGAGGGGGTGGTGAATAGGGAGGGGGCGCTGCTCAACTTCTGGCAATTGCTTAATTATTGTGCGCATTATTTTAGACAGAGATTTTTTTCGAACGTACAATTTAGCCAGATCTCAACCTGTTTATACACACACCTCACACACACGCACACACACACACAGTCGCAGTTGCATTTGTAGTTGTTGGCCAAGTATTTTTCATCATTTACTTGCCGTAATTTTAAGTAACAGCTCCTCAGCATGGCCATTTAAATGTTAATTAAATGCCTGCCTGCCTTTCCCTCAGACAAATTTAGAGTTTTATTTTTTGTAATTTTTGTTGTTTTTTTTTTGTGTTTTTCTTCATGCGTTTTATATTTTTGTGCAATGCAAACAGCTGCGTTTTTATTTATGTTTTGTGTAATCGCCAGACAACAACAAAAACGCCAGCGGCTCTTTTAAGACGGCAACGCCTCAAGTTCTGGCCAAGTGCAGCAGATAAACTAAGCGCTTAACGCCAAATACAATTTTCATTTGCCACACCGATTTAATGTTAAACTTTTCCCAAATTAATTACAGCATTTTTTCCGCGCAGCAAACTTTCAACAGTTGCTTTCCGAAACGAGCCGTCAAACATGAGATGAACTGCTAAATGTTTTAGATCTCTGCAACAAATTGTTGCACGTCCGACCACCCAAACTACTGTAACAAGAACTTTAATACAGCTTTTTCTATTTTTTTTTACATTTTTGTTTTTTTTTATATTTTTTGTTTAGCTTTAAATTGTTGTTCGCTGGGGCTTTTGTGGCCTGGGGGCAGCGCAGGTCAATAACCCGGCTGAGGAATTGCGGCTGGATGTGCTGTTTGGGCTATATCTTATCTGACAGATCATCAGAAATGTTGCTTTATATACACAAAACACATCAACGTAAGCCCGCTTGTACAATATATAAGTCAAAGTCTTCTTCTTCTTCTCCTTGTTGCTGTTTTTGTTGTTATTATATTTATTTATATTTTATTTGTTGACTTTTGTCAGCGATTTTTTCTCACGTTTGGCAGGCGAGGCATGCCCCAGTTACAGCATGTTTATTTCAATGGCAACAATTTATTTAGTGTCTCAGCAGTTTTATTATAATGCAGATATATTTGTTAAATTATGTACATATTTTTTTTACAATTTTTCAGATTATTTAACATTTTTTATTAATTTTTTCCTATAATATTATGCAAATTCATTGAGACATGTGCGCGCACGTTTTGTATTTTTTTTTTGTATGATTTAATTGTATTTTGATTTGTGTTTTTCTGTGTTGTTTTATTGTTTTGCTCGGCTAAAGATCAACAAACTGTCTGCCACAATGTAAGACTATGGACGAGGGGCAGGAAGGGAGGTATCTTTTTGTTTACACTTTACTTTCAGTTCAATTAAAGAAATTTGTTTCATGTCTTGCGCCTCAAAAGCAAACTATGCACAGTTTGACATTTTGGCAACACTGAGAGAAAAAAAACACAGCCATAACATCAACAACGTAACGACTTCAACTTCAATTTCAATTTCAACAAGTTCAACTTCAAAAGCCTACTTCAATAACAATTGCCAAGAAAAAAAAAACAGTAGGGGCGGAGCAGATCAGTTGGGCGGAAGGCTACAGTCGAACGTAACCGACAGAAAGAGACACTGTCCTTTGTGAATATCTACATATACACACATACACACACACAAACAAAGTTATGCGCATTTGCAAGTATCTTATAAACTATTCGAAATTTTCCTCCTCTGCTAATTTGAGCAAATTGTCTGTTTAATATATTCGCTGTTTCGTATCCGATCAAAATTAAATTCATAGCATCGATAAAGACTATCTTCGGCTACGTAAGTACATGCCAAATTACGATTTGGTAATTTAAAAATTGTGGTTAATGCGATTTTTTTCGATTATATAGATGGGTGGGGGATGTATCAAAAAAGTAAGCTGCTTACTGCATAAGAGAACCTAAATACCAAAAATGGTTCAAGAATATACATATATACACCTTGTGGATCTGCCACGCCTGCTTATGGGTTATCATTTGTACTAACTTAATATGCCCTATTGCGTTTCTTGAAAGTACAGGGTCTAACAACGTGTAAGCAACAAAAAAAACCGACTGAACGCTTTTTTTTTGCTAATTGCATTGCAGCTGTAAAAAGGGGCGTTGGCCACGCCCACGCAGCACCTGGGGCATGGCTAGGCAATCGACTCCCGTCCGGAGTGTGTTGTCTTTGTGGCATGTCTGTCCGTCCGTCTGTCTGTGGGTCAGTTGCTGCCACAGACAAAAGACATAAACCCCGTTTACCGTTAGCTGCGTTATTCATGCAAATGACTTTGGTTAATTAGAAAAACAGAAAAGCAAAAAAAAAAACAAAAAAACAACAGCCAGAAAAACTTTGAACGGCAAGACTAAATAATGTTTTACAAGAAATATGCATATGGCAACATAATTTATTTTACATAGTATTTTCTATAAGTCTGTAAGTTGCGCAACTCTTTGAAAAATTAGATTTTTTATTGTTATTTTCAATTTGCGACACTCGAAAGCAGGCACGATCAATTTTGAGCGATCGTGACAATGTCACAATTCTATAAGCAGACATATATCATCGCAAATTAGCTAGGATATATGCTAGATAAATGTATATACAGACAGACAGGCATATATGCATATTTGGAGTTATCTCGGCATTTCCTCAGACGTCATAGACTATGACTCGCCGGATTCTTAACAGGAAATATTAAATATTTGATCAAATGCAGGTATTTTAAATTTACAAATTTATTTACAATTTTGCATGCGAATTTATTTTATATAAATTATCAGAGAATTTTTGAAAATTTTCAAAATCAGCCTAGAATTTTTGAACTTTTGCAAATCTGTAAATATGCTTCTTAATCCATTATAATTCAATTATTTGTTTATATTATATCAATATATCATTTTAAATAACTTTTATTTGATTATTTCTGAAAATATAAAAATGTCATTTATTTCTTTTAAATTGTTTTTTAATTTGCATATCCAAAATTGAGACAAAAAAGAAAAGTTCTTGAACCTTTAATATCATAATGCTCAAATACGCAAATATCTATACTATATAGAGATTCGATTTAAAAATAAACAGGATGTCGTGCGATGCAAATTAAGTGTGATTCCTGCTTATTATTTGCCAGACAAAGGCCATATTATATGCCAAAGGTAAAGTGTGTCAAGCTAAGAAGAATGGAAGAAAAATGTCAACAGTGCAAGATCTTAAGATCTAAACCCCAGAGAATTGCAGCGATTAGCACATGCAAATCTCACACGGGATTTTGAGCATGATGAATGCAGTCGATATAGCGAGTTACTTCCTAGTGGTAACATGTCAACTAAGGCATAAATAATCGCAACTAATTAGAATTAACATGAATTTGCATTTATTACTTACGGAGTTCTGGGTACGCGTTTATAATGCTGGGGCTGCGATTACGAGGGCCAATAAATCAATGCGGTGTATTATGTCAATTTTGCAATCACAAACAATATAAATTTCAATTGTATACGAATTTCATTCACGCTGACATTAAACAGATACGCGGTACCATAAATTATCAAAAAGGTACTTAGAGCAATAATGCTTTCAGAACATATGCATGTATGTGTGTGTGTATATTTATTTTTAAACAAGACGAAATTTCCAATTTGTTAAAGCTGCTTCCGTAATGCCAAATGAAATTAAAAGCAGCCAGATCACTGATCACCATATAACGACTTTTTGTGATATTTGATCTATGCGTAGATATATCGTTTTGGCCACGGCGGAGCTAAACCCAACCGCACTCTCCGACTTTAGAAGTTGTACTAACAGCTGCCAAGCCGAAGACAACAGTCGACGATCGAGATTCGGCAGCGAAACGGAAAGTACAAGGAACACGATCGGACAGCATGTTCGATGCAACAAACAGGTTCGTTCAGGCAAGCACAAGGAACGAAGTCGAACAAAGCGCAGCTACAACATGTTCAATTGCATGAGAGCATAGCAAACAAGTTCGTTAAGGCAAGCACAAGCAGTTTTTCCAAAAAAGATAGATTTCCAATATAAAATTTATTGTAGTTCAATTAAAATTTAAAAATAAAATATAAATACGTAAAAATTAATAACAATAATATAATCTATATACAATATACAAAATAATTACTAATCAAAACAAAATAAACATATGAGTTTTTGCTGTAAGCTATTTGAAAAATTTAATATATGCCAAGCTGACAACACTAATGATTTAAGAGCGCACATGTTCGATGTTCGAAGTTCGTTTAGGATCAGCGAGTTGCAACAACTGAGAGAGCGCAACGCAATTTGTTTTTGTTTGTGTTTGCATTGAACGTTGCGCCCCCGCCAGAAGAAATGAGAGACAAAGGCAGCAACTGCTGCCGTTTGTGGTTTATGCTTTTTATGGTGAGTTGTTAAAGTTAAATATTTGCGCTTGTCATGGGCTCGGCTGATCTGCTGTGCGAGTGGAGCAAGATCAAGAGCGGGTGAGAGTGAGAGGGGAGCGACTGCAGCCAGAACTTGTTTGACTGCCCTTGCCCAATTGTGGCTCGGTTCGAACATAGTTGCGTTGCTACCTGTTCAACCCCTTCCTCCTCCCTCGCACTAACACTACGCACTAGTGTTGTCTAATACGCTTTTTTTCCGCCTGATCTAGCTGCTTTTGAAGAGCATTTGCTATAAAAATTGTAAAACTGCAGAAATTGAGAATTTTTACTGTTTTAAAAAATAAAATAAACAATTTTATATTAAAAAAAAAAATAATAATAACATTGTTTTTAAATAAATTTATTCTTCCCGCTAAGACTAGCTTTTTTATATCGTTAAAAATTGGCAACACTGCAGCGCACATCTCTTTGGCCGTTTCTTCTTCAGCTGTATGTCAAAAGGATTTGCGTTTAGGCCTCCACAAACTGGTTGTCAACTTGGCTCATAAATCTGCTGCAACACACACACGCACACACAGAGACTCACACAGTTGCAGCAGCGTTTATTGGGCTATTAGCTGCCACTTGTTGAGTGCCAACTTCAATTTCGGACACCCACGCAGCCAGATGTCATCAAATAAAGCATAAAAGCTGATAACAATGCCCGATCTTCGCGCATATGCTTTGGGCTCTTAACAATTAACTGATAACAATTCATTTGCATTTTGTGTGGGCCAATCGATCATCATCATCATCGTCATCACCATCATCATCAACATTATAAACATTTGGTGTGTTTAGTTAATTTGACAGCCATTTGATGTGATCAACAAGTCTTCGTCCGACAGCGGAGGAAGTTGACCAAAAAGAGCCAACTTTAAAGTGGCAATCGAACTGAAAAACTGTGAAAAAAGACCAACACTCCAAAACAAATAATCTTCAAAATCTCTTCTTTATATACCCTGGAAATACAAAAAAAAGCAGCTGGGAGTTTAACAGACAAATTTATATCAAAGAATTTTGATATTCTTAGAAAGTAGGCTAAGAGTCTTCAGTTAATTTAAAAATGTGTTTTAGAAATATTTCAAATATTAAAAAATATTACATTTTCCAAATTTACATGAATTAAAATATACCAATAATCAATATATCAATATTAATTCAATACCTTTTAATAGATGCCCACAAAAACCGAAATTTTAACTACAGGGCATCTGCTAGTATAGCATACCCTACCACAGCGGAACAATATCTTGGTTTTAGTGTCTTACGCTTTTACTACAGCCAAAGCTAGGTCGTAGTCTATCTCTTTTGCATCTCTCCCAGATCTTAAACTCTTTCTTTTTATTATCGTCTCGACGCGATCTTAAATTCCCTCAATTAACAACACACACACACACACACATACACACAAACAACAACAAGAACAACAACAACAATTTTACTTGAAATGGAAATTTTGCGTTTTTATGTGTTCAGGGAATCTCAATTGAAGCTGCTGTAGCAATTACGGATGAGTAAGTTCTATCAAAATTGCTAGAGTGTACTTCTTGCAATTAGATACAAAATAAGCATAAGCAAATTGAAATGAAATGAACATATTTGCATATAAAAATCATCCATAAAGTTAGAATGGAGACGCAGACTCTGCAGTCTGCTGCAGAAACGACTACACAGAGAGAAAAATGCAGGATTTTTTTATTGAATAGATAAATTAAATAAAATCTTAAATTCGTTAATTTTTTGCTATTTGTATAAAATTGTTTTATATTGAAAATAGTTTTACATATAAATTAATGGATAATAAATAAAAATCGTATCTTATTTTAAAAAATTTCGGTTAAATTATTTTTTTTTAAGATTTTATATTATTTAGATTTCTAAAATAGAAAATTACTTTAATTTGAGATATATTATCTTATTTCTAGAATTATTTGTTGTTTGCAAGTTCTTCAATTGAGTTTAATCAATTAGTAACTTTAGAACTAAATTTTTCCCACTGTGTACGATCGAATCTGGTAGAGGTTAGGTCTGTTTTACTGCCTCTTTCCCGATTTCCCCCGATGTGTCTGCAATTTGCTTGTTGCCTTGTCATGCTGCAGGCCCAGTTTTGTGGGTTGGGTCTGGCAAATGAGCATTGGGTCTTGTAACAATTTGGAGCAATATGCAATGTCATATTGGGTCGTATCCCCCCACCCCGCGCTCTCCACTCCCGCACATTACCGGAGTCAACATGACCATAAATTCAGGCGCATGTGTCAAGCGCAAGTTGGCAAATTGTCAAATGTATGCGCTGAAAAGATCTTTTGACACTGGCAGCTGCACTGCGATAATTTATTCGATCACGATTTCCCCCGTAACTCCCGCTCTCCTTGACGCCAGCGCACGAATAGACAAAAAGCGAATCTCAGCTCGCGATCTGCGATCATAGCTCATCTCAATACCTTGACGCCTTATAGAGACGCACGTTATACGATTTCCGCATTGTTAAGGATAAAACAAATTGTTTACACTTTAGTTTATTATTATTTACTAGCTGAGTAGGCTATGCTTTTTTACGTACCGCTTTGAGACTACTGAAATGTGCTTGGTTGCATACACAACTAAAAATTCATACGCATTTGTTGTAGTCTAGGAATTATTCCTAAATAAAATTCAACTTTGTCAGCTTCGAGATGGTGTCCTGGGCCTTTTGGCGAAAGAAAACTGGGCGTGACAATGTCTCGCAATTCTGGAAGGATTGGAATGCAACATTTGTGACGTGAGTCGCGCGATTCTTTTTCCATATCAATTACAAATATTTGTTTTCAGTTTTCTGAGCTATAGCTGGGTAGTCTATATCATCTCAGCCATATTGCTTATAATTTGCGGCTACTTTGCTTATTGCGAGACCCTCCGCAGGGTTCAGGTGGAGAGACGTAGGCGCGTCATACAGCGGGCGCATGAGAGGCAAGTTTTAAATATAAAAAAAATAAAAATAATTAAATATCAAATGCATAAAATCTCGAATTTACATCACTGACAGGCCACCACAGAAGCGACGTCCGAATGCCGCCTATAGGGATCACCAGATATATCGACACATTATTGTCAGTGTGGCCAAATATATGAAGAATCCCGAATGTGTGCGACCGTTTATTGAACACTTGGACAATCTGCATCCGCCTCAGTTTTCTCAGCCAGAGTTGCCGCCAAATATCGATAACAGCAATGACGACGAGGCGCTGAATTAACCCCACTATATATAGAATTTCGGCTAACTTGTGTTACAATTATAAGCTATATCATCTACAATTTTAAATTTTCCAATTTTTCAAATATTTAATTTACTGCATCGATAGAATTTCAAAATTCTATGTAATTTTTGAACACACCTAGTTTGTATTTTGCTGCTGCTACAATATCTCTTGATTATCCGTATTTAATTCAGAATTGTGTAAATTTACGTTAAATATTTTGGTAAATATATGAATTTAATTATTGTATTTATTATAATTAAATTAATAATTAATTTAATAGAAGTCTCCAGACGGCGTCGCCCATTTGAAGTTGAAAAATGGTAAAAACAGGCAGAAGGAGGCGTGCCAGACCCCACAAACTAAATATATTCTTGATCAGGGTAACAAGCTGAGAAAATTGATTTAATTTAATTTTTAATTTAATTTTTTTAGGTTATTACCGCAAAAAGTATGCTGCAAACATATACAAATTAGCTGCAGCCTAAAAGATGCAAAGCTTTTTTTGGCAGCCAAAGCGAGTTCGTTTAAGATGCGTCCGAACTTGCGTTTGCTGTTCCTATCAGCGACCTAACCTGCGTTTGCCAACTGCAAGCAAATGAGCAGACGGCCAACAGATGGCGCTCGCAAACTAGGCGAAAGCTTCGTGTTCATTTGGCTGCGCTCTTTCCTGTTGCTACGTTCCAGCAATAGCGCTCTCTCGCTTTCTGGCTGGGCGCTCTCTGGGCGTTAGTTGCTGTTGGCTTTTGGCCCAGTCGCCAGTCAGACAGTAAGCGTGTTGCACGTACGCACGCAACGAGCAGCAGCAGCAGCAACAGCAGCAGCGGCAGCAGCAGCAGCAGTAGCAGCAGCAGCGCGGGCGCGTTCAGTGGTTGTTGGAAACAGACAGACACCAAAAACACACACACTCACACACACACACACATTTAACAGCAAACAAAAAAAATTTCTGTTCCGCTTCTGTCACCAAAAAAAAGGAAACGAAAACTTTTTTAGTTCATCGTTTTTTCGGTGTCAATAAAAGAAAAAAAAACCAAGCAAGCTGAATAAAAAGTGTTTGGCGAATTTAACGCTTGGAGCTGCATAAATTATGCCAATTTCATTCAATTAACCTGCAAAATAATTGAAAAATCAAGGCGCACACCTGCGCACATGTTCTGCCCGTGTATCTGTGTGTGTGTATACGTGTGCATGTGTGTGTGTGTGTGTGTTGAAGGCTAAACCAGGCAGCAGCAGCCAGTGCAAGAAAAAGCCAACAAGTAAACCCAAAAAGAAAAGCACCAAAAAAGCAACAAAAAAAGCTGCAAAGGCAGCACGTGTGAAAAGTGCGTGAAAAACTGTGAGAAAAGTTGTGGAAAAAATGCTTTAAAAATATAGAAAATTCAATTGCAACATACTTAAAACAAGTGTAGATAATTTTATCTTAATTTAAAGCATAAACCAGCTGAAAGTTCAAAGAAAAATATTATAAATTACTAAGCAAAAATTTAAGTGCAAAATCAAAGCCGAAACGGTTCAGAAGCGGAATTACAAAAATTATAATTTTTTACATTTTTAAAAATTTTGAAGTCCACGAACGAAGTTTAAACCACAATTTTAAGTTTAATTTCAATCACTTTGAAATGTATTTTTAATTAATTCGAAATCATAGTCATATAACGATATGATTATTATAAATAAAGCATATAGCTTCTTTAGAATTTCTTCCCATTGTATTTTAGCTTTGAAAAAATGTTAGAATTACTAAATAGCTAAAGAAATTTAAATAGGTTTTATTATTATTATCAATATTTATTTATTTATAATTTTTTCATGCATTTGTTATAAATTTTTCCTTATCAATATTTATTTATTTAAATTTGTTGGGTGCAAAATTCGGTTCACTTTGTTGACTGCAAAGTCTTTGCCTCATTAAAATATTAACAGCTTCTTATCATAGCTATTTTTTGGCCTTAATAACTAGGCTTACAAAAATCCTGGCCTTTAACTTAATTATATTTTAAACCCGCTGTTTTGCTGTATTCTTTTCCTTTTCTAATTTACGACTATCTTATCAGTTTATAGAATTTTTTAAATACATGCATTAAAAGCGCATTTGATTGATTTATTGTTGGCTTTTCTTTGGTTATCGATGCCAGTCTATAGATTATTCAGTTGCTGTTTGGAAGGGGAATTTATGCCAACTGACAGCTAGACATTTGATAGTTTCCGCTTTGCTTCTCTCGCCTGCAGCCAAAGTGATAAAGTTAAAGTGTTCAATGACAAAATGTAATAACTATACTTAACCATATACAACAAAAACAACAAAAACAACAAAAACCAAATCAACAACAAGTATCTTAAACAAATAAATCTAAACACCAAGAATTTTGCATAGCCCAATGGATAGTACGCTTAAAGCTAGATCAAGCAGCAACAACAGCCTAGAACTCATGTCATAGGTGAGTATAAGCCAAAATAATATAGAATAAGAAGAAGAAGAAGGCTGCAACAGCAGACACACCTAGAACACCATTAAACACAAACACACATACATACATCATATATTTGTAAATTAGGCATGCGCTTATTTGCATGGCGCGACTAACAAAAATTTTAAAAAATTTATTTTCGTGTTAGATAAATTGTAAATTTTATGCAGTTTTATTTACAGATCACCTAAAGTGGAAATAAGCAAAAAAATATTCAAAACAAATAAAATAAAGTAAATAAAAATTAAAAATTGCATCTAGGCAGGCCTGGAAAGTAGAGGTTTAATCATTGTTTTTACCCTTAACCTGTTATTTGCAGAAAAATCCTACTTTTAACCAAAGAGTGAACTTTAAAACGCAAGTCGCAACATCTTAACTTAAGCCGATGAGGATAAAACTTAATATTTTATTATTTTCTATAAAATTTCACTAATAAGCGTACCCCTAACGTACATATCTATATATTTACTTCGCTCTGGGAGCTGCCTACCTCAACACAAAAAGCAAATTGCGACGAAGCAGCAAAGCAAAACATAAACAACCCCAAAATGTCCACAAAAAGCAAAAGGAAAAAGGAAAAAGAAAAAACGAAAAAATGGAAAAAGATGTTGCTCAACACTGCTCAGCTGCTCTGCTCAGGCGCTGCTCCAATTCTGCTCAGGCTCTATTCTGCTCTGCTCTACCTCTGCTCGGGCGCTGCTTCAGCTCTGCTCCAACTCTGCTCAGTCGTTGCTCTGCTCAGTCGCTGCTCTGCCAGCGTCTGCTTCAAATAGGCAGCGCAAACAACGCAATTTTCGGGCTTAAAAAGCTCAATGCAATATATAAAATGGCAACAAAAAAAACGTAGCAAAAAAATCCACATAAAAAAGTAGCAAAAAAATGTAATGTGTTTGGTAGACAGTCTGGGGGATTAGCACAAAGCCAAAGCCAAAGCCAAGTGCTCTGCAGCGCAGTCGCTGCCAGCGTCGCAGCAGCAAACATTAGCAGCAGCAGCAGCAGCAGCAGCAGCAGCAGCAGCAGCAGCAGCTTAAGATTTAGCACTTACGTTCCACATCCTGCTGAAGCACTTTGCTTATGGCATTTGAAGACTTTTTCCAAAAATCCTTGTGCATACTGAGCATGATTTAAGTATGTCAAAAGCCAACTAACGAGATGCGTTTAAATTTTCGCAAGCATTTCGAAATTTTATTTCTTCGATTTATCACACAAATTTTAATTTCGAACTCAAATAATTATGGAAAAACACACCGCTTAAACATTTTTTAAGTTTTAAAAAAGCTTTACTCATTCAAAGTTCAACAAAAATGCATATTTTTTGGTTAAGAAGTAATAATCCCCCCATGATAACAATATTACCTCTAAAATCTCATTTTTTTCACCAAATGCTGACATGTTTGGTTTTTTTTGCATTGTTTTGCAACACAATTCGATTGCGCATCAATTCTTAGGATTAAAAAAAAATTTTTTTTTCAAAAATTGCATATTTTTTTTAAGAAGCAAGGCTTAAAATTTTCGCAAAAAATTTCAAATTTTTTTTCTTTGATTTTATGCTTAAATTTTAATTTCCAACTCAAATAATTTTAAAAATATATGGACGGGGCAGATCAGTGGGACGGAGGCTACAGTCGGACGTAACCGACAGTACGAGACCCTTTACTTTAACTTTATGCATTTACAAACACAGTCAAAGGCGCACACACGAAGCTACGCGCGAATTCATGGCACACCACCCCCCCCTCTGCCTAGTGCGGCAAATTGTCCGTTCCATATTTTCGCTGTTTCTTATCCGATCGAAACGAAATTCACAGGGTCAATAGAGAATGTCATAAGCTGCTTATTTATTAAATTACAAATCAATAGCTTTAAAACTGTGGCTACAGTAGCTTTTTGCGGTTTGCGGGGGAAGGGATGGAGGTATCCAAAATCTAAAACAAACTCGTACTGCTTGCGAAATAGGAGAATCTAAATCCCAAATATGGTGTCTCTAGCTCTTATAGTTGCTGAGATCTAGGTGTTCATACGGACGGACAGACAGACGGACAGACGGACAGACGGACAGACGGACAGACGGACATGGCTATATCGACTCGTCTTGTCGTCCTGATCAAGAATATATATACTTTATGGGGTCTGCCACGCCTCCTTCTGGGTGTTACACACATTTCCTCTTTGCACTAAACTAATAGACCCTTTTTACTTTTTTAAAGTATAAAGGGTCTAAAAATCACACCGCTTGAAAATCGGTTGAGTTTTGGTCAAGTTATACGCATTCAAAGTTCAACGATATTTGCTTTTTTCGTATAAGGGTGATCATCCTCCTATAATACCAATATTTGCCCCAAACTCAACATTTTTTGACTAAATGCTGTCATGCTTGGTTTTTTCTGCATTATTTTGCAATACAATTCGATTACGCAGCAACTCTTACGATTAAAAAAAAAAATTTTTTTTTCCGAACATTTCATATTTTTATTCGCAAAAATTTTCAAATTTTTGTATTTTGATTTTTTACTCAAATTGTACTTTCGCACTCAAATGACTGAGAAAAAACCATACCGCTTGAAAATCGGTTGAGTTTTGGCAAAGTTATGCGCATTCAAAGTTCAGCTAAAAAGTGTGATAATCCACCTATATTACTAAAATTGGCTTTAAAATCTATATTTTCCGACCAAACGCCGTCATGTTTGGTTTTTTCTGCACGATTTTGCAATACCATTTCTTGCAGCATCAATTCTTAAGATTTTGAAGCACAAACGAGAAACTATAGCGTTACTGTAGCCTCAGCGAAATGGGAGGATTATCTTTTAGGGGCACAAAGCTTACGCTTCGCTACACTTGGGCCGCATTTCCGTAACGTTTGTTGTTTTATTTTTTTTTTTGCTCATTTTCGCTTTTTATGTACTTTGTTTTATAGGCAATTTGTCTTTTGGCTGCCGTCGATAACTTTTGCTCTGTCATAAAAGGCATCTCGACTTGGCTCAGCTCTGCTTTTGCCACATGCGGCGTATCCTTGGGCTTATCTATGCACGCATACGGGTGGTCCGTGGTCTGCCTTCGGTTGCCGTCAAGTTGTTTATTTTGTCGTAAATTTCGCCTTCAAGGACGAGCGCGTATCAGAGTCTAAGGCAGACATGGGACGGCTTTATCGATCACACAATGGGAAATTTCACACCTGCGGGCACACAAGACGAAACATGTCGAGTCGCGTTGCGACGTGTTGTGTTTTGTTGCATGCCTCAATTACGCGTTGCAATTGCAGACGTTGCAAGGTCAAATGGTGGCTTGTACTTTGCATAATTCAAGGGTCCGCTTCCGATCATATGCCTGCTAACAAACTGCCCACTTGCCACATGACCCATTGTCTCAGTTGCCACATGCCAGAGCTCACACACGTTCGGCTGGCTGCTTGCATGCCACATTTTGCTGCCATTTCTTTTGGCCAGCACAATTTCCATAGCATACTTCAAGGCTTCAAGTCTAATTTACATGCCAAATGGGGCATGCGGCATGTGGCATGAGGCACTCAGCACTCGCCACTTGCCTCTTGCTTTTGTTTCGTGTTATGAGCTGCCCTGTAATTGTATACGCTCTGCGCTTTTCTTTTGCTTTCCCCTGCTTGTCTTGCACAATTTTCCGCCACGCTTTTCACGTATTCAATTAGCTGCAGCAGTTGGCATTGTTCTCAACGTAACCTTGCGCTGATAACACTGTTCAACAAAGGTGAGAATTCTGCGAGTGTAGCATCATTTTTTAAAGTATTTTTTGTGAGTACCATAGTGAAAATGTAAATTTATTTCTGTTCTCGAAAAAACAGCCAATTTAAGTTAGCTTTCGGGTTTCATACAAAATCTTCATACAAAAAATATGAATTAAGCATTTTTATTCCAAATTCTAAACTTATTATTCAAAATCAAATCCGTTTGGTGTTCTAAATCGATAATAAATGTGTCTATTGATGATAAGACATAGATTAAAAAGTTAAATCTCTTCTCCGAATATATTGTGCTTAACTTATCTTTAAAGATTTATCAAAACTTTGATATGCTTATTATATTCCAAATTGTAAAGCACATGTCCAAAATACTTGTTGTTTGGTATTTTGGGAAGCGGTTTTCAATAAGAAATTGAAATAGTAATAAATTGAAGCGGTTTGAAGCCTTAAAAATGATATTCCATTCCCAGCATATTCCCAAAACCCTAAATTTGTAGAACAGTGTAATCATCTTACGTAAAAGGTATTGCAGTTTCATGCCATTATTTCAGCTGCTCAAATAATGCCATATGTATATGCTTCAGATTAATATTGATATATACACTATATAGGCTCTATAGTTCATATTGCCCCTCGGCGCCTACGCGAAGATTTATGACCGCAACGTGCGTTCGCTGCGTCGCGTCTCATCGCGTGTTAAGTTGCCTCAAAAACATCTGTTATCACTACACTGAGAGGCCGCAGAGAAATTCGAATTAGAAAGTGAGAGTGTATACATATTTAACAAACAGGCTAAATAAAACATAAAACAAAACGGCCAACATATACAGGGAGAGGGAGGCAGCGAGTGGGAGCTTTGCTAAATATAAAACGTAATGATGTGGAGAGGCATGACTAGCAAAGACCAGCCAACAATTTGCCTAGATACCCTGTAAATTGGGCATATAGATGGCGTTTATTTTAAACGATTTATAGCAAGTTACAACATAAATAAGTTAAATAATTTTTATAATAATTTAATTGACTAAAAAGCAAAGCATTATAGATACATATATTTATTTGTCTTTACTTTAATTTGAACGCCAACAAAATTCAGCATGATAAATATATATTTAAACATAAACATCAATTTAATATGCTTTTGAATTTTAGCTATAATTGTTAACACTCTCTTTCTCTCACGTTGCTATAAAAACAAAACAAAATATTTTCATTCAGCCGTCATAATATGATTTGACATAATACTGAGTCATTCTAGCTAAAGCGAAACAAACTTTGATAGCTTTAAATGCTGCGCAAAATAAATACTCTTTAATTTAATTCCTAAAATCAGGTATTCAAATAATACATTTATATTTATACCCTGTACCCATTGAAAAATTGGAAATACAGGGTTATTATTTTGTATTCAAAAATGTGGGTGTTTTTAGTGAAAAGCATACTACCAGAATCAAAAATAATAATAAGTCTGAAAATTATCGAATTGTCAGATTTTGACCTTAAACGATTTGTATGAACAAAATTTAAATAGAGAGAAATCGAGAAAAAATTTTTTTAATTTATTATAAAGATTTTAAACTTAAACAAAGTATATGGCATAATTTTTCATACTATTTATTGAGTTAAAATGTGAATTTCCGGTTTTTCTCAGTTAAAATGCTTATTCATACAATACTCTGTCGCATATGGTTTCCCCTCTAATTGTTTCGCCCCTAGCCTAGCCCACATAGGCAGTTGTTTTTCCAGTTTTTGCCTTGGCGGGTTTTTCTAATTGCCTCTCTACTCCGACTACAACTAATTTACGGCTATTACTGTACACCCTCGGCTCAAATACCACTCTTTCTCTGCCTCTCCCCTAGGTTTCACTCTCTCTAAATGTACGTACTTTAGGTGGCCATAGACAAGCCCTTAGTTGCGCCTAGTTAGTTGACATTGGGCCGAGCCATGCTGATTTATGCCTTCGTTGTGGGTGTGGCAGGAGAAGGGGGCTGAAAACTAATTGGTCTAATGGAGCTGATGTGAGCAGAAGCGCTAAGAAAATGGTGTCAAATGACGCAGAGGAAAAACGGTTAAGAGTGAATGCAATTGCCAATTGGCAATTGCCAATTGCTTGAATGTCAAACTGTGCAACAATGCCACACGTGCCACAGTTGCCTCAGTTGCAGCGAGCGAGCGAGCTCATAAATTGCCAATAAATACAAGCAAGGCAGAGCTCTAACTTGGCTCTTTGTCTAACGCTTTACTGTCTACAACAGTGTTGACGGAATTTTAGATTTGTCATAAGCTAAAGTTCAAAAATAAAAAATAAAAAAATAAAGTTACTACATATTTAGCGAATAGACAAGTAAATAAATAAATTCTCAATAAAAATAAATTTAAGAAAATTATGAGAACGTTTAATTTAGAATTTATATTTATTATTATTATTTATTATTTGTATACGAATTTATAATTATTTTTTGTTCAAAAATCTCGTTCATGTGATCAAACTTTATTTTAAGATTGATACAAAAAACAGTTTCGATATTTTTATGTTGCGATAAGTAGAAAAGATAAATGAAAAATAGCTAAATATTTATTAAAAAGACTAGATTTATAGCTATAAACTGTATGCAATCTATTTTACTATTTCAAAAAGAATAATTTTAAATTTATCCATAAATAAGCTAAAATTGCAACAGTGGTCTCTATCTCCCTTAGCTCGCTTTCTCTTCTCCCCTCTCTTTCTCTCTCTCTCTCTCTCTCTCTCTCTCTCTCTCTCTCTCTCTTCCTCTGTCTCTCTCCTTTCTCCTGCTCTCTACATTTCTATTAGCATGCAGTTGGCAGCTCAGAAGCTGCTTTGGCTGCGCTGAACTTTGCCTCCGTCTGTCTTATCAATCAGAAGGCGCAAATAAACAAGTTTCAACTATTTCTAAATGGCGCAACAACCAGTGGCAACACACAGACTGACAAATTGCTGCATTGACAAACATATTGATTGTCGATGTGCTTTGGCTTTATCTTTAGCTCTGGCTGCCTTCGCTGAATGTCAAGTTGCAGCATTGAGGCAACTTTGTTGTTATTGATTCGCTATAACTATGAATGTGTGATAGCGCCTGAAAGAGAGACAGATATATAGGGAAAGAGAAAGAGAGAAAGAGAGAGAGAGAGGGAGAGAGAGAGAGGGTGAGCCGGTATCAGTCGAAGCACAACAGTCCTTAGCCTTTGTGTCAGCTTTTATTTATTACGCATACGACGCGTTGCCAATGGCAACAACTGCAATGCCAAAAGGCAAATAACTGCAAGCTCAGCTTGTCCTTGTGCTTGTCAAACTGTAATTTATGGCATTTGTCAGCTGAAACACTGCAAATAAAATGCAGAGAAAAAATTCTAAAAATAAATTAAAAACTAACTGCAACTAAAAATAAAGCAGGAAAGTGCAAACTGCCAACTGCCAACTTCAAAGCAAAAGTTTCCAGGGAAATCAAAGTGGAAACTCCAAAAGAAAAAGGAAAAAAGAAGTTGGAAAAACAACAAGCAACAGCAGCAGCAGCTGAGCACAGAAATAAACATAAAACTGCAAAGAGGGAATAAAACGATATAAAACTAAATACGTTTGCGTCGCCAAGGCGCTGCGTGTGTCCTTGGCCACCAGCCACGAGCAGCAGCAACAGCAACAACAACAGCAACAACTAAAATAACAACAAAGCAACAAAGGCAAACACCAAATTGGGGCACAGCGAAAATATTACGTATACGCCATGTTTAACCATATAGTTCCATCGAATGGTTTGGGCAATGGTTTACTGTGTTTATGACCTGCCCCTAAACCATGCAGCAAATAGGGAAACCACAATAAAAACATAACAACAATACAAACACGTGAGTTTTTTATGGAGAGAAAGAGAGAGAGAGAGGAAGAGAGAGGAAGAGAGAGAGAGTGATAGTAACAGTGGGAGCCACAAAGCACTTAGAGCAGGCCTAATAATAATAGAAAATAATGACATAAATAAAAAACAAATTAATTTAATGAATCAGCATGTATTAAGATTATATCTTAGCTCTATTTATTGTCATAAAAAATATTATTTTAAATTATAAAAAAAAAAAAAAAGTTGAAGCCTAAAATAATTATTCATAATTTACAAGCATTAATACTTCACAAGCATTTAATACTTTGCTGACAATTCTTATAAATGGATTTTTCGTATTCCTCTGTCTCGTATAAACGGAAGGCCGTTTTAATTACACGCATTCGGCATTTCAACGCATAAACCTGAAATAAAAGAGCGCGATAACATAACTTTCAGCATAAATTAAACTCGTAGTAAAACTACTCATAATATACATAAGTAGTAAACTATAAGCCATATTTGATATAGAAACTGACAAGTAAAAGTTGCAGTAAATATATGCATTTTTTCTATTGCTGCTCACAATAAAAACAGAAGCTAATTAACAAAAGAAATGTTGTTAATATAATGGAAACTTTTACGTTTCTGTAGCCTACTTTTTGGCATGCTTGCGAGCATAAAGCAAAATGGCTGCCTCAACCGTTAGAACAGCTGCTGCTTAAGTTTTATTTAACTGATTTATTAATTTTAAATTTTGCAAAGAAAGTTTTGTTGCCGAAAGTTTGCGGCGTGGCATGCAACAGGCCGCAGGCTGCAGGCAACTTGCCGAGTTCTTAAGTCAGTCTTGAGAGCAAGCGGCATGATGTTAAGATATATATATATATATGTATGCTGCATATATCCTTTTGCCATATGCGGGTTTATTATTAATGCGCGCTGCTGCCAGAGTTGCCACGTGTCTAAAAATAAACAGCATTAAATATAGAAACAAAGGCAGCAGCAGCAAAATAAACAAAAAAAAATGGTATATTTTTTGCCACCAAGGTGAACGACATGGGGGAATTGGGAGGGGGGGTGCCACACACAGTGGGTTGTCTGTTACTGAGGTCATGCTTATATAAGCCTGTGCTGATGACGTGGCAGAGCTTACCTCGGCCCCCCTCCATCCCCCCCTGCTTGCCACAAGCTCTCGGAATCTGAATCTGCAGCAGCCTTGCCAGGTTGTGCTCTGACGCCATCAAGCTTGATATCTTTTTTGCTTTGCTTTGTTGGCGTTTTGCTTTTTTAGCCTGCAGTCGCCTTGGCCTTCGTATTTACCTTTTATTTTTAGCCCTTTGCATGCCTGCCAGCTGCCCCAGCTGCCCTACCTACCTGCCCCACCTGCAGCAACTGCTATCGCATTTAAATATGATTTGATGGCAGCTCCCACAGCGACAGCGTCTAAATCAGTGGACTGTGTGGGGCATGTGGCATGTGGCATGTATATACTTGCAACATACATGCAGCGCGTATCCTGTGTCGCATTCACACATGTATCTGTATCTACATTTTGTATCTATGAGTTTGTTGCGCCATAAACACGCATGCCACACACACACATACATATTTTATGGCTTCAAATGAAATCTACATGCCACACACACACACGCTGCTATCTCTGTGTGCGTACAGTTGTGCGCATTATTTGCATAGAAACTAAAAGTTTGCTGTTTCATGACAACTTTTCACAACTCTTTTATGTTTTATGTAGCCTACTTTTTGGCTTTGTGTGGCTTTCTCAACTTGTCAGCTTCAAACGGGGTATAAGCGGTTTTTAACAAAGTTTGCTACATTTTCAACAACTTTGTAATTAAATTATTGAGTTGGCTTTATAAAAACAAGCGTTGATTGCCTTGACTGTCTTGTGGTAAATATTTAAGCTTTTGCTAAGCAAGGCATACGAAATTTAAATAATTGTCTTTACAATGTTTAAACTAAATTTACTTGCTAAACTTTTGCAGTATTATTGAGTTAAAAAATTAAAATAAATTATATAGTGCATACAGCACCCGACTGTAGCATGCCCTTGGCGTCACAGCAATCTATATTTATGGCTCTTGTTGTTACAACTTATTAAGCTGCGACATAAATATAACTCTTTTTAGTTTCTGCTTTTCATGCTCAAGCGGGACACATTTGTTTCAATTGTGGCAACATTTTACTCAAGTATATTATATGTGTGTGTGTATGTATTTGTGGCAGTTTTCCGACTGGCAATCAAAATCTCATCAGCAGCAGCAGCAGCATGAGAAGCAGAGGCGGGAGGTTTTTCTCAATTTCCGCTGCTTTCATAATTAATGAGCTGAAGAGATTCACGTGTTTCTATTGATTTTTCTGCGCCTATTGTTTTAGTGTGCGTTTGTTTGATAGGTTCGCTGAACTCATATTTCCCCCCCACTCTCCCTGCCACATAATGCGGCACAAATCAACGCTACGCTTAAGTTGGCAGCAATAACAGTTATTTGTGTGTAATTGCGGGTCCAGGCGCAGGCGACTTGCTGACGGCGCCATCAAAACCATTTGCACAAATGACGTTTTCCGTACCATCAGCTGCTCCCCCTCTCGACTCCTGCACTCACCTACAAATCTTGCTAATGGAGAATGTCAAACTGCAACACGCTTACGCAATGATTGGCATTGCTGGGCGTCAGCGGGCCATATGCATTTCATTGTTATTTATCACCTGTCTGCTGCCAAAGCAAGGCAGACATTGGCATTAATTTAATTACCAAGCACAGCTTTGACTGCAGTGTTGTCAATTTTCTTTGAAAAAAACCGCTGTTTTTGACGGAAATAATCTTAGATTTTTTCTCAACAATTAATATCATATGAACATCTCATAAATTTTATTTTAAAAACATTTTTAACAGTCGCTGTTAAGAATTGCAATTTCTTAACAGTGTTGAAGCTGCTCAGCAGACTACGCTTAACATTAACGGCTTAACAGAGTGCTGTTAGACATGCCATGTTATTTTTTATTACATATGTAATCCGCTTTCATTATAAACCGTAATCTCCATAGATTTTAACTAGAGTTGGTTATCCAATCTGCCAAACCAAATATCTATCAATATAATGACAACAGATCTATATTTATATTAATTTTGCAGGAAAGAAAAATCTAAAAATATAATCACAATTATTTTTTAAAAGCCAAAAAGGCCATTTTACAAAAAAGCGAAATTGTGACAACACTAGCTGACAAAGCTTGTTACAGTTACAGCTCCTTGCTCTCTCTCGTTTACCTATTGTAAGTGCACGCCCCCTGCCTAGGGCACAACTGTACCATGGCGCCCAGCTGATGTCTGCTTAATGGCATTTGCTAATGCTGCCTGCGCCTGTGTTTGTGTTTGTGTCTGCGTGGAAAATTGTCGCAATGACGTCGCCAATGGATGCTGATGAGCCAAAAGCCACTTAGCCAATAATATATAGGGGTGGCAACTCTAAACTGAGGCGGGGTGTTGATCGATTGCAAAAAGCACTAAACAGTCAAATATTTGAAACAGTTAAGTGAATTGGCCTAAAAGGCCGTAGGTGCTGAGCTTGACAGGCTCTTAATATAAGTTTATGTTTATTCTACTTCAAATAAAGTAAGTTTAAATTTAAATTGAAAATGTCTCGTTTAACTGTAACATAGTATAACTATTTTCGATAGTTATCAATTGCAACTTTTAACAGCGCTAAAGCTGCTCAGCTAAGTATGCTACGCTAAATAGTTGCAGCTTAACAGAGTGCTGTTATTTACCAGCCATGGTTTAACAGCGATCTGTTAAGAAATAATATCATAACAGCGGCTGCTACAGCATACTACAGTTCTAGAATCACTTCTACTTTTTTAAAGAAATTATTAAATATAATTAACAATTTGAAACTAAACAAAACTGTTTAATGAGAATATATCACTTTAATCAAATTTAACGCTTTAACTGCTGTTAATTTGCTGTTACGCCGCTGTTCAGTTTGAGCAGCACTGAGGCAATTGTCTTGCAGTCAATGCCACTTGAAGCTGTCACTGCGATGGCTCTCAAACTGTGTCAAGTGCGCAATCAAAAGTGGGTCAGCAAGCAAAGGCTGCGGAAATAATCGTTGTGGCTGCTTGTGGGTGGTATAGGGAGGGGAAATTCCCTATTAATCAATGATTTTTGGCCCTAAAATCTACAATTTTGCAACAAACACAGCTATGTTTTTTTTTATACGTAATTTTGCCATATTAATCGTTTAAAAAGTAATTATTTCAATTAAAAAAAAAATTTTTTTTCCAAATATTAAAAATTTTTCAAGGGAGCTTAAATTTTTTTAAAAATTAAGAAAAAAAAATTTTTTTTGCATTTGTGGTTTCTATTGTATTTTACTTTCCCAATCAAATAATTAAGAAAACCGCAAACCGCTTGAAAATCGCTTAAGTTTTAGCCAAGTTATGCACATTCAAAGTTTAACAAAAATGGCGTTTTTCAATAATCTGGCAATACTATTCTATTTACAGATGCGCACAATTAGCTTCAACTGACAACAAGCAACATTAAAAACAACAACAACTGAAAGCAGTAAAAGCTAAAAACAACAACAACAGCCAGAATTTACAAGCAAAAGGATAATCACAATTACAACGCAGCAAAAACAACAAAACAAATCGTTATAATTAGTAAACAGTAAAAAAAAATAAAAATTTTAAACTTTAAAACGTAGCACATCAGAAGCCTTACGAACACTTCAAAACTAACTAAAGTAAATTTAAATAAAAGAATAAAAATAAAATAAATTTGTGCTGTGCTCTAATTATAGACAACGCGTCAAATATTATATATATATACATCAATATATACTTAAATAGCAATTAACTAAAGTAAATACTTGTAATCATTATTCTTCCACTTAAAAGTTCGACAAGTGTAATTTTTAAATTCAAATAAAGTAATAATAATAACAACAATACTTAGACAACAAATTTAGCAAACTTAAACTTATATACTATACATAGACATATAAACTATATAGATAAAAAAAATAACTCTTTTAGTAGCGCTATAAAACGCCTAACAAACATTTAAATGATATTAAATAAATTTTATTAATATTAGCAAGCAAGCGTTGTGAATTTAATACTACAAATAAAATCTTAAAAATCTTAAATTTGCTATAAAGCATAAATAATAACAATATATAAAGGAAAATATATAAAACCTTGTCTATTAGTAGTTTTTAAAGCCAACAGAATTTTTAACAAAATTTTAAACGAGCTTCTAACACACGTGCAACTTGGCACAGGCGAAACTACGCCAAAAATTGCAACAAAAAAGCAAAAAGAAATAAAGAAATTGCAAAACATTATCCTTAACCTTAACCGCAGCCCCCAAAAACTCAACAGCAACAACAACAACAACCAACAACAACAACAACGAGAACAATCGAATTGCGGCGCTTGGCACGGCGCCAGCCTAAAAGCAGGCTACAAAAATTTATACAAATTCGGCATTCAAGGTGCCAACGACGACGACGTCGTCGCTGACGTTGACGTCGACGCTGACTGCGACTGCGACTGCAACGGCGACTGCTGACGACCTTCGCGTGTGCAGCGGCCTTTCTCAATCTCTCACACACACACACCTACACACACATACACACTCCCTCGCACACACACACACACAGTTGCATGTGTGCACGCTAACTGCAAGGGGCGTCATGACCGGAAGCGAGCTGCGTTTTTTACAACTGGCGGCCTCTGCGTAACCTTAAGCCTCAGCGCTTTCACTCGCTCGTCAGGCCAGTAAAATGCAGGAAATGAGCTACCTGCAGGATAATTCCAAATTGGAGGCACTCACCAAAGCCGTTCTCATCTCCATACTCGGCGTGGCGATAGTGTTATCGAACCTATTGATTATCGCCACCTATGCCAACTTCAAAGGTAAGCAACTGTACTAGCCATGTTATCGAACATGCGTGCGATATGTTATCGATAGCGATCACTGCAGCTTTTTAGCCAGAGTTGCCACCGTTTGCACTAAAGCTCTAAAAGTGGTGTTATTTATTGCCATGTTTAAGTAATATCGATATATCGATATTTTACCTAAATTTGGCTTGAAATTAAATTTAAATTTATATAATTTTTCTCCAGGCCCCACAGAGGTAATCAACTATTACCTCTTATCACTGGCAATAGCCGATTTGCTATGCGGACTGCTGGTGGTGCCGTTCTCCGTGTATCCGGCACTTACAGGAGAATGGATGTACGGCGATATAGTATGCCGCTTTACAGGGTATCTGGAGGTGACGCTGTGGGCGGTATCCGTGTATACGTTCATGTGGATATCCGTGGATCGTTATCTGGCAGTGCGCAAACCCCTGCGCTATGAAACGGTGCAAACGAAGACACGGTAAGCGAGAAAGTAAGCGCAAAACAGGAGAAATGAATAATATAGAGGTTTTTGTTTGCCTTGCAGTTGCCAATGTTGGATGGTCTTCACCTGGATATCGGCGGCATTGCTATGCTGTCCACCGATATTGGGATATACGCAGCCGATTGAGAATAATGTGACGCACATCTGTATGCTGGATTGGGGCAATATGGCGGCATATACCGTGACATTGGCGATATTAGTGTTAGGTCCGAGCCTCATATCGATAGTACACAATTATGGTTATATATTTGTGATGATGCGTAAGATACGTTCGGGCGAGCCCATACATGACAAAGAATATGCAACAGCATTGGCTGAAAATTTATCGAATCCTAGTCATATGATGTCATTCGCATTAGTCTTTGCATTCTGGATGTCCTGGCTGCCATGGATATTGTTGCGTCTCTATGAGGTGGTCATGGGCGAGGTTATCCAAAGTACTCTTATCAATTTCGCAGTCGTCTGGATTGGTATACTGAATTCATTTTGGAAAATTCTGATCATGAGCGGCATGTCGCCACAGTTTCGGATTGCATTGAGAGTATTTTGCTTAACAATATGTTGTAAGACTAAGGGCAGATTGCAAGCGGAGCTAATCGGGTTGGACCCAGATGACTAGAGCCGTTAAATTTTCAATAAAAGCAAAAAATCCACAAAGAACACACGATGAACAGCATACAAAATTAATGAATTGGTTGTACAACAAACAAACACACACATAGACACACATACAAACAATCGCATGCTCCCACTCTCTGGAAAATTTTTGAAAATATTGAAAACAGATACAGAAAAATACTGAAACCGAAAGTTGCATATTTTATGGACCGCTGGGTAACGCGTTACGCACCAGACCCCCCAAAAAAAACAAAAACCGAATGAATGTAAATCAAACCAAACCCCAACCACCTCCAACAATAACAACAACAACTCTAACAACAACAACAACAACTGCAACACGAAGGCATCACAACAACAACAACAACCAACAACAAACACTTACAATTGGAAAGACATATTCATTTGCTAGTCTAAGAGCTAAGTTTAATTTGATAAGAGGTTTTTAAACGTAATTCTGATTATGATTCGTATTTATGAGCTTAAAACACGTATATAGCATATATGTATATGGCCCTATATGCATACATATCTAGCTATATACAACATATACACGCCTAGTCTCCTATTCTCCATCACATGCAGGGCCGGATTGAGAACCTTCTGCGAGCATTGGGCACCTTTTGATGTGGGGCGCTTTATAGCAATGAAACGAATTGAAATTCAGTTTACTTCATTTGTATTCATTCGTAAGATTCACAAAATTCAATATTTATTCCAAATTTATACCAAATTTTCTACCAATTATGATTTTATACGGTTAAAATCAAGAATATCCCTAAAGTCAATATTTTACTATCTTCTAAAACTCCATTCACAGTACTGATAATTTTACCGGATTTTCTAAAATGCTTTATAATTCCTATAAAAAAAACCTGTAAGTACGAATCAGAACAGTCAGTACTTTGTTTTCATAAGTTGAGCAAATTGTTTTTCGCATATCTACGCTGTTTCTCATCAGATCGTAATTAAATACACAGATTGTTAATGAATATTTACCGTGTCAACTTTTGGAAGCCCCCTTAAATCTAGAAGCTCTAGGCAGCTATATAATTCAGAACAGTCGGTACTTTGTTTTCATAAGTTGAGCAAATTGTTTGTCGCATATCTACGCTGTTTCTTATCCGATCGTAATTAAATACACAGATTGTTAATGAATATTTACCGTGACAACTTTTGGAAGTCCCCCTAAATCTAGAAGCTCTAGGCAGCTGCCCAGGAAATCCGGAAAATCCGGCCCTGATCATATATCATACGTAAAATTGCCGTTTCGCATAGTCCTCGTTTCGTTTGGAAGATACTTGCTAAGCTATACATATATATACTATATATATACTCGATCTGCGAGTGCAACACATATGCAAAGTTGGCGCTTGGCGCTTGTAAAGAGTTTTTTCAGAAGTCCATATTAAGTAGCATTTAGATTTATAGCGAAATAATTGAAATTACGCGTAGAGTTTATCAATAATTGCCAAAATGAAGAAGAAGAAGAAGCAGATCAAGGAACGTCTAAAGCAAAGTAGTTAGAAGACAAACGTAAATAGTTCGAAACAAATTTCAATCTTTGCACGCTTCTAATGAAAACCAATGAAACCCAAATCAACTGAACTCTACAAGCTAAACTAAACTATGGAAAAAACTTAGTTAAAACTACTAAAATAGCTCAAGCAAAAAACGTTAAAAAAAACAAACACATTTCCAGTAGGTTTTAGAAAGCAAACAAAACCTAAACTAGACAGAAATTGCATGAAATCGTAATCTAAACTAGTTTAATGTACCATAATTTAGTTATAGTCTTCGATTCGTATCATGAATTATAAATTATAAATTATAAATTAGATCTAACTACGATATGTTATCATAGCACATGAGCATAACTTTTCTTTGGATTACCAACAGACTGTTGCAATTTTGCCTAGTTCCCTTAGTGGGTTAAATTCAGTTTCCCCCGATCCGAACAGGGTTATGCTCATGTCCGCGTTCTGTTTGTTATCGAATATGCCTGTATTCGATAGGCAAACGGATCGAGATGCATTTGTGTATATTGTTTCATCATTGTTGTACATTATTTGCCGCATTTGGGTTTAAGTTAATGAAATGTTATCGATTTGAGATGTAAGCAAGTTAAGAAATTGTATGAAACGTGTTGAAAAATATATACACCTAACTAATTAATAAATGAGAGCAGTAAATTACGAAAGTATGTACGTGGAAAGTTAAAAAAAAGATCGATCGTGAGTTGTTGTTGTTTTATTTGTATTATTTTTGTTTATTAAAATTTAACGGTCGATAACATGATAGATGCTATCGTTCACACCAATTCGATTGCCTGCTTAGCATAGCTAAGACACACACCACTTTGCTTGCCATGCTAGCCAATGCACGAACCACACCCGCCTGCTGGCATTGTAGTACACCCAACTACCGCCAGCTGGCGCCACACGTTTAACAGCGCAACTGCCTGATTTTGCCAACATGCCACTCTGGTCACACTGTTGTTTGTTTACATTCCAACAAGTTGCAATTGTTTAGTTAATTTTTGTAAATAAATGTTAAGTTAACAGTTGAGAAAATGGAGCATCGCGAGAATAATCCGGGCGCTGTGCAATATGGAAATTTCATGAATTATTATCAGTTTAATTCGGCCACAGAGCGTGTGAAGCTGCTGCCTAGGAGGGAAATTTGGCTCGACGGTGACCAGGAAGTGGTAGATGGAGGGGAGGAGAAGGAGGAGCGTCCCTATTTAGTCCTGGATGTGGGCTGCAATTGCGGCGTCTTCACGCTGTTGCTGCAACAATTCCTGCAGGAAGAGCTGCAGCGTGCAGTGCACGTGTTGGGCATCGATATCGATGAACGGTTGATCGATAGGGCAAAGGAGGGGAATACCCTGCCTGATCTTATCAGCTACGCCACAGCAGATGCGCTGAATGAGAAGGAGTTTGAGGTGAGGATCTAAGAAATGATCGATTATCCAAATGAAACATCGATGTTTCGATGCATTGGAACATCGATTAAAGTCGATGTAGTGCATAATTAATTATGATTTTCATCCCTTATTTAAGGAGAGTGTCGGTCTTTATTTGCGACAACATCAGCGCCTTAAATTCGATGCCATTTGCTGCTACTCCATCACAATGTGGATACATCTTAATCATCACGATGACGGCTTACAACGATTTCTTCAAAAGTTATCGCTGTTATCGGAGCTATTTGTGCTGGAGCCGCAGCCGTGGAAATGTTATCAGACCGCCCATCGACGCCTCAAAATTGCGGGCGAAGTTTTTCCCCTTTTTCATGAGCTCAAATGGCGCTCCGATGTCGAGCAGCGCATACAAGAATTTCTGGAAGGACAGCTAGCACGCCGAAAAATATACGAGTCCACGCCCACTAAGTGGCAAAGGCGTATTTGTTTTTATAGATAACATTAAAATAAATATTTCTTTTCTAATTAATTTGCTTGATTTGCTTTAAATAAAGTTGCCAAAAACACCAATTGTGGCAACCGGGCTTAAATATTTAAAGTTATCGACGTAAAATATAAAATACAACCCTGACACATGGCACCCGCGCATATTTAAAACATGAGCATAATTATTCACATAAAATAAAATAATAATATAAGCACAAATAATATTCTGTCAACCGGCAACTTTAAACATTATTTATTTTTATAGTTAACATTAATATAAATATTTTTAGTTGAATTTATTTACATATGTTTCTAACATTTTAAGTTGTTTTTTTTTTGCACCAAGAAAAAACACCAATTGTGGCAACCGTGTATAAACCTTAAAAGTTATCGCCAGGCAGTTCGATAGACGCTGGCACAGCAACGCAATAGGAAAATCTCATCAGCAGCGCTATCGCCCGGCCGCCACAAACTGTAGTGAGACAACAACAAATGTGCGAGCGGTTGTTCCAGCATTGCAAAAAGTAAGTGTATGAAAAAAACCGAAAAAATAATAACATAAAACGCGCAGTGGAATACGTAATAACAACAACTTGAACTAATTGCGTTTTAAGAATTTGGTGCAAAGAGAAAAACAACGGAAACAGGAGCAACAAAAACAACGTGTGAAAATGCGTGCTAAGAGCAGCAGCGGCAATGGCAGGGGTTGAAAAGTGAAGGGGGGGAGGAAACTTGTTCTGCTTGTTTGTGTTTCGTTCTTTGCGCTTCGTTGCTTCAATTAATTAGCCAAAAATTAGTATGTATGTATGTGCATGTGTGCACACGCTAATCCTGAAGTTGAAATTAAAAAATTAAAAAATCAAATGCAATTGTCACTTGTTGTTGTTGTTGTGGTTTAAGCCAAACGACATTAATTGCAGCTGTTGCCACGCTCCCAACAATATGTACATACATATTTCCTTTTTAGCTGCTTCAAGTCTTGCTCCCCCATCCCCCACCAACAACAACTCCAGCCAACTCTGCTTGCCAGCTGTTTTAGCATCCAACATGCAGTCCACAGATGTTGTGGATGCCATGTTGAACGCGGTGGGATTTGCTCTCTGCCAGTGTGTGTGTGTGTGTGTGGACGCTGACCTGTTGTGATTGCTGTTGCTTGTGTTGTTGTCTTTATATGTATGTATTTGCTGGGCAGCTGTTGAGCCTACATGGATCCTGTTCAACTCCAATTTACATGACATACAAACAAAACTAAGTATGTACATCTGTATATCCTGCAAGCGGAAAAAATGCTATTGCGCATTTAAATTGGATTTTTCTTTAGCTATTAAATTAATTGCGCTGGCGCTAATTAAATTGAGCCATAAAAAATATGTGTGTACCCACTGTTTGGACAGGGCTCGCATCCCTCAGCCAGTGTTGCCAGAATTTCCTATTCAACATAAGCCAGGATTGAACAAAAAAGTAGCTAAAAGTGGCTGAATTCTCAAAGAAATATTTAAAAAATATAGAGTATAAAACTAATGTGTAAATGGAAATATGCAAAATATTGTTATACCCTGTACATTGAAAAATGGGAAAAACGGAAAACAGTTTTTAGATATTTTTATTGTAAATCTAGCTATTTCACGCAACACTGCGCACAGCTGTAATTGTTGTTGTTTTTATTTGCGCCTAGCAGTCCTTCGTCATTCACACACACACACACAGAGAGAGAGACACACACACATGCTCGGCTAGGGTTTGTGTGGACTCCATTTGGCTTCGCTTGGGTACTTGAAGCGCCGTCGCCGTCACCTTCATCGTCGTCTGCTTTTTCAGTACCTTCGTAGAGCGCATTACGCGCGGTGTGTGTCTCTTTTGACTCTTCGCAGAGTTTCTTATTTGCCGCCTGCTCAATTAATTGTGAGTAAAGCAAACAGCAGCAGCAGCAGCAACAACAAACAAACAAACACATAACATACATACAAACACATAAATTAGCTAATTAATTGCAATTGCAACAACAACAAACGTTTCCTAAGAGATTTTCTCATTCTTCTCCCTCCACTTTTCTCTTTACAGTTTTGCAATATGTTGGCGCAGGTTCAGCGAAAAGTATGAGATGCAAATGTTTAAATATAAATTGCTATAAATATACATATGCGAGTGTGCATACAAACATACATACATACATAATTATGGTGCAGACGACGCAACAGCAGAAACTCCAAAATAAAACGAAAGGAAAATAACAGAAAAAAAATATTGTGCTTTTGTGTGTGTGTGTGCGTGGAAAAGTGAAAAACCAAAGTGAACATGAAAAAAAAAAAACAAAACTAAAGTAAAAACAAATATACGCGCATTTTGTGTCTGTATATGGCCGAGAGACACGCAACAAAGCGGACAGACGGACAAACGAACGGACAAACACAAAACAAATTAAATGAAATCCAAGCAGAGCAAAGTCAAAACTTCCCCACACCTCATACCTCCCACACCCCATGTGCTCTTCCTTCCCCCCACCCACGTCCAATGGCTCTGACGCTGTTGCTTTTTGGCTGCCATTTTGCAACAACAACAAACAAAACAAACTAAAGAGAATTCAAAACAACAACAAATTGAGTTTAAGAACTCTCTTCGAGTTTAATAATTTCAATATCTAAGCAGTGTTGTAAAAAATATATAAACAAAAATTTACAAAAAAATCATGTACCAAAAAAATATAAATGAATCAATATAGAATACATGAATTAAAAATATATTTTTATATAAATTTGTTAAAAATAATTAAATAAATTGTCAACTAATGCCTCAACAAATTTCCCATTCTCTCTTGCAGCCAATTTCTAAGTGTTTTGCCTCAAACTATGCATTTTATTAATAAAAAACATTAATATAAAAAAAAAAAACTTAATAAAAATCCCAATAATTAATTAAGCAAATAACACAATGTGAGCATGTGTGTAATGTGAAATTTAGCAGTTAAGCGCGAATTCTATGTATTATTTAAATTTTCGTTCCATAAGTTTTCAATAATAAATAATAAAAACAAAAAAAAAAACGACAAAAAAACAATAAAAAAAAAATAAAGATCCTTTGCTAAAAAATAAAAATAATAAAAAAAACCGTAATAACAAACACGAAAAAAAAACGGCAACAAAACAGTCTGCAGGACCAAAACGCAGAGCGCAAACGAAGGAAGAGAGCAAGCAAAGGAAGAGAGCGAGAGAGAGAGCTAACGCGCAGTTCGCTTTGTTGTTGTTTTGCCTGGCGAAACGAGTGGCAAACGAAGGTGAAAAAGAAAAATGTCAACGTTTTTGAACAATTTCTTTCCGGCAGGTAAGTTCCACAAAGCCAAAACAAAAACACAAACAAATACGTAAAGAGAGAGACAAGAAAAAACAATTACAAATACATAGACACCCAGTGCTTATTCTAATTGAAAGGCACCTTTAGCATATTTCATGTGATACTCGCTTTTTTCTTTGGTTTTTTTTTTTTTATTTTTGTTTGTTGTTTCCTGCTCTTTGTGGTTTCCATTTTGCATACACACGACGCTCTGCTCTTCTTTGCTCTCAGCTTTCGCGCTGGAAACTCAATTCAATTTTCTTTTGTGCCTTGCGATTATTATTGGCAATTACTTGCAACCATGACCATGGCCAGTGTTGTCAGAAATAGCTAGATTTTAAATCGAAAAGATAAAAACATCTTAAAAAATAAACATAAAAAGTAAAATAAAAATACCAAAAATGTATAACTAAAATATAAATTATATACAAACAATTTAATATCTTTTTAAATGATAGTCAACATAACTAAAAGTCTGAAACCCGTCAAACTGGCAGCTCTGTCGCAAAGAGAGAGGCGAAGAGCGGGCACTCTCAATTACGTTGGCAACTCTGCCCTGTAATCAAGCTACCCTTGCGCCCGTGCGAGTGAGACGGCATGATGGCACTCTTGCTGTTTCGTCTTACTGGAAACGATCAACGCAGTCGCTGCGATCTGGCAACCCTTCGGGCAGGCATCGATTACAACGATGACGATGACAATGGGGGTTTGTTGTCGATACACGGTACAACGGGTTCCACTTGTTTTCTATTGTCTGCCCCTCCCCTTGGCTGCTGATGCTGATCCTGTCTAGAAACCTGTGCCCCCACCCCTTGCAGCTGCCCTAAAAAATGAATAAAAAGCGAGTACACTACAAAAAACCAAAACAGAAACCAGTTCCTGGCTAAACGGCAGCTGACGGAAATACTACAATCGACTTGCAGAGTTGCGACTTCTGGTTCTCCCTCCCTCTCTCTCTCTCTCTCCCTCTCTCTCTCCCTCTCTCTCTCTCTCCATTCCCCTTCACTCCTCTCTTCAGTTAGGTGCATTGGGTTACCTGTTGATGGCTCTTTGTTATTTTGTTTTTCGTATATCGTTCTTGCTGCTGTCTCGTATCGCTTGCAATTTCAAACTGGTTTTTTGGCCTCTCGAGCAGCAGTTAGTTCTGTTTTTTGTTTTTTGTTTTTTATTACTTCTTCTTTTGCCAAAACTGCAACAAGCGCATAAAAAACTGCACACCTACAATGCTGTGTTTTTGTTTATGCTCGCTGCTTGTGGATAATATATCGAAGTGCCATTATTATCGATAATATTTTGATTTGAATTTATCGAAGTGTCATTATTATCGATAATATTTTGATTGAAATTTATTGAAGTGACATTGGTTGTATTCACCAGGTTACCGCTCCATGGATCGATTAAAGAATTGCAACCCTTCGCTCCATGTAACCTGGTGAATGCGTTTGATACATTTTGCAACTTGCAACAGTCTTTTATGCAGAAAGTCTTTAACTAATTAATTTTTAAAATGCATACAGTTATTTTTGATTTATTTGTTTACATTTTGAATTGAAATCAGCTGTTTTTATCGACTATCGATGAATGCAGTGGAAAAAGCAGCGATGGATCAGAAAAATTTTATGATCCATGCGCTGCAATTTTATGATGCATTCAGGGTTGCTTTTATCGGTTATCGGGTGATCGATCCATGGAGCGGTAACCTGGTGAATGCAACCATTATTATCGATAACGTTTTGATTATTCATTTGTTTTAGGCATTATTAATTTCAATTTATTCCTAGATTATATTTAAATTTTAATTAAATTTAATTTTATACTTTCAATCATAATTTTTTTGTCGCTTGCTTAAAGTTTTTATTTAAAAAAATAAATTAATTCTGAAGAAAATCCACATTTCCATTTAATAAATTCTTTACAATAGACATTCTATTTGCTGCTTAAAAAGCAGAAATATCGAAATATATCTTCAACAATATATCTTCAAGCTGCACTTGATAATAAATCTTTCTAATTCTTGCATGGTGCCTGTCTGTCTCCCATTGTTTATCAGCGTCGCGTTTCTCTCCTTCTGCTTTTCCACATTTTCAATTTAATTGTCACGCGTTTTGTTTGTTATTGTTGCATTGTTGTTGTTGCTGCTGCTGCTGCTGCTGCTGCTGCAAAAAGTATGCAATACATTCCACATGCCACAGCGCATATTTCATACGCACGCACGCTTTTTGCATATTTTGTTTTGGCATCCATCTGTTAGCGTAATGAGAGACAAACCCACCAGTGTTGCCAGATTTGAGGCACACGCGTAAGCTAAAAATAGCCAAAATGTAGATATATTTCTGAAATATTGGCCAAATTTATATACTTAAAAGCACAACAATTTTTTTTTAATGTATAAATAAAAGTTAAATAAATTATTAAATAAAACCGTCAAATATTTATATCGTTTGATTGATGCAAACAAAATAAAGTTCTGGAATAAGTATAGAGTTTTGTAGATCACGAAACATAAACTTATTAATTATTTGGTATAAATTATGTATAAGTACATACAGTAGAATCCGGTTATAACGACGCCGCTTATAGCGTCCGTCCGGTTATTGCGACGAAAACTCGATGGCTTGGTTGGTCCCCATACAAACTTATATGAAAGGGCCTCCGCTTAGAACGTCTTTGCTTTTAGCGTCAAACCGCTTATACCGACGAGATTTTTCACAATTCAACCGGATATTGCGACGTGCCGAACAAAAAAAAAAACTTTAAAGAGGAAAATTTGATTTCTTTAACAATGCCAAAAGAAGCAAACAAAATCATGGATTTTGTGTTTTTTCAATACGAAAAAGAAACAAAATCATGGATTTGTCTTCCGGATATAACAACGTAAAATCGTCGGTCGCTTGAAAGTCGCTATAACCGGATTGTACCGTATTAAATTTTTTGTTTTGATTAAAAAATTAATTTGTTTTATTTTAAAACCTATTACGAACATGGCATCAATAAAATAAAAAAAAAATTTTTTTGCTCCTTTCGGATAGTGCGTTTGCCGGATATAACGACGTAAAATCGTCGGTCCCTTGAATGTCGCTATAACCGGATTCTACTGTAGTTATATGCAAAATTTAAAAGCTTTTTCTTTTCAAACTACAGTAGAATCCGGTTATAGCGACATTCAAGGGACCGACGATTTTACGTCGTTATATCCGGCAGACGCACTATCCGAAAGGAGCAAAAAAAAAATTTTTTTTATATTATGGATGCCATGTTCGTAATAGGTTTTAAAATAAAACAAATTAATTTTTTAATCAAAACAAAAAATTTAATACAGTAGAATCCGGTTATAGCGACTTTCAAGGGACCGACGTCGTTATATCCGGAAGACAAAATCCATGATTTTGTTTCTTTTTCGTATTGAAAAAACACAAAATCCATGATTTTGTTTGCTTCTTTTAGCATTGTTAAAGAAATCAAATTTTCCTCTTTAAAGTTTTTTTTTTTGTTCGGCACGTCGCAATATCCGGTTGAATTGAAATGAAAAATTGAATTGAAATTGAAAAATCTCGTCGTTATAAGCGGTTTGTCGCTAAAAGCGGAGTCGTTATAAGCGGAGGCCGTTTCATATAAGTTTGTATGGGGACCAACCAAACCATCGAGTTTTCGTCGCAATAACCGGACGGACGCTATAAGCGGCGTCGTTATAACCGGATTCCACTGTATATTAAATCTAGCCTATAATACGCCAAACTGGCAACACTGAAACACACACACACTCTCTCTCTCTCTGTCTCTTTCTCTTGTCATTCTTTTGTCTTCTCAGCTCCTTTGTGGCTATTTAATTTGCCATTTTGGCTGGCAAAGTGGCTGCCGTCTGCTCTTGAGCCTGGGCATTACTCATACGCCGCGATAGCCAAAAAATATTTCTGTGCGCCATAAAACAATTTGAATGCGTGCGTGGACTTGACTTGTCTCTCTCTCTCTCTCTCTCTCTCTCTCTCTCTCTCTCTCTGTCTCTTTCTCTGTCTGTCTCTGTCTCTGCACATTTGGCTGCTTTATGGCCATTAGCGCTGCCATTATCATTATCTATGGCCACACAAAGCGCGCCAGCATATGGAAGGCTTTTTGCATTTATTACATTTAATTCTTTGTCTCTTGCCTTTGGCGTGACTTTTGTTTATATTTTATTTGCAGTTATGGCTGAATCAGAACTAGTCACAACTTGAAATTCTTTTGTTGAGGCATCATTAAAATGTGATTTGCCAGCGTTTCTCTCTCTCTCTCTCGCACGCTAAGCAAACTTGAACAAT